>OZ024747.1:68898312-68900812 GCA_964016885.1 Eledone cirrhosa
ATGATTGTTTAACCATCGTCTCAGTGTGTTTGGCCTTTAACGTTTGTTATAGCTCTGGTTCATCTGAATCATTGAGCACTTGCCACACATCTCGGAGGTTGTTTTTCGTTATTTCGTGGGCCGAAATGCGAATCTCGATAATTTATGTTTGTATATATATATATATATATATATATATATATATATATAGCGAGGGAAAAGTGGTAAGGAACCAGGTGGACCATAACGTACCAAAGTACTCAATACTTAGGGTAGTAGAGTGGGTAATAGGAGTAAGTAAGACCCCGACGGCTGAGCTCAAGCCGTTTCGACGGCTAATTCTGTACTGGAATTAGCCGTCGAAACGGCTTGAGCTCAGCCGTCGGGGTCTTACTTACTCCTATATATATATATATATATATTATAAAGTATATATATCAGTATACCAGTTTAAAACTTGTTAGACCATTATGAACAGAGTACTCGATACTTGGGGTAGTTAAATATGGGTATATTATAAAGTGTCTGGACCAGACAGAGGTCCAACAACACATATATACACATAGGTATAAATTGTGCAAAACAAATATAACGTATATCATATATATATGTGTGTGTGTGTGCGTGTGCGTATATATATATATATATATATATATATATATATATATATATATATATATATATATATATATATATATATGTATATATATATATATATATGTATATATATATATATATACATGTATATATATATACATGTATATATATATATATATATATATATATATATATATATATATATATATATATACTGTACGTATGTATGTATAAAGATATATTTACCAATGGGTGTATGTTATAGTTGAACAAAAAGAACAAATGTATATATATGTATCAATCAATTATAATGTCATCGATCTGCTAACATCCCCAATAGTATTGCCCCAGGGTGGCCGTAGTCTAATGACAGACACCAGTAAAAGAATAAAAGAATAAAAAATACAATTGTATTCTTACTCTCTCTTACACATACATATACCTACACATACATACACATACACACATATACACGCACACCACACACATATAATATATATATGTTGAACATATATATGTCTATATATATATATATATATATATATATATATATTTCGTTATATATATTTCTGGGATATCATATTAAAAAATATGGTATGCCTTCCTCAGACAAAATACAATACATAAGCTGTTTTATAAATAATTTTTGACATACCTTATAATAATGCAACTTCCATTTAAAAAGTTGATTCCAACTTTTTAAATGGAAGTTGCATTATTATAAGGTATGTCAAAAATTATTTATAAAACAGCTTATATATATATATATATATATATATATATATATATATATATATATATATATATATATGTATATATATATATATATATATATATATATATATATATATATATATATATATATATATATATATATATATATATATATATAAACTAGAAATAGATTGACATATATATATATAAAATAAATACATGGAACAATCACAGGGAATAATCTGTAAAGAATGTAAGCACACATAGCTAGTTAGGTAACTAATTAAAGTTTAACTAGAACTTCAAATATAGATACCTTTTAAAATGATTAATCTCCTTTTTATATATTTCTTTAAGTATGAATGGCGCATGTCTCTCAGACATGACAACCCTTAATTTAATTTTGGCTATATATATATATATATATATATATACAGGGTGTCCCCAAAAGCGTATACACATTTCAATACCATTCTAATAAATATTGCCTGTACAGGTAATCAAAGTGTATACATGTTTTTGGGACACCCTCCGTTTATATATATATATATATATATATATATATATATATACATTTATATTTATATCAAGGTAAGTGAATGAATCTGCACAATTAAATGTTAGTAATTTTTATATGTAATATCTAATTTTTTCATCAGGCTAAAATTTGATTAATGTCGGTGGATCTCGAACTGTCATGGGCAAATTACGTCCAGTATGGCTTTCTATATATCACGCCTTATTTCAAAATTGCCTTGAATTTTTTAGTAGAGCGGCCCCTCATATGATGAGCCTCAGTCTCTGGGGGCTACAGCACGAAAAAGTTTGCCTCTCCCTCGTTCATTTTCCTGACATTTGTACATTATTCTATGTACTATACATGCACCTTTGATGAGTTGTAGTGCACCTGAGCATTGTACACAATAATTTAATTATTATTATTATTACAGTTGCATTTATCTTGCTTTATGTTCATACGAGTTATCACCAAGTCACAACCAGTGACCTCAAGAGACAACAAGGTCCGCCATGTTCAAGAAAGAACATATTATTATTATTATTATTATTATTATTATTATTATTATCGTTAGAGGGTCGGACGCCATGCTTTGCAGCAAAGAGTTACGGCCCTTTATGGTCTGAGTTCAAATCCCGCCGAGGTTAACTTTGCCTTTCATCCTTACGGGGTCGATAAAATAAAGTACCAGTA
>OZ024747.1:68905812-68920812 GCA_964016885.1 Eledone cirrhosa
TTATTAGACACAAACACATAATACACCCCCCACACACAAACCCACCCATGTGTGTATATATATATATATATATAGTTAGACACAAACACACACACACACATACAAACCCTCCCCATGTGTGTGTATATATATATATAGTTAGACACATAAATGCATATATATATATATATATATATACACGTGTATATATATATATATATATATATACACCCATATGTATAAATAATATATGTATGTATAGTGTTTTACAAGCACAGTGATATGAAAGAAAGTTATAGAAAGTTAAAAGGAAACAACACATAAACACGTGTGTATGCTCAATACACACACACACACACACATATATTGCCAGAGAGAGAGAGAGAGAGAGAGAGAGCATTCTTTACTCTTTTACTGGTTCCAGGCGACTGCAGACAACCTCAGTCAGTCTTCATTTAATCAATCATATATTTTCAAATCTGTTACATATTTCATTTTAGTGATCTCTTTTTTTTTTATTTGTTGAGCCACTAAGTTACTGGACATAAAGACAGACACGTCCACATGTACTTGCATACACACACACATATACATACACAGATATACATATACACACACACACACACACATAGTTAACTTATGAGGCCTCAAACATTTGAAAAATTCATTGTACAACATTTTTGGTAGGAAGATGCCCGCCCCCCTCCTGGACAACAGGGCCCTTTGCTTAAGCCCACCTAAGCACAATTGTAAATGTGACACTGCACACATGTGTATGTATATATATACCATTATCATCATCAACTTCGTATAACATCCGCTTTCCCAGTTAGTAAGGGTTGGTTGAGTTGTCATTGACCAAGTCAAAATATAATCTGAGCCACTGTTTTTTTCAGATGGGCTAGGACCTCATCTTAAATACATGTTTGCACTCTACAGATTGTGGTGCACATATTATCATGGTGCAATAACTAGAGAGGTCATCATGTCCTTGGCACAACTGAAGATTTCTATCTTCTCTTTGGCAAGTTTTCTATGGCTGGATGGGATGCCCTTGCTGTTACCAACCAACTTTCAGTGTACACTCAGTGCATGTTAACATGTCACCACATTAACGATGTTGTTGTGCCCTTGACACAACTAAGGAGATCCCTCAACTCTTTTTGGCATAGTTTCTACATCTGGGTGTCCTTCCTATCACCAATCACCTTACAGTGTGTACTGGGTGCATTTCATAGGAAGGTTGTTGACCCTTGATTAAACTGAAGAGCTCTCCTTACTGCGGAGGTAGAGATAAGTCAACCTGAGGTTTTAATAGCAAGTTTGAAGCCAGAATAACATATATACATCCAGTGTTGTGGAGTCGTATTGGTGTCATTAATTTTTGGCCCATGCTATTTTTGCTTTGTATATATATTTATATGTATATGCACACATTGTACATATAAATATATACATATATACTTAACACACACACACACACACACACACACATATATATATAGCATGAGAGAGATAAATAGATATAGATAAACACACACATAATCATCATCATCATCATCATCAGGTTTAGCGTCCGTGTTCCACGCTTGCATGGGTTTGGACGGGGGTTTTCCCACTTGAGGCAAGAGTGGTTGTCTTGCTCGCATAGGACTGTCTGGCGGGTTTTCTACAGTTGGATGCCTTTCCTAACACCAACCACATTTACAGTGTGGGGCTGGGAGGTTTTTACCGTGTTGCCTACATGGCCACATTTACAGCGTGGACTGTGTGTTTTTTGTCGTGACACCTACACGATCTCATTTGTTTCGGCCTGGATGTTGTGGGACCAACATAACTTTACATTGAAAGGGGCGGTGTGGATGGGGTGGAGGTGGTGGGACGGGGGTGTGTTTTGATAGAGATGCCTACTGACTATATATATGCATATAATATACCTATATACAATATATATATATATATATATATATATATATATATATATGCATATATATATACACATATATAAATATATATACTTATATTTATACATATTTATATATATATATATATATATATATATATATATATATATATATATATAAATATATATATATATATATATATATATATATATACATATATATATATATATATATATATAAATATACACATATATAAATATATATATACATATATATATACATACACATGCACATGTATATATATACTAAATGCGCAATGTTGATTGAATAATGATTTTCATTTTTATCATAGTGTAAAGCCACCAATTTTGGTGTAAGGGAAAAGTTGATTAAATTGACTTCAGTGGGATTTGAACTCAGATCTAAAGTTTTCTAAACTGTGGAGCTTTTATTCAACACTCTAATTACTCTTGCAATCAACTGCACATATGTTGAGTTAATAATAACAACAATAAACAAAACTGAGATTTTACTCTGTTGTTTAACCAACTTAGTATTAACACTTACCATAACTTGGTGTAATAATTGTTTCTACTATTGGCACAAGGCCAGCAATTACCCAGTTCATTACTGGTACTTTATTTTATCGACCCCGTAAGGATGAAAGCAAAGTTTACCTCGGTGGGATTTGAACTCAGAATGGCAAGGGTCGTAACTCTATGCATCAAAGCCTGGCGTCCAACCCTCTACCGATATTGCCAATCCACTTGGTGTAATAATGTCATAGGTTCATATTTTCAAATTCCTGTCTATATGTATACATATATCATCATCATCATCATCATCATCATCATCATCATCATCATTTTATGTCCACTTTTCCCTGCTTGCAAGGCTGGGACGGGAACTGATTCTGGCTTGATTTATATATATATATTCATTATAAGACCAAATTAAAGTTTAAGCAAAGAATCGCTACTTTTATATATATATATATATATATATATATATATATATATATATATATATATATATATAATCACTGTTTTACGTCCGTTCTTCCACGCTAGCATGGGTTAGACGAGTTGTCCTGTTGTTGCCAGTGTTCAGTTGGCTGACCATATCTTGCTCATACGGGAACTGATATATATATATATATTTATTTATACATATATATATGTTTATTTATTTATTTATCTATATATACATGCATATTTACATAGAAATATTTATATACACACACATATATATAAATATATATGTATATATATATTCATTAGTTATGAAAAACAAGACCACTAATTTCACAAGGAAGACATTATTTAAATATTGTCAACATAGTTGTAGTTTAATTAAGGAATGTAAAGAATAATAACAATAATACTAATAATGTCCGTTTACAATTGTTTCGCTACTCCATATAATGTTTCCATCTCTCTCTTTAAGATTGGTTTACTCTTGAACTATGTATATATATATATGTATGTAGATATATATATATATACAGAAATATGCATATATATATATATATACTGAGCCACCACTTCTGGTAGTTATCATACTGGGCTAGCTCTGCTCTGTGTCACCTATTCTACCAAATATAATAATTTCAGCTTAGTTTACTTTTTATTTTGACAACACAAAAAATTTACTGCGAGTGCATTTTCCACTACACTGTCCACACTCTATCACACCAAATCATCCAGTTCTTTAGATACAGGGTGTCCCCAAAAAATGTACACACACTTTCATTACCTGTACAGGCAATATTTATTACAATGCTGTTGAAGTATGTATACATTTTTGGGGGACATCCTGTATATATATATATAGTAATGTTGTTTAGTGGTTTGTTTATTAATCACAGTCAATCTTTATATGTGTATTTAATCATATCAATTTGTATGGAAATGTGATCTTCTAAGTTTCAGTAATGTACCCTATATGGGTGCCTAGCTGGCTTTCAGGATAGTACATACAATGAAGCACAAACCCTTTAACTTTCCCAGTTAAAATACAAGTTAGCTTTGTGGACACTATGGCAAGTATCTTACCCACCATGGGGTTATTATTGATGCAATGTTTTATAGTTGGGTTCCCTTTCTGGTGCCAACCATTTTACTTGCTTCTTATGAGATGTAGGGATATGTAGAACTCATACTAAACTATATATATATATATGTGTATCTGCATATATGCATGTCTGTATGTATATATAAGTGTATGTATGTATATCTATAATATATATGTACACACATATATATATATATATGTTTATAAATATGTATATATATATGTAGAGGTTATATTTAATTTGTTGGGATACAACAAGCAAAATATTTTTATAACTGATATAAAGCACTCAACAAATTATTGGAGTAAATATACAATATATTAACAAATGGAAACTATATTTATAAAACGATATTTATTTCATTATACATATTTCAAGGGCCACCAAGGTAAACTATGGTGCACTTTCATCAGATAAAATATAATATAGGTTAGTTTTATAAATAAATATTGACATACCCTGAAAAAATGCAACCATTCTGGTTGGAATCCAGGAGATTCCAACCAGAATGGTTGCATTTTTTCAGGGTATGTCAATATTTATTTATAAAACTAACCTATATATATATATATGTTTATATATATATATACATGTTTATATATATATATATATACATGTTTATATATATATATATATATATATATATACATATACATATATATATATGTTATATATATATATATATATGTGTGTATGTATGTTTATGAAATTAACATTAAGATAAATGTCATATAATTGTATTTACTGGATAATACGCATGTCAGGAACACCTGCATAGAGCTGTTATGCAATCATTATAACAGCAACTTGCACTGGTGTGACATTATATATATATATATATATATATATATATATATATATATATATATATATGTGTGTGTGTGTGTGTGTGTGTGTGTGTGTGTTATTAAAGAGGACATGTGCTAGTAAGTTATTAGCATGATGTAATATAGGAGAGGGTTATTGCCAATGTCTTGTGTTGACTTATCATTGTCAACTATTACATGAGCAAAGGAGACACTTTACATTGAAGGTACTATAAACCCAGCAAACTGATGGGCTATGATATTTAAATCAGTTGAGGTTTGTTCCTTGATGGGGTTCAGCTTATATATTCTTCCCAGGGAGACAACTACACTGGAAGAATCATAGTAGAGAGCCAACTACTATAGCTAGAATTCATTGACCTGGAGAAGAGCTTTGATAGGGTCCCACACTTTGTAGTCTGATGATCAGCTACCTGCAAGTGTGAGCCCAGTGAGGTGGAGTGGCTGTTCCAGGAGAATCTCTTCTCTATCCTGTCTGCCCTGGCTACGAGGCAGACTGACCCTTAAGTTTCATTTATAGTGGTGGCATGTCAAATATATTTACTTAACCCTTTCATGACCACATTTCTACTGAAATACAATCTATTTTAATTAATTAAGAATTTCGAGGGATTTACTAAAATTATTAACTATTAGTAAGATAGTAACTTAATGCAAGGTTCTTATATAAAATTATGTTGGAAGATTTTAATTTAAATTGGAAACCTTTAAAATGGGTGACTTTATTTCATAGAACCAGAGCCAGGTTTGGCTGGGTTGGTAACTAACTGGGTTGCAACACAAGGAAGAAAAATATAGATGAAGTAGTAGTAGTAGTAGGATGAGGAAGGAAATGAATGGCCTGTTCACTAAGTAAACTATACATTGATGGATGGTTTGTGAGAGCTGTGGTAGCAATACAATGTGTGATGATTGGAAGGAAAAGGGACAAACTTGCCCCATTGGATGTGTATGTTAGTGTTAGTGTGCATCAATAACAAAGCAGAAATGAACTGAGAAATAGCAAACTGGGTAAAAGAGGAATTAGAGGTAACATGTAAGAGGAAGACTGAGCTGGTACAGACATGTAATGCATATAAAGAATGGCAGCTGGATAAAGAAGTACCAAGTGTTTCGAGTGGAAGAAGTACCAAGTGTTTCAGAAGAAGAAGATCGAGGAAGACATGAGAAGAAGTGATGATCTCTGATCTCTGGAAGCTGACCCTTATGAAGCAGAATACAAAGGGTTGCAACAGGTGGTGAGATACCGTACTGGAGAAGAAGACATGTTCAATCCATGCAAACACAGAAAAACAAACTTATGATGATGATGATCATGATGAAGCTCATACACACTCAAATACACTTATAATGATAAGTTTATATCTATAAAGATAAATATGTAAATACATAAACAGACACGTTTCATTGCATATATACATATATAACTGTGTACATACATGCACATATATCTATGTGTGTGCACATATATATATGTAGCTGTGTATGTGTGTGTGTGTGTGTGAGAGCATTGGTGTGTATAAATACTCCATATATTGAAAGATATATTAAATTATATTTAAATAAAAAATTTAATTAATTAGCTAATTAGTTGAAACTCTAAGACCATTAGTTATTAATTTAGATGCTTATTAATGAATATAGTGTATATATAATGATTCAATGTATAGAAGTATATGATAGCATTATTACTGTTGTTTAACCCCAGTCCAACCATTACCCATCATTGAACAGCAGTACTATGATCAAAGATATTTTCAGCTGTGAATATTCCATCCTTTTTTTCAGGCATTGTCCACCTAGGATTACATTATCAAATGAGCCATTATTTTTCAAGATGGCAAGGTATTAAATTGAAGGAAATTTGGCAGCTATTTCTAGCAAATTGTGTTACTGAATAGCTTTGGTGCCATAGTGTATATGTTGTTGTTATTGGTAGTGGTGGTGTATTGGTATTATTGTGTGAATGAGCCAGGTATGTGTGTATTTGACCATGTGATCATGTCATTTATACATGTATATAATTGTGTCTGTAAGTACATGTATGTATAATTTCTTGTGTAGTCATGTGGCTATATGCTTTGTGTATTTTGCGTGTTCTGTGTTTATATTCCACACCACACATCTATATAAACATAAAGAATAGTGCCAGTCTACAAATGATGTCAGCTGCTTTACTTGGCAACTGATGTAAGCAGAAATTTCACTGAAATATAATCATTTCACTGAAATATGGCTATTTTAATGAAATTACATCATATTTTCACTGCTTTGATGCTTTCACTGTGATGCAATAACATCTATGCTAAAGAGAACTAATCATACAGTGATATACATATGGACATATGTACACACACACAAACACACACATATATATATATAAATATGTGTAGGTATATATGTGTGTGTGAGTGTGTATGTGTTTGCACTCTATTAAAATTCATATCTCCACATAAGTCATAATGCTGACAGTGGCTTTTAGTTATTAATGTCTTAACATGAAATACCTGTATCACCGATCTGCTAAGACAGTGCTTAATATTTATTTATTTTTCTTATTTTCTAAGATATTTTAAAAGGAAAGCACCAAAAATAAAACAAAATATAATCTACATTAATTAATAAATATGCATATATGCATGTAAAATAATTGTTTCTATTTTAGGCACAAGGCCAGCAATTACCCAGTACATTACTGGTACTTTATTTTATCGACCCCGTAAAATAATGAAGTCTAAATTATTTTATTAAATAATTTATTTTTCTTTCCTAAATGGTGCTGGTATAGATCCTAATATGTAAGCTTATAATGGTTTAGAAATAAGCATTTGCAATGAAATTTTGGAAAATAATTAAAAAGATCATAATATACAATATACAAAAATGAATGATAAAATGTTATCATTTAGCTATTAAGAAGAAAAAAAACTTTGTCAAAGCTTTTCTTATAGCTGGAATTGTTTATTATTGGAATAACTCCAACAAGCAGTCTAGTATTTATATTAAAATGTGCCTGTCTATCCATTGACGTTTTTTGATTTATTGTATTGGGTGGGAAATAAATATTGTTTACAAATAAAAATCTTTAATAAAGAGCTATCACAGTTTGATGAAGATTTCGATATCTTATATAACATTTTATTTATTTAATAAATGTCAATTTTTAATTAGGCAGTTTTTAAAATAATGTAATATGTTTACATTTTATTAGATAGGATTATGTGTTAGTAAATATACATACATGTAAGTTGTGTGTGTGTGTCTCTGTGTGTGTATGTGTGTGTGTTTGTGTTTGTGTTTGTATGCATGTTCAAAACACACATGTACAATTACATGCCTACACATACACATACACAGGACTACATTACATGTTTACGGTTTTCATGAAAATGTCACTGAAGATTTTAAAGTAAGAATATAAATTCACATTTAACTGATAATCATATTAAAGACAACGACTTTAGCAATTAAAGTTATAGCATAGAATAGCATATAAGATGTGCGAGAAGACCAGCTGAAGAAAACAAAAGCGTCAGAGGAAAATAGCACCTGCTAGAGTTTAGATAATATTTTATGTATTATTGTAATAAATCAAGTTCGTTATTTGAAAATTAGAAAAATGATAATATTGCTCACCAGAAGAAATTGAAGGTACAAGTATGTGATAAAAAGCTACATATCTGTTGTTGTATGGGTCCAAGCAAGAAAGATGTAGAGGCAATGTCAGATTTTCAGCCATCATTCATCACCAAAGCACCTGCATCGTCCATCCAGTGATGGAACGAATTAAGATATAATGGCCAGAGTTTCATGTCCACTTTAGATATGAGTGACATGACAGCATAATATGGAAGCAATGTGGACTTTGCTTTGCACATCACTTATTATAAGTACAACAAAGCACTGACCATCAGCTTACCTTAGCAAGACCTCTAAGCATTTTCAACAGACATCTTTTCCTGTTAAAAGCAAGGTTTTGAGAAGGGAGCTAACTGCACTTTTTTTTCTTTTTTCTTTTTTTCCTTGAATATTTTGGCTTGCAACGCCCACCCAGGGAGCGACATGCATAGCAATAGGGGCTGACATAAAAGATGAGGGCAGTGGGTGTGGGGAGAATAAAAGATGTTCAAACTTAAAAACGGTTTGCAAATAAAAAATCCACTGATCCACTGAAAGCCTCTCTGATGACCAGATATTCTTCTTAATCCTAGAACAAATAAATGAAATTTTTCATAGCTTTGGTAGGTGTAGGAGATTTCCAGGAATTCCCAACAAGATAGAGAAACAATTTCAAAGCTTCCGTCTCTTTCTCTTTCTGTCTGTCCTTCCTGACAAACCAGCCAAGAATCTCCTTGACCACAAGCATTGTGACGGAAGAAAATCAATATGGAAATAACCTAGCTCTAGCCAAGGCTACTAGCTGTGGCAGCAGACCAGTCGGCTGGCCAGTTGCTTACCACTGCCAACTCCTCCTCCTCCCCCTCCTCTTCTTTCTACCTCCCTCTTCTTCCTCTCCTCCTCCTTTCTTCTCCACTACCACCTTGCCTGGACTGCTATTGTAGTTCTTTTATCACTCTGATCCACTTCTGGCCATAGCCACTACTATTACCTCCATACCACCACCATCATCACTTTCACCAACACCAACACCAACACCAAGATCACCACTATCACCAACACCAACACCACCACCATCACCACTACCGCAATCACCACCACCACCACCACCACCACCACCCACAACAACAACACCAACCACACCACCTCCACCACCAACACCACAACCACCAACACCAACATCAACACTGACACCAACTAAACACCAACACCAGCGCACTAACACCATCACCAAAACCAACAACACTACCGCCACCACCACCACCACCACCATAAACACTAAGACCAACACCATCATCATCACCAACACCATCATCATTAACAATAGCATCAGCATCATCAACATCACTGCTAGTGATGAAGCTACTGCCTGCCTGCTGAACCAGCAAGGCTGTAAAGTGGGAGGGATTGCTGCTTAACGATGAAAGGAAAAGGTGAAAGGAAAATAGTAGAAGAGGGAGAATGAAAGTGTTAACAAAACTGCACACAACTGCAGAAACTGACCTCTGTATGGGAACCCCTAGTGCTAATGCAGTAGCACTGGTCACTGCCATTATTGCATATACTAGCGCAAACATTTCAATTTCTTCTTTTTCTTTTCTTTCTTTTCTATGTCAGACATACACACATGCGCGTTCGCACACACACAAACACACAGACACAAACACACACACACACAGACACAAAACTTACCTTCAATATTCTAAAGCTCACATCCACTCCCACTCCTACAAATTACTCTCCATCCCCGTCCACACTTTACCCTCCACCCTATAGTCCAGTCCACATACCCTCTAAAAGTTTCTTCAGAGGTTGCCTCACACTCCAGCTTCGTCTGGCTATGGGATGTAATATGAGGTAAATTGAAATTTGCCAACCCAGTATAAGCCAGTACTGGTTAATGTCACAAACAAAAAAAAACTTTAGTCAGTAGTACTGTACAGTTATGCTGGCTATAGAGGGCTATAGAGGGCTATAGTGGACTATAGTGGTTGTAGTGGCTGTAGTGGCTGTAGTGGTCAGGTCATGACATAGAGAGCCATGTATGCCCAAGTACTGATGACTGACCAAGACCAACTTTCTTGTCACACATTGATTTCTCATTATATGCCATTCTTGTTGTCCATCACAACTGTATTGCATTTTCACAACCCAGGTCTCATTCTATCCCTCTCTCCCACCACTTCTTTCTCTCTCTCCCACACCTTCTTTCTCTGTCTCCTTCCCTCTCTCCCACCTCTTCTTTCTCTCTCTCTCCTTCTCACCCCTTCTTTTTCCCTCTCCCACACTTTCTTTCTCTTTCTCCCTCCCTCTTTCCCACCCATCTTTCTCTCTTCCCTCCTCTTCTCTCTACACTCCCTCCACTCCTTCCTCTCTCTCTCCTCTCCCTCCCTCTCACTCTCCAAGTATTGGCACCAGATACAGTTTTCTTTATATATTTCCAACTCACTCATTATCTACTAACATTTCTAATATCACCATCAACACCAATTTTTGGACATTCTTTTCACATTCCTTTAAGTTTACTTCTTCAACACCCCTCCTCCCTCCCCATCCACCATCTCTCAAGCTAACTTCTTCATATCTTATGTTTTTCCCTTTTTTTTCTTTTTTCAGTTTTTTTATTTATTTTATTTTATATTATATATTTTTTTCAAACTGAAGACTAATAGAAGTTGCAAGTTTGCCAAAGTATATCATGTAGAAATTCTGTCCCCTCCTTTTATTTTGTTTTACTACAGCAGTAGTGCCATGCTGGGGGAACAACTTTCACAGCCAGAAACCTTATCATAACTTTAATGCACCATTAATGAGTGTTGGCACTTTCTTTTGGTGCCATTACTTTTTCTCATTTATCTTCTTTCTTAACATTAGATAATAACAACAACAATAATAATAATAATATCCATTGTCATCATCACCACCACCACCATGAAAACTCACCATCATCATCATCATCTTCACCACTATTACCATTGTCACCGCCACCACCACCACCACCACCATCATCACCATCATCACCATCATCGTTATCATGATGCCCCTCCCCCCATCATCATCATTATCACGACGACCACCACCACCATCACCATCATCACTACCACCATCATCATCATTACCCCCCCCCCCCCCTCCCACACACACGCATCTTCATCATTACCACCACCACCACCACCACCAACACCATCATCATCATCATTACCACCACCACCACTACCATCATCACCATCACCACCATCATCATCATCATTACCACCACCACCACCACTACCACCACCATCACTACCACCATCATCATCACCACCACTACTACCACCACCACCAACACCATCATCATCATCATCACCACCACCACTACTACCACCACCACCAACACCATCATCATCATCATTACCACCACCACCACTACCATCATCACCATCACCACCATCATCATCATCATTACCACCACCACCACCACTACCACCACCATCACTACCACCATCATCATCACCACCACTACTACCACCACCACCAACACCATCATCATCATCATCACCACCACCACTACTACCATCACCATCACCACCATCATCATCATCATCATCATCATCATCACCACTACTACCATCACCATCACCACCATCACCACCATCACCACCATCACCACCACCAACACCACCATCATCATCATTACCACCACCACTACTACCATCACCACCACCACCATCATCATCACCACCATCACCACCATCATCATCATCATTACCACCACCACCACCACCATCATCATCATCATTACCACCACCACCACCACCACCACCACCATCATCATCATCATCTTCTCCATCATCATTATCTACAGAATCAAACAAAGGAATTAAGGAATCAAACCCATTTATGACAGACAAATTCTTCCCAGAAGATTATTTTTATGTATATTTATTTATTTATTTATTAAAAAAAGAATAACAAGGGATACTATTCTCCTTTCTCCCTAACCATCACCATCACCATCACCACCAACAACAGTAACATACACCATTGCTGCTACCACCAACACCACCACTAATAACAACAACAACATTGACCACTGCTGCTGCAGGTGGAGATGAATGTCTCCCATTTCTGTTCAAATCCTGCCGGAGCCAGTTTAGATATTCAATACATCAGATAAGTACCAGTGGTATGTTATGGGAGATTTTATTCCTTTGAATATACTCCTCTATTCCTGATTTTAACTAGAAAGCTATCACTCTTTCACCTGTCCCAGCCAACAGGCTTAGGCCATGCTGGGGTTGATGCTTTTTCTATATCTCTATTGCACTTTCTCTCTCATCGTATCTTTTTTTCAGGAAGAAATCAAATATATTCTGACTTAGAGAAGGATGGGTACAGTCTACTTGGTTTAAATGACAATAACACATGAAATAACTATTACACAATGCCATTTTAATGCCTTTAAAATGTGCATAATAGCTGTCATGAAAGACAATAAATTGAAGTGTAAAATGTAAAACTATCTCTTCATCTTACTTGATATATATATATATATACATATACATATATATATACATATATATATATATATACATATATATATATATATACATATATATATATATATACATATATATATACACATATATATATCATCATCATCATCATCATCCTCATCATCATCATCGTTTAACGTCTATCTTCCACGCTAGCATGGGTTTAGACGGGAATTGTCCTACTTGGGGCAAGATTGGTCAGGTGAATATATCTTGCTTGTATAGGACTGTCTGGCAGTTTTTTCTATGGCTGGATGCCCTTCCTAGCACCAATATATATATATATATATATATATATATATATATATATATATATATATATATATATATATATATATATATATATATATATATATATGGCTGTTAACTGATTATAGAGTAGAACCACCCTTTGTACCTATCCTCCTTCCCTTTAGAGGTGTAGTGGCTTCCCATCATGGACTCCCAAGAAGATGAAGACATAGACTAATATTGCAAGATTATGACCCTCACCTTACCAGCACCAATAGAACCTCAACGTAGGGTACTGAAACATTGTTGACCAAAGAATTGCTCCCATATCTACAGAAGTGGAGGTATTTCATTATTGTAGACACACAATATACTCCGACTGCCACGATGAAAGTTCTGCCATTTGCATGTGACTCCAAGAAGTTTGTATCTTGACTTGCGTTAGGTGGGATAGGGGTTAAAAAAAGAAAGATATATAGGTGCAATAAGTGCCTGCAAATTACATTTTATAAGGACACATGCTTGTGCAACACATGAGCTGCTATCTAAATGTGTGACATAGTTAAGTTAACAAGATAACCAGAGACTTCAAACAATGCAGGCTTCAAGTAAGGGTATCCTTCCTCTATGTGTATTTAAAAAAGTATGTAAATACACAATAATATGCATATTATGTATACACAATAATATGCATATTAGTGGACTCTCATGAATTTCTCTGCTCTTTGATAGGTTTGTTTTTTATCTAGCAGACTGTAAAAAAAAATCATCCTCAACACAAAGCGGGCTTTGGTTGAGTTTGCCAGATTAGTTGTGTCCCAGTGACTAGGGTCTTGTATATATATATGGACAGATTTTACAGGCAAAGCCAACAAGCAAGAAACCCAGGGGTAGACCCTAAGCAAGATGGTTGGATAACATCCATGAGCTTGTCTGGTCTCGCTTGGGGATCCAGCCGGATCAGTTAGAGATGGTTGCTTCTGACAGGACCCACTGGAAGGAGTGTTTGAGGATTCTGCCCCCATGACCATCTCAGGGATAAGTGGGCGGAGAAAAAGATATATATATATAACTCTTCAGCTGTGCCATAGACATGACACCCTCCTTAGTGTTGGTGATCTATAATAAACAAAGAACACCAAGTACACCCTGTAAAGTGGTTGGTGATAGGAAGGGCATCCAGCCATAGAAAGTTTGCCAAACAAAGTGTTGTTAAGACTCTTTAACTATGTCAAAGAGATGACAACTTCCCTAGTATTGGTGCCATGATTAAATGCACTTGATAGAACACAGGATCATAAGTTGGGCCCTCAGCTCATCTTGAGCTTCTCTATTTTCCTTAAACAACGTAAGACACTGTTCTACCATGCTCTCTACCACACTTTATGCTGCTCTTCTTCTTGGCTCTTCCAAACACCAACCACTTCTATGACTGGATACCCATTCTAACATCAACTACTTTACAGAGTGCAATTGAAGAATTATAGCGTGGCACCAGCTGTATGGAAAGTGCTGGTCCTTGACTTGACAGAAGAGCCCTACCCACACTAAGGGTGGGGAAGAGAAAGTTGCCATAAGTTAGGAGCAATGGGTAGGAGAGGGGAAGTATAATTGCATGTGTGTATGATTGGTATAGTTGGGGAAGGAGTGAGAAAGTAAGCCTTGGATGTATGATAAGGGCAGTGGGATTTGACAAGGTGATAAGTGGGGGGGGGGGGGGGTAGGAAAGGGGTGATCCCAAATAAAAGAGGGTCATGGGATACAGTGTTGATGAGGTGATCAACCCCCGAAGAGTTATGACTGGTGTTTTAGAATTTAAACAAAGTGGAGGA
>OZ024747.1:68928312-68940812 GCA_964016885.1 Eledone cirrhosa
AAAGAATCAGGATTTTTTAAAAAGTCAGGGCATGCCTTAGGCATGTGTTAGAATTATTATTATTCTGTGCCAGGGTGGTAGATTGATAGTATAGGTAGAGTGTTGAACAACATGCTTTGTGACATATAGTTACAACCCTTTATGTTCTGTGTTCAGATCCCGCCTTTCATACTTACGGGGTCAATAAAATAAAGTACCAGTAACGTACTGGTGTGGATTTAATCAACTTGACCCTTCTCTTTAAATTGCTGACCTTGAGCCAAAAATTAGAAACAATTATTATTCTGACAAGACAAGAGGGTCAATGAATTGGCAGAATTGGTAGAACATCAGACAAAATATTTTGTGGTATTTAGTTACACCTTTCTATGTTCTGAGTTCAAATCCTGCTACGGTCAACTTCGCCTTTCATCTTTCCAGAGTAAATAAAAGAAAGTATTAGTTAAATACCAGAGTTGATATACTATATATACTCGAATATAAGCTGAGGAATATGTGACCCAAAAAAGCCTTAGTAGAAGGGGGGGGGGCAGCGGTTTATATTTGGGTATCAATATTTTGAGGATTTTCACCAACTTCAAATTCTTCACAAATAAAATTTGGATTTTTGCTCATTTCTCAGACATACAATAGTGCAGTCGGCTTATATTGATATCAGCTTATATTTGAGTTTATATGGTAACTGACTTTCCCTTTGCCTCAATTGCTGGCCTTGTGCCAATATTAGAAAGAAATATTATTCGGACCAAAAGAAGTGGGTACCTTTCATGATGAAGTCACCAAATTATATAA
The DNA here is from genome assembly GCA_964016885.1 of Eledone cirrhosa. Taxonomy (NCBI): domain Eukaryota; kingdom Metazoa; phylum Mollusca; class Cephalopoda; order Octopoda; family Eledonidae; genus Eledone; species Eledone cirrhosa. Next base: position 68,929,105 of record OZ024747.1, read on the forward strand.
TGCATGCTGGTCAAGCAGGTATAGCCAATGGCCAAAGATCCTTTGGGTCATTCCTTCTCTTTCAACTTTCTAACACCCTCATTAGAATCCTAGCTGTCCATAGCTGGTGGCAATTCCAAACTTCTTGAGCCAGTCCTATACTGGTGGCAATTCCAAACTTCTTGAGCCAGTCCTATACTGGTGGCAATTCCAAACTTCTTGAGCCATGCTTTTACTAACTCTCATTATTATTGTTACATTTATCATAATTATCAATAGTGGTAAAGGTACCATTATAGATATTTTTAAAATGAATGTCAATTTGGTGAGAGAAAAAAAAACTAAACAAGAAACATGAACTTCAGTAGTGTGCTAATTAAACTGAATCAGACATAAGAAATATATATATATATATATACACAGGGTGTCCCCTAAAAATGTATACATACTTTGATTACCTGTACCAGCAATATTTATTAGAATGCTGTTGAAGTGTGTATACATTTTTTGGGACACCCTGTATGTATATATATATATATATATATATTTATATATATATATATATATATATATATATATATATATATATATATATGTAAAAGGTAAACAGAAATAACAACACAATTGGTACAGTATATGGAAGGAATATATTAGGTTAACACTTGAAAATAGCAGGAAGAGAGAGGGTCTTAATGTTTCGGATGCTAGTCCTTCATCAGAAGAAAGAATGAGAAATAAGATAGATTGAAGGGACGGGTAGCTAATATAAATATATATACAGGGTTTCCCCCCAAAAATGTAAACACACTTCAACAGCATTCTAATAAATATTGCTTGTACAGGTAATCAAAATATCTATACATTTTTTGGGGACACCCTGTATGATATATATATATATATATATATATGCATATCAACATTTCTGTATGAGCAAGACACAGTCACCTGATTTGACTTGTCTCAAAGGGTCAACTTGTCTAACCCATGCTAGTGTGGAAAATGGACGTACATCATCATCATCATCATCCCTTGCCTGCACAGAGTTGCACAACAATTTACTCGAGATGCAATGTAATATCACATTGACAATCCTACCAACTGGGATCTAACAGGATAGAAAAATAGTAATGTTGTTGCTACCACATATGAACATCCTGTATGTCTTGAGTGTTACATAGTGAGAAACAGAACAATATAACAACAGCAACAACAACAGCAAATATTTGCAGCAAACAAAAGAACATCTATGCAGTTGCTGGATCTGCTAGGAAATAGCAGCGAAATCTCCATAATATTAACCCTTTAGCATTTAAACCAGCCGTATCTCGCCAGAATTCCTTCACCTCTTTCTGTTCAAACTGGCTGTAACCGGCCACTCATACTGATGTTAAGGTATTGTTCTTAAAATAAATAATATCTTAAGAACAAAATAAATAATATCAAAATCTCATTGATTTGATATTATGTGAGATATTTATGTGAGGTAAAGCCTTTACCGTCAAAATATAATAGTAAATATAAAGTAATGTAAATGTTGAAGGTTTAAACACTCTCTTCTTAAAAATGGAAGGATACATTTTATATGTAGTCCAAGAGATATACCATAATATATCTGGAAATGAAACAAGATTGTCATGGCCAGAATGTCTTTGACCATAGGTTTGTTGATCAGGGTTCACCTAAGTCATTGGGAAAAACTTTTCAACAGTAACATTGATTTCTAGCAAGTTGGTGAAAAGTCGCAGTTAAAAAGAGAACATTATGAAAACCTTTATGAAGCTTATTCTTTGACCTCCACAAATATTTTGATGGTTTATCATTTTCCAAAATAGTAGCAATGAGGGAAGATGGACTAGATGATAATGCACACACACAAATATATATATGATGAAGGACCATGACAAATGGAGAGATGCTATGCTGAATAGGACCCATCCCACCCTTGCAAGCATGGTAAAGCGGACGTATGATGATGATGATATCTTTATTTTATATAGAAATGATTTCTACAAGACTAGAACTGTTTCATTCATATGGAAAGTCCTGATGATTTCATAAGCATGAAACAGTTCTAGTCATGCAGAAGTCATTTTTAGATAAAATAAAGATGTCTATACTATACAAACGTATTGAGTACTTTTTAAAATGTGGTCACATCCCGATACTCATTGGGAATCCACCCATTATATATATTTTTCTGACATGAACTGATTGCAAATGAGATGTGAGTTTCAGGTATCTCTCAAAGGCAAATTGCAACTGGCTATATTTAGGCTTAAGATTATGGTTCAGGTAGGATCAGGGTTAGGGTTAGACTTAAGGTTAGGCATATGGTTTTGTTTAGCGTGGAATAAAAAGCAAACCTGTCAATTAATCGTAGGGCAGCCAGTAAAATAATCAGATATTTTAAAACACTGAGTCAAGTTCCTCAACTTTGTCTTGATTATTCACCTTATTTATCTACTCAGAGTGAAGAGAAACCAGATTCTTTGATTTCACCCTACTTCAAGATGTATTTGTTACAGAGTAAAATGTGTCAGTGCAAATCAAGATATTGTTGTGGAAATGTTTGTGTGGAATGATAAAAACACACCAAGATGAAAATGTATGGGAATATTACAATGAGAAGTTACTTAACCCTTCAGCATTTACATTACTTTATATATACTCAATGTATATAACTATAGTTATAACAATGACAATCATAACAACATCTTTATCAACGGCTAATAAAGAACAAAAGAGATGGTTTAGAAAGAAGCAACTTCAGTGGTATAACTCATTAAGAAGAGAATTAGCATACTTGAGATGTAGTTTGGGGTTGTTACAGGACAGGTTCCCCCCCCCCCCCCCCAATGCCTTCTTTCTAGTGTAAGAGAATGATAGAAGAAATTCTTAGCTCAAGAGAAATTACTCTACTGAGCATCTTCTGAGCTTGAAGCAACCATTGCAAAGTACTATGCCCTGCAATCTGGTAGTTGCTAAGAAAACAAAGTATAGATAAATGGCTTGCAAGAGCTATGCAAGCTATATTTAGAGATACGGTTAGCAAGGTGAGAGTAAGCAACGAGTTCAGTGAGGAATTTTATGTGCTGACAGGTGTACAGTGGGGAATAATTCTCAACCCTCATCTGTTTATTGTAGTTTTCCAGGCCAGAAAAAGGAGTTTAAAACCAGCTGTCCACAGAAAAATCAAAAATATCTACAAGCTGGTTCTCATAGCTAAATTGCCGAAGGAAATTTCAAACATTCAAACACAGCCAAGAATCAAGAAACCTGAAAGAAAACTTAATAAAGACTACTGACAGAAGAGAGAACTCTACTTCCATCTGAGAAGTGATTATTCTATGCTTGTTATTCAAAAATAGAGATGTAGATATACCCTATGGTGCACCAATGTACACCTTGGATGGACAAAAGTGTAGTGGGATCAAATGTATGTTGATAGAGAAGGATATTGTATGTAGCAGATACATAGGAGTAGTTAATAGTAAGGGCATCCAAGGAGAGAGAGAGAGAGAGAGAGAGAGAGAGAATCTGCATTGCTGAGACCAGAGAAACCATTAATGATGGGAGTACTCAATGTATGGGGAGATTAGAGTGAGTATATATATCTCTATACCCACTATGCATCATCATCATCATCATTTTGTGATGATGATGAAATGATGATATATATATATATATATATATATATATATATATATATAAAAAGTAAACAGAAATAACAACACAATCAGTACAGTATATGGAAGGAATATATTAGGTTAACGCTTGAAATAGCAGGAAGAGGGTCTTAAAGTTTCGGATGCTAGTCCTTCATCAGAAGAAAGAATGAGAAATAAGATAGATTGAAGGGACGGGTAGGTTGGAATTGGAAAAATGTCTTTAGATAAAAATAACAGGTCCATTAATCTCTCGTAGGTGACCCAGCTGGAATTGATAAATAAAAAAAAAACCTCTATTCCAGTAGTGACACTCTCACAAATCAGCCCTCAATCTAAAGTGTTTATTCATCTGCTGTCTCTGTAAAGCTGAATGAGTTGAGGACTTTGCATAGTGAGTATGCTGCAACACCTCTATAACCCACTTCCATGGATTCAGTGTGATTTTTCTAACCTCTGAACTCACACCTCACCAACAGTTTCAGGTATTTTGGGCATTTTTTTCTCATTGGTTTCTTTTATAAATACTTTCCTTGGCACTCTAACTTGATCATTAATCTTGATATGTTGTGTGTGAGATGATGACAGAACTGAATTAAATCCTTCTGAAGACTTAAGTACTCTTAACATTATAGTCCCCCTATCTCCATTGAAATATAAAGTCTACAAAAATATTATTTTTGGAATGACAAATACAATTAATTTGAATAAAATGGAACCCCTCTTCTCTTGATGCCCTAAGCATGTACTTATTTTACTTAATGGTTAACCCAGCCCCCCTGGGTGGTAATTACGTCTGGCCAGAATAATGTTGTTACTATGTGCTGGCAAGCAGCTAAAATATCCACACCTACAGCTGCTATTTAGAAGCTGTGTATACATATGTATGTGTTTTTGTATGTGTATATAAAACACACACAAAAGCACACATGGACACATACACATATGTACGCACATATACAGATACACATGCTTGCACACACACACACACACACCCACACCTACATACACACACACATTCACAACACATACTGGGTCACACATATACATTCATACATATACATGTATATATATATATATATATATATATATATATATATATATATATATATATATATATATATATATATATTATATATACATATATATATATATATCATCATCATCATCATCATTTAACGTCTATCTTCCACTCTAACACACACACATATATATATATATATACTGCATGCAAATGATCCAGAAGAACTTGGAGAATCAATATGATTAGGGAAAGGGAAGAGGAGATGGAGGAGGAGGTGATAAAAAATAGCAAAGATGAAAATAAAAATAATATAAAAATAGTAAAAACAAAACAAAACACCAAGATCACCTCCAATCTCATCTGACTGAGAATTATTTCTCTAGATCTACACATGTATAATGAAAATGAAAACTTTTCTCTGAGAAGACAAAAACTCTCTATATATATGATTAGTAAGGAAAATATCTGAAGATACTGCTTTTTCTCTCTCTGCAATCAATTCATTTATTCAGCATCACTGCATAATTACTGCCACCTATGACCACTTGTTGCATACTAATGTACAGATTTTGCATAGTTTGCTTCCAGTTGAATTTCATTAGAATTCTTATAGTCTCAAAGAATGTTTGCCTCAATGAAATGGTGCCACAATGATTTATTTTGAAATCAAAGCATGAAAAGAAAGGAAAAATATTTCTTACTTCATTCTATATACAGCTAGATTTTTGTTTGAATTCTTTTGTTCAATTTTTTTTCTGTTAGTTATATTTTTAAACACTTTGTATTATTTTCCACCTCCTTCAGAATCTATTAGATCTTAGCTGAGATCAAACCAAGGCAGCTCTTATGGTAACCAGCTAGATATAGCAACCAAATCATTCTCAAATAGTACCCTACCATCTTGAAAGGGGAAGGACATCTTTTGATAATGTGGTCTCATATACATACTGTATAATGAAAATAAAAAGGGATTGTACATAATCATTCAGTACACCCAGTACACCCTGGCTAGTAACAGAAAGGACATCTAACCATAGAAAACTTGTTAAATAAAGGGTTGGGAAGACTCTTCAGCTATGTGAAAGACATGAAAACTTCTCTAGTGTTAGTGCCATAATAAAACGTACTCAGTAGAGAGCAGGACTACTATGTTGTGAACCCAGCCCACCTGGAGGTCAGAGGCTATGCTTGAATACTGACCAGTCAGTGATGGTATGTCCAACCCTTGCTAGTAGGGAAACTGGATGTTAAGTGGTAATGATGATAATGATGATGAATATGATGTCTAACTTGAATGTATTTACTCATATGTTTGTTCATATAAAGCCCACCATCTTTTTTTGCATTTAGTCAGTGAAGGAAAGATAGCATTCATGACCCTTTTATGTTTTCAGGGCCCCTGAAACTGGTAGAAAGTAAGTAGGAATTTATTTTTAAACCAGAGACCTAGCCCAAATGTCTGCAACAGATTGAAATGTTCTAAATACACTCAAGGACAACATTAAATCCATGAACTCAGAGTACAAAGAGCCAGAACAAATACCAAAATACATTTCATCTGATGCTGTAACAATTCTGTTAATCTACCAACTTAGACTGTCTCTTAATTCTATCGACCTCCAAAAAGATATTTACATTGTCATTTGGAGACTTGATGTCTTGTTGTTTAGTCACAAGTCTTGTATGATCTATGATCAAAAGCATTCCAGCCATGACCATTCCAAACATTTTTTTATATGTCATAGTATACTATTAAATATGCTTGTTTACTTTAAGATAGTAGTGTGCAATTTGAGGGAGATTTGACTGCTGTTTCTAGCATATCAATAACTCACTTAATATTTCCCATGATGCTTGCAGGCAAAGTAGACATTAAAATGACGAAGATGATAACATTGATGTATATGAGGGTTGGCTGAAAAGTTCATAGGCTGACTATGAAGGCCTGATGAAATCTTGAATGTATTAATTTCAACTTTTCTTATTAATAACTGCATTGTTTCTTTCCAGATCCTATATTGAAATTAAATCTCATTTGGTCATTCAATGAGAGTTTCTTGGTCAGCCTATGAACTTTTCAGCCGATCCTCGTGTATGGTAAATCAACTTGGTGGAACTCTTCTCTCTTTCTTTCTATCCTATGCCCCCTACAAGACTTTTCAAGCTGCTTAGGAATTAAACTCTGTATTTGTCAGTTAACAAAACAAAAAATAGTTTCATATTATAATAATAATAATAATAATGAAATTATTGTGTACAGTGCTCAGGTGCACTACAACTCGTCAATATAGTACATAGAATAATACACAAATGCACTGCCTTTCAAATTTATAGCCGTACATTATATCTATGTGCATATATATATATCTAATTATATATATATATATATATATAATTATATATATATATATATATATATATTCTCTGAATTTCCAATCTTTTGATAAGCGAAACCGTCGGTCATGGCGCTAGAAGAGGTAAATATTTAAATCGTATTTTAATTTATTTAAAAGATTGTTTAATGTTTACTTGTTCCGCTCATATATATATATATATATATATATATATATATATATATATATATATATATATATATATATATATATATATATATATATATATATGTATATATATATGTATATATTGAAAGGATAACAAGGATGATTGGTTACTCCTGGATATATATATATATATATATATATGTTCACTCTGAGGAGAAATTTATTAATTACTCTTTCATTGAGTGCTTTGTGATAGTCTTCTAAAATCAGATGCGAATCTGTTATTTACAGCTGCAACTTCAATTATACTCATTACTATCATCATCATCTTCATTTAATGTCCATCTTTCACACTAGAATGGGTTGGACGGTTTTGTGCCACTTGAGGCGAGATTGGTCGGGAAACCGTGTCTCGCTCGTACAGAACTGTCTCTGGCAGGTTTTCTATGGCTGGATACCCTTTCTAACACCAACCACATTTACAGTGTGGACTGGGTGCTTTTTGTCGTGTCACCTACACGACCACCTTACAGTGGATAGAAGTGGTAGAATGGAGTAGAGTGTGGGGTAAGGTGTATATTGGGTGAAGAGGTGCCTACTGACTGTAGGTTTGTATGCAAGGGAAGGCGGGTCTTCTGTATAACTGTATAGCACCAAAGATCTCGATCCCGTGACATCGAGATTATATATAGATTATATATATACTCACTCTACTACCCTAAGTATCGAGTACTCTGGTGCGTTATGGTCCACCTGGCTCCTTACCACACTTTCTTTGTTTTATATATACATATATATATTCATTTATGTTTAGTGGTTCATCAGACTAATAAATATATATATATTTTCATAAAATTGTAGTATTCTCAGCGTGAAGGGTAGGTGTAAACAGCTGGATACTTAATGTATAGTAAAAAGTTGGGTTAAGATATAACCTCATGCTCTCTCCTCATGTCGATGAATTAGGCATAATATTGAAATTCAGAATCTCTATTTATCTAAGGTGTATAATAAATTTGTCTCTATTTTGAATATTGAGTACCATTTCTTCAGTAACTGTTTATTGTTATTTATAATATGTTGACAATCTCAACAGTAACATTAATAAATACCAACTGGACAAATTGGGAAATTTGATAATTGAAAATATAGTTGCCACATTGCCGATAACTATAACAGTACCTGGAAAAAAAAGTGGATAGAAACATTTGTCTACTTTTTTCTCTCCAGGAATACTTTAGCTGATTTATTATTGTAGTTATCTGTATATTGGTGGCTATATTTTCAAACACACATCTACATACACACACACACTTACACAAACTCACACATACATACATATAAACACACACACACAAACAAACACATATACACGCACACATTTATGAGCATGTGTATGGATGTCTAAATAATATAGTAAATATTTATTTTTTATATATATATATATATAGTTATGTAATAAACAACATAAGGCAATTATTTCATTTACCAGTGGTTTCTTAAAAGCAAAAGGTTTTGCTTTCAATCATCAGAAAGAAAAAATTCTGGCGTATTTATTGACGTTGGATTTAAAAAAAACCTGTTTATTACATAACTATTAAGCTCTGTTACCTACATAGAGCACTCTTTTTTCCTGGACTTTTCCGACGGAATTACTTCATTCATACATATATATATATATATACATATATATATTTATATATACACATATATATATATATATAAATCAAGGAAGCAAGAAATAAACAAACAAGAAGATGCAATAATATGAAGTATATTAGTTTCATGCTTGGAGGAAGAAGAGTGAGTTACATAGTCAGCCCTTCATCAGGAAAAACACAAAAGGAAAAGAGTGAAGGAAATAAAATGAAAAATAAAAAAGTTGTTAAAATGAAATTAGAAAGAGAGAAAAAATAAATAAAAAGGAGAGGGGGGAGCAATGTTTATTAAGATCTGTCATCTATTTATCTCTTTCTCTCTCTCTCTCTATATATATATATATTATATATCTATCTATCTATATATAAACATCTCTCTCTTTCTCTCTCTCACTCTCTCCCCCTCTCTCTCTCTCTATATATATATATATATATATACATATATATATATATTTATATTTATATATATATATATATATATATATATATATATATATATATATATATATATATATATATATATATCTACCTATCTATCTATATGTATATAAACATATACCCCTCTCTATCTCTCTTTATACATATAAATATATATAAATATATATATAAATATATATATATATGTATAAACACATTCACAAACACACATGTATGCATGTCCAATACATTGCTCAGATGGAGACATACATAGTTAGTTATACAGTCCAACATAGATTTGTTGTTAAGTTGCAATCTAGATTTTGGTACTGTCAACTCTCCCTGTCCAAGGGGGAGATTTACAGTAGCCTTTGGGGTGGGTGAGAGATGTCTTCTCTTGTGAAAATGGGTATATATATATATATACACACACACACTACACACAAACATACACACACACACACATATATATAAGAAAAGAGTGAGGACCCTGACGACTGAGCACCAGCCATTTTGACAACTAGATTCGAACTGTTCGGATCTAGCTGTAGAAACAGCCGGAGCTCAGCCGTCGGGGTCCTGACTCTTACCCACTCTACTACCTTACGTATTGAGTACTCCGGTGCGTTATGGTCCACCTGGTATCTTACCAAACCCTCTTTGTTATATATATATATATATACACTACATATATATATACAGGGTGGCTCGAAAATCACTGGACTATTTAAAAATATATAGCTTTTATTATGTAAAATTTCACCATTTTGCCTCATTTCTCCCCAATTTGGGACCCCTTTTTTCATAGTTCTCCATGTTTGGGTTTTTAGAGATTGGCAGGTCTTTATTTTATAAATTGAACACCTCTTAGCTTTGGGAGTAAAACCTAAAACGGTAGCCTTTATGTGGTCACCTAGCCTGATAGTAACAGTTACCGAATATTCCTCGAACCACGTTTTAGTCTTAATTCTTTCAATAACAAACGACTTGTTTATTTTAAAGTGTTTATAATTATGGTAAACCTTCCATCATAATCTTATGTAAAAGGCTTTGTTAATTTATGTTCGAAACACTAACTTAATAATGAGTGTGTTAGTTATATTACTGAATCACTCCAGTCTTTATTATTATCAAAATTATTTGAAAACAATAGGCTGTGACTTTCATTAGAAATGTGGTAAAAACAAGCATTAAAAACGAAGCCATTTGCTGAACTAGGTAGTGAGGTAAAAAAAATACATTTTCACAGCTAGAATGTATTTAATGATAAGTCTGCTGCATGAGGGTTTATATAAACAGCAAACACTAATTGAAGAAGTGTTTGTTGCTTTGTGAAACAACTGTGAAACATGAGGCTCGACCTTCTAAACTTAGTAGCTAAATGTCCCACAAATCACACAAGAATTTAAATAATGAAAGGTCATATTAGATAATGTAGTTCTTTTTAACCCTAAAAAGACAGGATGGTAGACTTTGATGGTAGATATTGTTGATTGTCATTGACACGGGGTTAAACAACAACTAGATATCTAGATTGTTTCAGAAATATAAGTACAGAGTAAATATTCATAAAATACATCACAGATGGGAGGGCATATATATATATATACATATATACATACAAATATATATATATATATTATATATATATATATACACACACACACATATATATACATATATATATATGTACATATATATGCATATATATATATATTTATATATATATATATATATAGTTAAAAGAATAGAGGTGTAACACACAAGTTATTATATATTGGTAAACGGAATAGAAAATGCTGACAAATTGTTCACAGTTGAAAAATGGTTTAATTAGGAATAAAAGAGTATTAGTGATTGTATGGGTTAGTATTCAGTTGTGGTTTTAAGTTTTTAAGTTTTTACCGGTTGCGCATTTCTAAATGCTTTTCAAAAATAATTTTGAGATAGAGTGTCCGTGCTGTTTGCTCTGATCTGATTAGTTTTGGGAATTCTACATATTTTTTAACATAAAAACAGGTAGAATTCCCAAAACTAATCAGATCAGAGCAAACAGCATGGACACTCTATCTCAAAATTATTTTTGAAAAGCATTTAGAAATGCGCAACCGGTAAAAACTTAAAAACTTAAAACCACAACTGAATACTAACCCATACAATCACTAATACTCTTTTATTCCTAATTAAACCACGTGGCTCTTGGTTCGGTCTTATTTTGGATCATCTTGGCTAGTGTTTTCTATTACAGTCTTCTGTTGACTAATGCTTCTGTAATTTGGTAGATGGAAATATGTGTGTGTCTGTGTGCCTGTGTGGGTAGCCATGTGTGTGTCTGTGTGGGTGTGTGTCTGTGTGGGTGTGTGTCTGTGTGGGTGTGTGTCTGTGTGGGTGTGTGTCTGTGTGGGTGTGTGTCTGTGTGGGTAGCCATCTCTGTGTTTATGTTTGTGTCAGTATATGTATTTAT
>OZ024747.1:68948312-68955812 GCA_964016885.1 Eledone cirrhosa
AAATCCTAAAGAACCTATATAGATATTGAAAGTTATATATTTTAAATTTGTTCCTGTAATAGACACAATAGACACAAAAACAAAATCCTCAGAAACACATACATTCTTATGGCATGAAGAACAAAGATTGCAAACCCCCTTAATGAGCAAGTTAAAAGTTCAAAAAGAAATACTGAGAAATCCTACTTAAATAGGGCCCTCATAGAAATTGAGAAAGCCTACTTTTAATTTTGCAAAAGAGTCTGCTTCAGTACACCTCCTATTTATTCCTCTCTCTCTCCTATGTCAGTATATGTAAGAAAAAATATGGTATCTATAAGATAGCAAGTTTGTGGTAGTGTATATATAAATATCTGTTTGTGTGTACGTACATATATATGTATATATATATATATATACACACACACTCACATATATATATGCGTACACTCATATACATACACGCATACATGTTCACAACAGAAGGTGCAATTACACCAATACACACTGACTATATGGATACCAGGCCCATGTTAGTAAAGGCGGCAAATATCTGATATAGGTCAATTGGTTTAACCTTAAGGGGCAAAAGGAAACAAACAAACAAAGGAAAAATATTAATAACAATAATAATTAGTAAAAAATATATAAAAGTTATATAAAAACTGAAATCAAACAAACAAAAATATGTTAAGTATTGCAATAAGGTAGGAGTAGATTTCTTTTTAAATAAAGCACATGGGAAGAGAAATTGGAAGTTGCTCCATACTTGTTTTCCTGAAAGTTATCAATGGTATTAGACGTGTAAACTTACTGCAAGGAAATTATATCAGCTACTACTAGAAGATATATTGTGACATTGATTCTTTGGAAGTAGAATAATTTAATCTTTGACTTTCACCTATTTTTCTCCTTTAACTCTTTAGCATTTACATTTCTCTATATTTACTATTGTATATTCATGGTAAAGGCTTTACCTCACATAATTATCTCACATAATATCGAATCTATGAGATTTTGATATTATTTATTTTGAGATCAATACCATAACATCAGTATGAGAGGCAAGTTACAGCTAATTTGAACAGAAAGAGGTAGAGAGAATTCTGGCCAGATATGGCTGGTTTAAATGAAATTTAAAAAAAATGCAATATTTTTAATATTCTCAAAGCCAGCCAAAACTGACATAGATTTTATGATGGAAATTCTCTTGTTTTAATGTGTTTATATTAAATTAAATCTTTCAGTCATATCTGAATGTGATTAATCTTTCATGGAATCACATGCTTGACATCATTGTGCTTATATATATGGAATAGACCTCTCTCTTCATTGCCCATTTATTTCTGAAAGGGTTGTTAGGATAGAGTCCTCAAACACTCCTTCCAGCGGCTCCTGTCAGAGGCAACCATCCCCAACTGATCCGGCTGGATCCCCATGTGAGACTAGCCAAGCTCCTTTGTGTTATTCAACCATCTTGCTTAGGGTTAACCCCTGGGTCTCCTGCCAGTTGGTTTTGCCTGTAAAATTTGTCCAGCAAAATCTATGAAATATCTTTAGTTTTAAATAAAGTTTATCTAATTTGATTGAAAATGCCACTTTGGCTGAAGGAATAAACTTAAAGAATTAGTGAAAATATATTTTATTAAAATAAACACTTGATAAACTATATCATAAGTTATTAAATTCTAGGCACTACTGACTGTTCTCTATCTCAACTTTTAGTCAGTTTTGTTTCATTTTTGAAAATACTGCTGTTGATTATATTGACTCTCTTTCGTTATTTAAACAATATTTTAAACTTTGTATTTACAATATTACTTCTGAATGACTTATGTGCAAAATGTTGAATCATTGTTTGACATTTTGAAGCTAAAAGCAATTTATAAAGTAGAATTCCTGCATGTCACATTTATCTATGTCAAACTGCATTAGCCCAACATCTTTCCCAAGATGTATAGATCTGATCCTTCTTGACCAAAACAAACCAAAAGGCTTCGTCCATTCATTGGAACAGCAGAGATTCATTGAAGGGAATACATGTATATATGTTTGTATTTCTGTGTATGTATTATGCATGTGTTTTGGGTAATCTATTGAGAGATATAAATAGGACTGTATATGTATGCATATGTATGTGCATATGGAGCACATCTGCTGACACACATATAATTCTATATTTGAGTTTAGAGTGAAAACTATTGGCCTCCTACACTACCTTTTTTCCACCAACATTAATTCTTTATATAATTTTTGACACTAAAATACATAATGTACTCACGTTCTCCCTTTGTCATACACTTTTCTTTCTAAATCTCCTTCTTCGACAACTCTATGGCTGCACAATATAGATGTTCTCTATTGGTATTCAACCTCCCTTCCATATCAATTGTAACTGCATTACATCATGCAATTACCCCTCCAATGATAATTGTCTTTCAAAATATCTAATCTATTGAATTATGATATGATCTTAATATCAAATTCACTAATTATTGTGATGGTGTTGGTGGAAGTCAAGACTTTGAGAAGAAAGAGCTTAATTATAGAAGGATAGAATTCTATAATATCAAACTTAGTGAATTTTCAGTGGTTTTTCATCATTATCCATTCTATTAGAGACATGCAATTATTTCATAAAGGGAGAGATTTCAAATTTTGTTCTGTGAATAACAGTATCTAGTGTGTTAGCTAACTATATCTAATTTAGTTTGAGCAAGATGGACTTACTTGGATTTGAAGTTATGCAAAACATTTACTTTGTGATCTTTAAATGTGATGTATGTTGTATTGTAAAGTTAATGGAAAGGGAAGTGTCTTTCATTTCAAAATTCATGGAATTATTTGTTGGTAACAGATTATTTGTAAGGGATTTCCTTGTTTTAAATCTGAACTTTTTATCCATGCTAACATATCTTCTAAAATCTCCAGATTTCTAGATGAGTTATTGCAATTAGTATTTTTTAGAATAGGAATATATAGGGGGAAAACCCTAATGGATACTGTTCCGTATTAAGCTGTATAGGGCACAACCATATGAATTATATTGATTGATTAAAGCAATAAAATATACAAAATTTAAAAAATATCACGTCTGCTCAATTTTTATCAATTATTTAACCCTTTAGCATAATTCTATATTTACTATTGTATTTTCATGGTAAAGGTTTTACCTCACATAATTATCTTACATAATGTTGAATCTATGAGAATTTGATGTAATTTATTTTGAGAATAATACCTTAACATCAGTATGAGTGGTTGGTTATAGCTGGTTTGAACAGAAGGAGGTGAGAGAATTCTGGCCAGATACAGCCGGTTTAAATGCTAAAAGGTTAATAACTGTTGTTTATTAATTTTCAAAATAAATACATTTGTTCATATTTAAATATTTTTTCATACACATATAATTATATATGTTTTTATATCTACAACATTGTTTTGTATAAATTAACCTTGACTTTGTTACTCTCTCAATTTTCGAAACAATGGTTACATAGTTAACCAATAATACACCTGTATTTTTCCATGTCAGCTAAATAGCATTTTCGATGATATTAAAACATTTCTACTGTAAGCTCATTATAACAACAAAATACATGTATTCTGTATAATTGTCTGGAGATCAGCCATGAAAAACTCGGAGACACAACTAACAAAGACACAGGTTCCAATGAAATATATCATTCTAATCTTATTCTAGTTGTTTACACCTGGGTGTTTGCATACAAGCATACACACACACACAGACAAACACGCACGCACACACGTATGAATAAATGTGTTTGTTATATATTAATATAAATGTCCCACCCTTGCAAGCAGGGAAAAGCGGACGTAAATTGAAATGATCACTGATTTAATCACCATTTTTCTATGTTGCTCTCTAATAATATTAATTATTTTTATCTCTGTTTTTGCCTTTATTTAAATACATACACACACACATACATATGTATATATATATATATATATATATATATTATATATGTGTATATATATATGTATATATATGTATATATATATATATATCATCATCATCATCATTTCATTTCATTTTACGTCCACTTTTCCCTGCTTGCAAGGGTGGGACAGGAACTGATTCTGGCTTGATTTCTACAGCTGGATGCCCTTCCTAACACCAACCTCATTTACAGTGAGTGCTGGGTGCTTTTTTCCATGGCGCCTACACGTCTACTTTACAGTGTGGGCTGGGTGCTTTTTTGCCGTGGCACCTCCACAACCACTTTGCAGTAGAATGATAGGGACCCCACTCCCTATCATCTCATTTCTACAGCTGAGTAAACTGGAGCAATGTGAAATAAAGTGTCTTGCTCAAGGAAACAACACATCACCCGGTCTGAGAATTGAACTCACAACCTTTCGATTGCAAGGCCAATGCTCTAACCACTAAGCCATGTGCCTCCATTGTATATATATATATATATACATATATACATATATATATATATATGTATGTATATATGTACATATATACACATATATAATAATAATAATAATAATAATAAGAATAATAATGATTTCTTTATTAACCACAAGGGTTTACATAAAGTAGACATTAAGGACAGTACAGGACAATAATAATAATAATAATAATAGTTTTGGACAAGCAAAAAAGATTGTGCCTGATTGTGGATGTGGCCTGCCCATTCGACATGAGAGTGCAAGAGAAGGAGAGGGAGAAAATTAACCGATATCAGGACTTAAAGTGGGAGGTAAAAAGGATTTGGAACTGCCATGAAGTCAAAGTGGTCCCGATTGTCATAGGCGCACTGGGGACTATCTCAAATAGTTTCCAGCGATGGTTAAAGAAAATTGGCCCTGCCACGCTTTTTGGAACACTTCAAAAGGCATGCTTGCTGGGAACAGCAAGAACCCTCCGATACGTCCGGAATATCTGAGGCTGCAGGTAGTGGCTTGATATTCATTTCAACAAACTTTCCAGTTAACTAACATCAATGACTGAGACTCAAAGAACAATAATAATAATAATAATAACAACAACAACAACAACAATAATAATAATAATCCAACCAAGGTTTCAAACAGAATTCATAACATAAGTATTAGTCTTACATATGTTTCTACAAATGTAGTTAAAATTGAAAGTAACAATATGGTTAAACATCTTTTCATTATAAGAAGATTCCAGTATATATTGCAAACAACAGAAACAAAACTCAAAGCCTGGGTAGAATGATATCTTATTATAGCTGCAAAGCTATACTAGTGACTTGAGAGCCACGACTTTCATACTTAATGCACTTTTTAAAACTTTGAAAAAGTCTATTGTATAAAGGGAGGAGTGGGGAGGGGGCGGTAGAGATGATATAACAGTATATTAAATATCAAATGAGTGTGTGTGACGGCAAGTATATATCGTTGGAGGTGTCTTGGGTGATTTTAATGATAGGGATATCCCTTGCGTCACTAATATAGTTTTGTAGTAATAACAGTATATAGATACACACACACATACACACACATATATACGTATATATTATATATGTATGTATATATATATATGGAAGCACGGCCTAGAATCAAAAGGCCTTAAAATTAACCTGGCTAAGACTAAAGTTCTAGTTTGTAGGAAAGAAAATAAGGCGGCGGTCCCTTCCGGGAAATGGCCATGCTCAGTGTGTAGGAAAGGCGTAGGTAGAAACTCCATTTTATGTCCTAAATGCAAAGTATGGGTGCATAAAAGATGTAGTGGGATCACAGGTAAGCTAACTAAGAACATAGATTTTACATGTGGCCGGTGCTCTGGTGCAATAAGTAGCAGCAAGTGCCCACAAAATACTAGCTCCTTCAATTGCGCAGAGGGTTCTATAGAAATAGTGGACAGCTTCCGTTACCTGGGTGATAAAATCAGCAGTGGGGGAGGGTGCTCTGAAAGTACAGTAGCTAGAGTCAGAACTGGTTGGAAAAAGTTCAGAGAGCTTATACCACTATTAGCCGCTAAAGGGTTCTCCCTAAAAATGAAAGGCAGGTTGTACGATGCCTGCATACGAACAGCAATGTTGCATGGCAGTGAGACCTGGGCATTGTGTGCAGAGGATATATGCAGACTAGAGAGGAACGAAGCTTGCATGCTCCGCTGGATGTGTAACAGTAATATACGTGAACGGCAAAGCATAAACGAACTAAGAAAAAAATTAGAAATAAGAGGGATCAGATGTTGTTTACTCGAGAGAAGGCTACGTTGGTATGGACACGTGATGCGCATGAAAGTCGATAGCTGTATAACAAAGTGCAGGGCAATAAAGATAGACGGTAGCCACGGAATAGGCAGACCTAGAAAAACCTGGGACGAGCTGATAAACTCTGACCTCACACACTTACACCTCTCCAAGACAATGTCACTGGACCGAGACCTTTGGCGGTACTCAGTAACAGAGAAGACCCGCCTTACCTAAATACATAGCAAAGCCTACTACAACCAGTAGGCATCTCTCACAAAATACCCCACCACCCCCACCCCATCCACGCCACCCCGTTCTATGTAAAGTTGTGTTGGTGCCACAACATCCAGGCCAAAACAAATGAGTTCGTGTAGGTGTCACGACAAAAAACACACAGTCCACGCTGTAATGTGGCCGTGTAGGCAACACAGTAAAAACCTCCCAGCCCCACACTGTAAATGTGGTTGGTGTTAGGAAGGGCATCCAGCTGTAGAAAACCTGCCAGACAGTCCTATGCGAGCAAGACAATCACTCTTGCCTCAAGTGGGACTACCCCCGTCCAAACCCATGCAAGCGTGGAACACGGACGTTAAATGTTGATGATGATGATGATGATGATATATTTATATATACACATATATATATATATATATTTATATACATATATATATATATATATTTATATATATACATATATATATATACGTGTATATATGTATATATATATATATATATATATATATATATATATATATATATATAAGTGCATATATATATACATATATATAAGTGTGTATATATATATATATATATATATATATATATATATATATATATATATATATATATATATATATATAAGTGCATATATATATACATATATATAAGTGTGTATATATATATATATATATATATATATATATATATATATATATATATATATATATACATATGTATCATTACCATTATTATCACTTTTATATAATGAGGTTAATTTTGCCTTTCATCCTTACGGGGTCGATAAAATAAAGTACCAGTAATACACTGGGTGATTGCTGGCCTTGTGCCAAAAGTAGAAACAATTATTATCACTTTTATATGCATGTTTCCATGCAGGCATGGGCTGGATGGGATGTTTTGTAACAATGTTCCATAGCCAGATGCCCTCCCTTATGCCAACTATTTTAGTTGTCTCATAAAACATGCAGGGATGCACTGTACCTATTATAAAAACCATGATACACAGAGTATAGTGTATATAAATACATACATACATATATATATATATATATCCAGGGTCTGACGAGTGTGGATT
>OZ024747.1:68960812-68970812 GCA_964016885.1 Eledone cirrhosa
CCACATATAAACCTACACATACATACATGTACACACACATATCCACATATACTGAAAGACATAACACATTCACGCAAGACAACAGCCAGACACTGGGCAGCAGTGGGCAGCACAGCGAAGAATGTTTCTTGCTGACCAACTCTACCACATACATATATACATATATATATAGATATATACATATATACATATATATATATACATACATACACACATATACGCACATACATTGATACATTTATACATGCATACATACACACATACACACGCACATATGTTCATACATTCATACATGCATACATATATACATACATATATAGATAGATACACATATATGTTAATACATTCATACATATATACATACATACATACATACATACATATGTTAATACATTCATACATACACACATACATTCATACATTCATACATATTTAGATACATACGCACATCGATTCATATATCCATGCACGCATACACACATACATACATACATATATACATACACACATACATACATATATACATACACACATATATACATACACACATACATACATATATACATACACACATACATACATATATACATACACACATACATACATATATACATACACACATACATACATATATACATACACACATACATACATATATACATACACACATACATACATATATACATACACACATACATACATGGTATAAATGCCTCACACTGACCACAGCTAATATGCTAGAAGAAAATTCTTCCTGCTGACCAATTCACTCGCTTACTTGCTCACTCACTCTCTCACTCACTCACTCTCTCCTCTCCATTCCTCACTCTCTCACTCTCCCCTTTCCTCACTCACTCACTCTCTCCTTCTCTCCTTTCCTCACTCTCTCCTTCTCCCCTTTCCTCACTCACTCACTCTCTCCTTCCTCACATGCTGTTCCTAATCTTGGCATTAAGAAAGAAAAGAAAATGCCCAAGAAAAAAATAAAAGAAGAAATATATATAGATTATATAGAATAATTTTAAAAGACAGAACATTTTCTACTGATTTATCATGCTGCTTTTATTAACAAGCACTAAAGTAAAGTCAAATACTTTATATTCATGCAGTATATCTATGTAGTAATAAACATGTAGTAATAAAAGCCTTACCCTATACAACTACTAATTTATATATTAAACATAAATACATGTATGCATTTATTTTTGCATGTAGTAATAAATGTATTTAGTAATAAATGCCGATCCAAATAATATATGTTAGAAATATGTAGAAATATATTAAATAAAATATACAACAAAGGATGATAATTAAGTGAATGTATATATATATATATATATATATATATATTTATTTATATATATATATATATATATATATATATATATATATATATATATATAATAATAATAATACAAGGACGATTTGTATATATATATATCATCATCTTCGTTTAACGTCCATTTTCCACGCTAGCATGGGTTAGACAGCATTGTATATATATATATACATATATATATATATAGCATGGGTTAGACAGCATGGTATATATATATATATATATATATATATATATATATATATGTGTATGTGTGTGTGTGTGTGTGTGTGTGTGTGTGTGTGTGTGTGTGTGTGTGTGTGTGTGTGTGTGTGTGTATATGTGTGTGTGTGTATGTGTGTGTGTGTGTGTGTGTGTGTGTGTATCCCGGGTTCAATTAGGGGTAACCACAGTAAGTAAGGTACGGGGATTTGCTTCGAATGAAACAGTTCTAGTACTGTAGAAGCCATTTCTATATTAAATATATATATAAACAAATTTAAATAGAAAAATACCAAAGGTCCCCTACCACTCTCCATTACCCTAGCCAAATAAATATTTTTTGTTTTGCTTCACTTTGCTTTTATTTTACTCATCCCCTATTTTGTCAATTATTTACTGCCCTAGCGTAAAGCTATTTATAATAAGAGGGTGTATAGGCTACATATTCTCTTATTTTCTATATATGCTTCTTATTAGCGAAATTGAAACTGCTTATTATAATCACAAATGCTATCAAAATTAGTGGGTCCCAAACGTTCTCAAGATATTGTTATATCCCATATTAGATAATATCCTATGCTATGTTATATCCAATATTATATTATATTCTATATTATGTTATATCCAACATCATATTATATTCTATATTATATCCTATACAATGTTATAAACTATACTGTGAAATATCCCATATTATGCTATATCATAAACTACACTATATTAATATACTATGTTATATTTTATATATATTATAATTTATCCTATACTATGTTGTATCATATATTATGTTATATCCTGTACTATGTTATGTTATAGCACATACTGTTATATCATATATTATATAACATCATATATTATATCATATCCTATATCATATTATATCCTATACTGTGTTATATCATATTATGTTATATCCTGTACCACACTATATCATATACTATGTTATATCATATACTATATTATATCATATCCTATACTATATTATATCCTATACTATGTTATATCCTATACTATGTTATATCCTATACTATGTGATATCATATACTATATTATATCCTATACTATATTATATCATATACTATGTTATATCATATACTATGTTACATCCTATACTATGTGATATCATATACTATATTATATCATATACTATGTTACATCATATATTGTATTATATCCTATATTGTGTTATATCCCATATTATATTATATGCTATGTTATATCCTATATTATTAGTCAGTTGTTATCTAAAAGGCTCCCGAGATATGACAATAAGTCACTCCCATTCTAGCTGATTAAAGACTTCTTGCTCTTGCAATGTTTTACTCCTATTTCTACTAAGTAGGAGTGGGCTTTGGCAAGCTAACATCCCTTCACATCACACATAAACACATGCACACCACCTCCACTCACACACACACATACATGCATAAACATGCACACACATACACCCATAAACACATGCACACCCCTCCACCCACACATTCACATAAAACATGCACACATACACACATAAAACATGCACACACACACACACACACACATAAAACATGCGCACATACACATATATAGAATATACACAGACTCACACATAAAATATGCACACACACCCAGACACACAAATACTTCCACACACACACAAAGAGTTCCACACACACATAAAGTCTTCCACACACATAAAGACTACCACACACAAGCAAACATACATATATACACACACAAACATACATATATACACACACAAACATATATATATACACATACAAACATACATATATATACACACACAAACATACATATATACACAAACATACATATATACACACAAGCAAACATACATATATACACACACAAACATACATATATACACACACAAACATACATATATACACACACAAACATACATATATACACACACAAACATACATATATACACACAAGCAAACATACATATATACACACAAGCAAACATACATATATACACACACAAACATACATATATACACACACAAACATACATATATACACACACAAACATACATATATACACACACAAACATACATATGTACACACATAAACATACATATATATACACACACAAACATACATATATACACACAAGCAAACATACATATATACACACAGAAACATACATATATACACACAAGCAAACATACATATATACACACACAAACATACATATCTACACACAAGCAAACATACATATATACACACACAAACATATATATATACACACACAAACATACATATATACACAAACATACATATATACACACAAGCAAACATACATATATACACACATAAACATACATATATACACACACAAACATAAACATACATATATACACACACAAACATACATATATACACACACAAACATACATATATACACACACAAACATACATATATACACACAAGCAAACATACATATATACACACACAAACATACATATATACACACACACAAACATACATATATACACACACAAACATACATATATACACACACAAACATACATATATACACATATAAACATACATATATATACACACACAAACATACATATATACACACAAGCAAACATACATATATACACACAGAAACATACATATATACACACAAGCAAACATACATATATACACACACAAACATACATATATACACACAAGCAAACATACATATATACACACACAAACATACATATATACACACAAGCAAACATACATATATACAGACACAAACATACATATATATACACACACAAACATACATATATACACACACAAACATACATATATACACACAAGCAAACATACATATATACACAAGCAAACATACATATATACAAACATAAACATGCATATATACACACAAGCAAACATATATATATACACACACAAACATACATATATACACACAAGCAAACATACATATATACACACACAAACATACATATATACACACACAAACATACATATATACACACACAAACATACATATATACACACAAGCAAACATACATATATACACACACAAACATACATATATACACACACAGACATACATATATACACACACAAACATACATATATACACACAAGCAAACATACATATATACACACACAAACATACATATATATACACACACAAACATACATATATACACACAAGCAAACATACATATATACACACACAAACATACACATATATACACACACAAACATACATATATACACACACAAACATACATATATACACACACACATACATATATACACACACAAACATACATATATACACACACAAACATACATATATACACACAAGCAAACATACATATATACAGACACAAACATACATATATACACACACAAACATACATATATACACACACAAACATATATATATACACACAAGCAAACATACATATATACACACACAAACATACATATATATACACACACAAACATACATATATGCACACACAAACATACATATATATACACACACAAACATACATATATACACACACAAACATACATATATACACACACAAACATACATATATATACACAAGCAAACATACATATATACACACACAAACATACATATATATATACACACACAAACATACATATATACGCACACACAAACATACATATATACACACACAAACATACATATATACACACACAAACATACATATATACACACACAAACATACATATATACACACAAGCAAACATACATATATACACACACAAACATACATATATACACACACAAACATACATATATACACACACAAACATACATATATATATACACACACAAACATACATATATACACACACAAACATACATATATACACACATAAACATACATATATACACACACAAACATACATATATACACACACAAACATACATATATATACACACACAAACATACATATATACACACACAAACATACATATATACACACACAAACATACATTATACACACATAAACATACATATATACACACACAAACATACATATATATACACACAAACATACATATATACACACACAAACATACATATATACACACACAAACATACATATATACACACACAAACATACATATATACACACACAAACATACATATATACACACAAGCAAACATACATATATACACACACAAACATACATATATACACACACAAACATACATATATACACACACAAACATACATTATACACACATAAACATACATTATACACACATAAACATACATATATACACACACAAACATACATATATACACACACAAACATACATATATACACACACAAACATACATATATACACACACAAACATACATTATACACACATAAACATACATATCTACACACACAAACATACATATATACACACAATAGCTAACTGTGACTGTTAAAGGAATCACAACAGACAATGAACCGATACCATTGTCAGGAATGGAGCCTAAGTGAATACTGAAATACTCTTTCTGATGACATGACAAATATAATTAATGATGATGATGATGATGATGGTGATGATGGTGGTGATGATGATGATGATATTGATAATGATTGTGTCTACTTTTGGCACAAGGCCAGCAATTTGAAGGGAAAGAAAGGAAAAGTCAATTAAATCGACCCAAGTGCATTACTGGTACTTTATTGGCCCCTGTAAGGATAAAAGACAAAGTTAATCTCAGCAGGATTTGAATCCCGAATGTATAGGGCTGGAACAAAGTCCCCAAATTATTTTGTCAGACACCCTAAAATTGCTGGCCTTGTGCCCAAATTCGAATCCATTATTATCACTAATGCCCTTCCATACATACAATAAAAACATTATTATCACTAATGCCCTTCCATACATACAATAAAAACATTATTATCACTAATGCCCTTCCATACATACAATAAAAACATTATTATCACTAATGCCCTTCCATACATACAATAAAAACATTATTATCACTAATGCCCTTCCATACATACAATAAACACATTATTATCACTAATGCCCTTCCATACATACAATAAACACATTATTATCACTAATGCCCTTCCATACATACAATAAAAACATTATTATCACTAATGCCCTTCCATACATACAATAAACACATTATTATCACTAATGCCCTTCCATACATACAATAAACACATTATTATCACTAATGCCCTTCCATACATACAATAAAAACATTATTATCACTAATGCCCTTCCATACATACAATAAACACATTATTATCACTAATGCCCTTCCATAGATACAATAAAAACATTATTATCACTAATGCCCTTCCATACATACAATAAACACATTATTATCACTAATGCCCTTCCATACATACACTAAAAACATTATTATCACTAATGCCCTTCCATACATACAATAAAAAACATTATTATCACTAATGCCCTTCCATACATACAATAAAAACATTATTATCACTAATGCCCTTCCATACATACAATAAAAACATTATTATCACTAATGCCCTTCCATACATACAATAAAAACATTATTATCACTAATGCCCTTCCATACATACAATAAAAAATTTATTATCACTAATGCCCTTCCATGCATACAATAAAAACATTATTATCACTAATGCCCTTCCATACATACAATAAAAACATTATTATCACTAATGCCCTTCCATACATACAATAAAAACATTATTATCACTAATGCCCTTCCATGCATACAATAAAAACATTATTATCACTAATGCCCTTCCATACATACAATAAAAACATTATTATCACTAATGCCCTTCCATACATACAATAAAAACATTATTATCACTAATGCCCTTCCATACATACAATAAAAACATTATACATATTGTGCACAAAAAATGTGAGACTGGACAAAAAAATAGTGATATAAAACTGTTAGAAATTGGATGTAAGTTAAACACAGAATAATTAGATAATTGTTTTGAAATATGAAAAAAGATGGAAAACTTTTTGTGGGGTTGTAACAATCAATTGTATTGACTAGTAAATTACTGGTACTTTATTCACTGGTAGAGTAAGTAATTCACTAGTATTATATTCACCATGGAAAAATGAAAGGAAAAATTGACCTTGGTAGGATTTGAACTTAGAACTTAAATATCTACTGATTTCTAATGAAAGAGCAAGGGTGTAAACTTTTTTTAAAAATGGATGAGGGTGAGGGCAGTATACAGGAGCGATGGAACTGGGGGGCCAGGGGAGCAGGGGGGCTATGGTCCCTCAAATAATTATATATTTTCTCCCCAAACTACCAAAACACACATCTATATGTGCTACAATTTATGTACATGTTATGTTTATCGCTTATCGAAGTTTTTTTTTTATATCTTGGTTGATATTTGATAATAACAGCTAAACTAATCACTACAACTAAATTGACCAAATTTTCCCCCCTCCAATTCAGAAATACTTTCACCACCCCTGGTGTATTTGATTATATTGAAACTAGTGACCTAAGAAAAATAGAATGCAAAGTTGACTTGAGAAGGATTTTATCTCCAATCAAATAAAGGGACATAATTGTTTCTAGCATAGGCATTAAGAAACAAATATCTTTATCAATTACAGAATACTTTTCTCCTTCCTCCACCATCACTAATCAGTATTCCTGCATGTTCGTTTGTAATGAAAGTAAATTCTAATAAGAAGATAAGACAAGATAAGATTTTATTTCTTTATGATTTTTTCATAATGATTAATGATTATTTGTGACTAATGAGAAGACAACATTTTCGTAGGAGAGGAATAGAGACAATAGAATTGATATTTTCTATCCCTCCATTGCAGAATACTACTAATGCCTTGAACCAATACTGGAGCATCTGTATGGTCAGTCAACTTGCTAGAAATAGAAGCCAAATTTCCCTCAAATCACTCTCTACACTTGTTGTTTAACCACAGATTAGCCTGATTGAAAAACAATCATATGGTCAAGCACATTCCAACAGTGACCATCCCATATTTTATTCTAAATGGAGGGAGATACAGGACTACAAAAGCTAATGTGTTTTTTTTTCCTTCTGTTTTTTTTTTCCAAAACAGTGACCTGTGATTTGAGACAGGTTTGGTTGCTATTTCGAGCAGGGACTCTCCCATAATTAGCTAGTGTATTCCTAGAAATATAAACTACATCTGAAGAAGAGAAAGAAAAGAGATGGAATGGTCAAAGATAGAATGTATTTCATGATAGATCTTCTTAAGGCCCAGAACCACAACCACAAACCATATCAAACTACCATTTTTATCAGGACTGCCACAAGGAAGTAACCCTTCTGATACTAAACAGAAGCCACCATGGTTTTATGATGCAATTTTAAGATGTTTAAAACCTTCCATCCAAATTTTATTTAAGAAATTTCTATTAAGTAGTGTTTCAAATATCAACTTCCTAATGGAAAAGTAAATGAGTTCATTGAATTATACAAATTTCCAAAATTATTTAATAAATATACAAGTGTATTTCATTAGAAATATGGTAACGAAAGGGTTCAAACTCTGATAGAAACTATGAATATCATATAATACGTCTAGTAGTATTGCTATTACGGTTGGTAAAAAAAAAATCATTTGATAGGGTAGAGAACAACATACATACTTAGCAATAGTAGCAATCTTTATAATAATTTTTGTATCAATAATTACTAAAAGATGGGCTAGGCTGGAATATTTGATGAAATAACAGCACATTATAATATGTGAAGAAATCAAAGACAATGCATAAACACTATTATAAACATGAAGGAATTAAACTAAATGCTGAATAGTTACGCTGTGTATCACATTCTATATATATGTGTAAATATACATGCATGTCTGAGTAAGTGTATGTGGACATGTATAATTGTATGTATGCATGCATGACAGTATATATGGATATATATCCATATATATGCAGATATGTATATTTAAATATAAATATATGTACACATATGTCCCTCTCCCTCCACTCTCTATCTCTCTACATATACATACATACATATGTATAATATATATATATGTGGATTTATATATTTATATATCTATATGTATATATATATATTTATACATGTGCATATAACTTTTATCTCTCTATCTCTCAATATATATATATGATGTATGTATATGTATACATATATATATACATATATATATGTAAATATATATATATATATATGTAACTATATATATATATATATATATATATATGTATATATATATGTATATATATATAGATAGATAGATAGAGAGATGCTGTGCTGAATAGGACCTGTCCCACCCTTGCAAACAGGGTAAAGCGGACGTAAAATGATGATGATATATATATATATATCCTCATCATCATCATTTTATGTCCGCTTTTCCCTGTTTGCAAGGGTGGGACGGGAACTGATTCTGGCTTGATTTC
>OZ024747.1:68975812-68995812 GCA_964016885.1 Eledone cirrhosa
ATATATATATATATATATATATATATATATATATACATATATATATACATACAAACATTTATATATATATATACACACACACACACATATATATATATATTTATGTGTGTGTGTGTGTGAATATGTGGCACACCAGTGTGTTTGTAACATTGATTCACAACCACCTTTTCCTCTCAGACTCTATCACAGCAGGGATAATAACAGTACTTGGGATGATGTTACTTGTCATCATCAATAGCATCATCATCATCAACATCACTACCATCACTACCATCACTACCATCACTATCAACATCTATATGATCACTATAGCCCCTGCTCTAACAGAGATGTCTGGGAGTTACTCAACATCCACAACAGCAATATTGAATCATCATCACTACCACCACCACCACTACTATCATCATCATCATCATCATCCCTTCCTCCTCCTCATCATCATCATCATCGTCGCTGCCACCTTCATCACCATCATCACCCACACATCACCACCATCACCCCCACCCCCACCCCCGCCACCACCACCACCACCACCACCACCCATCATAACCATCACATCTGCCAACATTACTATTAGTTTTCCTCCTCTAACCTTCCTCTTCCTACTCCTCGCTACTCTATCTGGTTATGTCCAGCCTCATGGACGATGGCATTATTAAAAACAAAAACAAACAAAAAATAAAAAAACACAACTGACAGAAAAAGAAAAAGAACAAAGGAAGTAAAGAGAGAAAAAAAGTACTAAAAAAAAGTGATTATTACAGCTGTGTGTGTGTATGTGTGTGTATGTGTGTATGTGTATGTGAATAGTGTGTCATCATCATCATCATCATCACCGTTTTACGTCCGTTCTTCCACGCTAGCATGGGTTAGACGGGTTGTCCTGTTGTGGGCAGTGTCTGGTCGGCTGACCATGCCTTGCTCATACAGGAACTGATCTGGCTTGATTTCTACAGCTGGATGCCCTTCCTAACACCAACCTCATTTACAGTGAGTGCTGGGTGCTTTTTCGTGGCGCCTACACGTCCACTTTACAGTGTGGGCTGGGTGCTTTTTTGCCGTGGCACCTCCACGACCACCTTGCGGTGGGGGGGGGGGGGGGGGGCATATTGTTTATATGCTTCAGCATGTACCCATGGGAGGTCGGGTACCCTGTATTACTGCGTGACGCCAGAAGTCACGGTCGTGTGTCATTGACTTTGAGAGGTGTAGTTGGGTAAGGTCGGCTTTTATCACCTCATCCCAAGTCATCTTGGGTCTCCCCACTCCGCGGTTTCCATCAACTTCTAGTGCTCTGCACCTTTTTATGCAGCTGTCATCCTTCATACGCATCACATGTCCATACCAGCGTAACCGCCTCTCCTGCACGCAGCATTTGATTCCTCTTATGCTCAGTCTCTCTCTCAATTCATTTATGCTTTGTCGTTCACGTATATTACTGTTACACATCCATCGGAGCATGCAGGCTTCGTTTCTCTCTAATCTACGTAAGTCTTCCACCTTCAGCGCCCAGGTCTCACTACCATGCAACATCGCTGTTCGGATACACGCATCATACAGTCTGCCTTTCATTCTGAGGGAGAAGCCTTTTGCAGCTAGCAGTGGTAGTAGTTCCCTAAACTTCTTCCATCCCGTTCTTACCCTAGTTATTGTACTTTCTGAGCACCCACCTCCGTTGCTAATTCGGTCACCTAGGTAGCAGAAGCTGTCTACTGTTTCTACAGGGCCCTCCCAGAGATTGGTGGTACTTGTTTCCTGTGGCTGTTTGCTTGCTGTTTCAGCACAGCTGCTGCATGTGTATATGTGTAAATATTTTTGTATGTGCATGTGTAAATGTGTATATATAAATATTTTTGAATATGTATGTATAAATATTTTTATATGAGTAAATGTGTAAATGTGTATGTGTAAATATTTTTGTATGTGTATGTGTAAATGTGTATGTGTAAATATTTTTGTATGTGTATGTGTAAATGTGTATTTGTAAATATTTTTGTATGTGTATGTGTAAATGTGTATGTGTAAATATTTTTGTATGTGTATGTGTAAATGTGTATTTGTAAATATTTTTGTATGTGTATGTGTAAATGTGTATGTGTAAATATTTTTGTATGTGTATGTGTAAATGTGTATTTGTAAATATTTTTGTATGTGTATGTGTAAATGTGTATGTGTAAATATTTTTGTATGTGTATGTGTAAATGTGTATGTGTAAATATTTTTGTATGTGTATGTGTAAATGTGTATTTGTAAATATTTTTGTATGTGTATGTGTAAATGTGTATATGAGTTTATGTGTGTAGTAACTCCAAAGTGAACTTCTTGACCATTCGGCCTTGCTTTAGAATCAGAATGTTCTGAGTTTGATCTCACTGTGTGGTATCTTGGGCAAGTGTCATTTATCCTAACCTTGGACCAACCAACTTCCTTTTGAGTGAAATTGAGTAGCTGGACCCTATTTGGAAACCCATTGGATGAACGGTAGTTGTAGTTAAAGGAGCGAACCCTTCATGTTGATACTCCCTATTAATTTTACAAGCAGGCTGTACCATTGATTAAATTTCTAGAACATTCATTTTTGTAACCAATGGAGGTCTATATGTGTAGTGTATAGTGTGGGTGAAAGTGGCGAGAATGGCCCGAGTGAATGGGCCTTCTCTCTATATCAGCCTGTAGGTTGAGGAAAAGGAGGAAGAGAGGAAAGGGGTACAAACTCTTCGTACTCCTGGAGATGAGGGTTGCACATTTTTTTTGGAGGTATGTGTTACCCATATGAAATGTCTCCCCCTATTTTTGAAAATCGATTAACTTTTAAATTATATTTGTGATAATATTTTACACGTTTTTATTGTATGTAAACTTCCCCCCTTTGTATTTGTCCCCTTCTTTTGTGCCTCTGTGGCTAATAAAGAAACATATCTATCTTTCTATCTATCTAGCAATCTATTTATCTATCTACTTATCATTTTCTTTCTCTCTTTCTCTCACTCTCTCTCAATATATATATATGTATAATATATGTGTGCGTGTATATATATATATATATATATATATATATATATATATATATATATTTATTAAAATAACAAATAAATATTTGCTCTACAGTTCTTATATATCTGATATATATTTATCCTTATCGAGCCCTCTTTGGATTTTAGTCTTCAAATTTATTATTATTACTATATATATATATTTATATATTTATATATATATTGCCACAACAGCAGTAGCAATAATAGTAGTAGCAATTGCAATAGTAGCTTTTAGATCCATTAACTCATAGCTGGCTGTTAGATACCTTTATTGAGTGATTTTTAATGGCAAGAAAATGGGGTGGTATATAATAATAATAATAATAAAAATTATTGTGTACAGTGCTCAGGTGCACTACAACTAATCAAAGGTGCATGTATAGTACATAGAATAATGTACAAATGTCAGGAAAGCGAACAGTGTATGAGTCATAAAATGCACACAGACACAGATGTGTGTGTGTATGGAGGGGGAATATCAGGTGTAGTGTTGGTGAATTTTGGGAAGTATGGGAGTTTTGAAGGATGCAGTGCCCCAGCAGCTAACAATGGATGCAGGTAGTTTGTTCCATGCTTCAGCAACTCTGAGCATGAAAAAATGTTTTCGATAGTCATGGGAAGTGTACTGTTTCCTGATTTTGTAAGTCTTTCCACGGGTGTTAGACATATGGAATTCAAAAAGGTACTCGGGTTGTTTTGGAAAGATGGTTAATAATCTTGTGGGTGTCTAGCAAGTCAGTTGCCAGATGTTGAAGCTTCAATGCATCCATGCCAAGGGAAGCAATGCATTCAGAGCATGGTAGATTGCTGATGGAGGGTATTTGTTCGGTTGCATGTCTCTGAACAGTTTCCAACTATCCAACTATCAGTCAGGTTTATAGGGAAAACTGAACTGCCGACTTACTCAAAAAGTGAGGAACAGCAAGTCTTCATCTGCCTGGCAGCAATGGTGAAACAAAGCTGTATGATGGACCAATTTAAAAGGTTTGAGAACAGGATTCTTCCTCTTCAGTCAAACCATCATCAACTTCCTCAAGTAACACTTGAGGTGGTAGGTGAGGGTAGATTGGAAGGTGCTGCATTCTAGTGTGTTTTATAAAAGATGGGTGAGGGTGGTCAGATTGATAAGGTTGAAGGGCCTACTCTGACTATGATTTTCTAAGCAGGAAGGAAAAATAAAAACAGAAGGCATTTTTAATAAGAGTAAGGTGACATAATAATCTAAGGTTTTGTATGAGGTTCTCCCTGGAATTACCCTAAAGTGTAATCCCCACCCAATGGGGAAGTGTTCCTAGTTGACATTTGTTATTGTTTTGTATTGTTATCATGACTATTTATTACAATTACTATTACCGTTATACCCACTGTTTTCCCTTTGGTGATGTCCCCCTTTTCATCAATCGATGTAAACCTTACACTGTGTTGTTTTTGTCCTTGTATTGTCTCCAGTGACTTGGGACTGCATGGCATTATTATTATTATTTTTATTTTTATTTTTATTTATTATTATTATTATTATTATTATTATTATTATTATTATTATTATTATTATTATTATTATTATCATTGGTTGTTGTTGTTATCATTGCAGGGGGCAGAGGACATTATAATAGTGTAAAATGATGAAAAATGGTTACGACCAGGAATTAAAACTCAAACAGGGTGGACTCCGATGAGCATTCTTGTATTTATAACAGAATGATGATTGTGATGATGATAATGGCTATGATGGTTATGATGGTGTGGATGATGACCACTATAATAATGACTGACCATTAAGGTAACAATGATGATGATGATGATAGTGGTGGTGATGAATGAAGTCAAAGGAATTTGCCAAAGGACAATTAGTGGTGCCAGTGGATAAAGGAGGAAAAGAGAAAGGAGAGAGGAATAAGAAAAAAGGAGTTAGAAGTAGAGGGAGAGAGAGATAGAGAGATAGATAGATAGATAGATAGAGAGAGAGAGAGAGAGAGAGAGAGAGAGAGAGAGAGAGAGAGAGAGAGAGAGAGAGAGAGAGAGAGAGAGAGAGAGAATGATAAAAAGGGAGGTAGAAAAAGAAAGGAGAGAGAGATAGAAAAAGATAAACTGAAAGGGAGAGGGAGAGAAGATGAAAAGATTGAGCAGTGAAGAGATATCACTGGGAAAGATTTTCCTCCATGATTAGAAAGCAAAGCTTATTCCATGGTGGATTGAGAAGGAAGAAGTGAGTGAGGTTGTGTGAGATAACAACTGAGAGAAAGGAGGGGAGAGGTGGGAGGAGAGAGAGAGGGGAGAGAGGAGGGAGGAAAGCGAAAGAGGGAGAGAGATGGAAGAGGATGGAGGAGAGAGAGAGAGATAGAAGTATAGTAATAGATTAGATTTATACTGTAGTGTAAGAGAAATAAGCAGAGATTAGAGTGTCTATTGGTGTGTTAGAGAGGGAGAGAGAGAGAGAGAGAAAGAGGAGAGGGAGGGAGAGAGAAACTGTTTGATATAAACATATACATGGAGAGAGAGAGAGAGAAAGAGAGAGAGAAAGAGAGAGAGAAACTGTCAGATATAAACATACACATGGAGAGAGAGAGAGGGAAGGGGAGAAGTAGAAAAAGATATATATATATATATATATATATAGAGAGAGAGAGAGAGAGATAAATAGATAGATAGAGAGAGAGAGATATATATAAATATATATATATATAGAGAGAGAGATATAGATAGATAGAGAGAGAGAGAGGGAGGGAGAGAGAGAGAGAGAGAGAGAGAGAGAGAGAGAGAGAGAGAGAGAGAGAGAGAGAGAGAGAGAGAGAGAGAGAGATGAAAATTCAGTTGGAAGCTATAGCGTAGTATTTGTGATTAAAAAACTAGAAAATACATAAATAACTGCGGAAGAGATATAACAATAATGATATATTGACTAAATATGTTGGTGAATCTATGGAAGTATATAAGACAACTAGACATCAGACAACAACTACAGAGAGAATGGAAGGTGCCTACATGGAACAACAACAACAACTACAGAGAGAATGGAAGGTGCCTACATGGAACAACAACAACAACTACAGAGAGAATGGAAGGTGTCTACATGGAACAACAACAACAACAACTACAGAGAGAATGGAAGGTGCCTACATGGAACAACAACAACAACTACAGATACAGAGAATGGAAGGTGCCTACATGGAACAACAACAACAACTACAGAGAGAATGGAAGGTGTCTACATGGAACAACAACAACAACTACAGAGAGAATGGAAGGTGCCTACATGGAACAACAACAACAACTACAGATACAGAGAATGGAAGGTGCCTACATGGAACAACAACAACTACAGAGAGAATGGAAGGTGTCTACATGGAACAACAACAACAACTACAGAGAGAATGGAAGGTGTCTACATGGAACAACAACAACAACAACTACAGAGAGAATGGAAGGTGCCTACATGGAACAACAACAACAACAACTACAGAGAGAATGGAAGGTGTCTACATGGAACAACAACAACAACAACTACAGAGAGAATGGAAGGTGTCTACATGGAACAACAACAACAACAACTACAGAGAGAATGGAAGGTGTCTACATGGAACAACAACAACAACTACAGAGAGAATGGAAGGTGTCTACATGGAACAACAACAACAACAACTACAGAGAGAATGGAAGGTGCCTACATGGAACAACAACAACAACTACAGATACAGAGAATGGAAGGTGCCTACATGGAACAACAACAACAACAACAACAACAACAACAACAACAAAAAACAGAAAATCAAAGGTTTCTACATGGAACAACAACAACTCTAAGAGAATCAAAGGTTCTTACATTGAACAAAAACAACAACAACACAAATAATTGATTAATCCTTTTGTTAATATATTTCTAATGAAAGATGCAGCTTATGATTTTCAGATCCTTTTGAAAATAATTAAGGAGCACAGCTCAAACATGGCCCTCTCCCCCTTCCCCCTCTCTTTCTTCTGTGGCCCAAGAGTCCTTGTTTTTTTCCCTTTCTTCCTCTCATTTATGGCATTTATAGTCCTCTCCCCTACTTTCCCATACAGCCAGATCTGCCCTTTTCCCCCTTCCCCCTTTTCTCATTACTTAATTTTGTTTTTATCTTTCTTTTTCATATTTATGTAATCATCAATGGTTTTTAAGCCAACTATGTCAATAAATTAAAAAAGTGTCAAAAAAAAAAAATTAAGAATTTGGAAGGGTTTAGTATATATATATGTATATATGGAGGCACATGGCTTAGTGGTTAGAGCATTGGCCTTGCAATCGAAAGGTTGTGAGTTCAATTCTCAGACCGGGTGATGTGTTGTTTCCTTGAGCAAGACACTTTATTTCACATTGCTCCAGTTTACTCAGCTGTAGAAATGAGATGAAAGGGACTGAGGTCCATATCATTCCACTGCAAAGTGGTCGTGGAGGTGCCACGGCAAAAAAACACCCAGCACTCACTGTAAATGAGGTTGGTGTTAGGAAGGGCATCCAGCTGTAGAAATCAAGCCAGAATCAGTTCCCGTCCCACCCTTGCAAGCAGGGAAAAGCGGACGTAAAATGAAATGAATGATGAAATGATATATATATATATATATATATCATCATCATCATCATCATCATCAACGTTTAACGTCCGTGTTCCACGCTTGCATGGGTTTGGACGGGGGTTTTCCCACTTGAGGCAAGAGTGTTTGTCTTGCTCGCATAGGACTATCTGGCGGGTTTTCTACAGCTGGATGCCCTTCCTAACACCAACCACATTTACAGTGTGGGGCTGGGAGGTTTTTACCGTGTTGCCTACACAGCCACATTACAGCATAGACTGTCTGGCAGGTTTTCTACAGCTGGATGCCCTTCCTAACACCAACCACATTTACAGTGTGGGGCTGGGAGGTTTTTACCGTGTTGCCTACATGACCACATTACAGCGTGGACTGTGTCTACACGATCTCATTTGTTTCGGCCTGGATGTTGTGGCACCAACATAACTTTACATTGAAGGGGCGGTGTGGATGGGGTGGGGGGTGGTGGGACGGGGGTGTATTTTGTTAGAGATGCCTACTGGCTGTAGTAGGTTTTACTTTGTATTTAGGTAAGGCGGGGCTTCTCTATTACTGAGTACCGCCAAAGGTCTCGGTCCAGTGATATTGTCTTGGAGAGGTCTAAGTGTGTGAGGTCAGAATTTATCAGCTCGTCCCAGGTTTTTCTGGGTCTGCCTACTCCGTAGCTACCGTCTATCTTTATTGCTCTGCCCTTTGTTATACAGCTGTCGTTTTTCATGCGCACCACGTGACCATACCAACGTAGCCTTCTCTCGAGTAAACAACATCTGATCCCTCTTATTTCTAATTTTTTCCTTAGTTCGCTTATGCTTTGCTGTTCACGTATGTTACTATTACACATCCAGCGGAGCATGCAAGCTTCGTTCCTCTCTAGTCTGCGTATATCTTCTGCACACAATGCCCAGGTCTCACTGCCATGCAACATTGCTGTTCGTATGCAGGCATCATACAACCTGCCTTTCATTCTTAGGGAGAACCATTTAGCGGCTAATAGTGGTATAAGCTCTCTGAACTTTTTCCAACCAGTTCTGACTCTAGCTACTGTACTTTCAGAGCACCCTCCCCCACTGAGCGAGACACGATTACCCGACCAATCTTGCCTCGAGTGGGACAACTCCCATCTAATCCATGCCAGCATGGAAGACGTTAAATGATGATGATGATGATGATGATATATATATATGATCACTTTTCATTTTAAGCTGTTATTTCGAACATAACTTAAGAAAGTTACTTACATAAAATTATCATGAAAGGTTTTAGATAAGCATAAACTCTTTGAAATAAACAGGTTGTGTGGAGCTGTTTATTTGTTGAACCAGGAATGGTTTCAGTTGGTTCGGTATCAAAAGTAGAGGGGAAGAAAAAGAACATAAAATAAACAAACAAATTGAGTGTAATTATTGACATTGCTGTTGTTTAGTCACAAGTCAGCCTGGATGGAGCAGATCAATAGCCAAAGACATTCTAGCCATGACCATCACATGTAGATCAGGAACTATATTGTTATCCAACATATCTTTTATTTAAGATGGTTAGGGTAAGGTTATGGTTTGAGGTATATTTAGTTGCCATTTCTAGCAAGTCAAGCAACCACATAGAGGCTCCCTTGGTGGTTCAACAATTGTATTTATGTAAGTTATACAACTGGTAGAAACTGATATATGCAAAAATGGTTGAAAACCTTTGAATAGCAGGGATTATCTTTGCAATTAGTTTTCAAAAATTTCCTTTAAGGTCTTTTTCCCAAAATAACAAGCAGGGTCTGCCCTTCATTACCCCTTCCCTGTTTTCTTATTACTTAATCTTGTTTTTCTTTCTTTTCCATATTTCCATCATTGAATAACAACTTTTTTATTTGTAATGTTATTTATAGAACTGTGAATAAAATTTTAGTGTGTTGCTAAAAAAGTTCTAAAACTAGATAATGACAGGAGATATCTTTAGAATCACAAGCCTTTCAATAATTCATAAGGCGGTGGATTGGCAGTATTGGTGGAGCATCGGACAACATGCTTTATGGCATAGAGTTATGCCCCTTTATGATCCGAGTTCAAAAAAAAATCCTGCTGAGATTAACTTTGCCTTTCATCCTTACAAGGTCTATGAAATAAAGTACCAGTAATGCACTGGGGTAGATTTAATCTGCTTTCCCTTCCCCAACATTTTTGGCCTTGTGCCTAAATCAGAAACCAATAATCTTTTATAATATATTAGTGTATATTTAGCTAAATCTGAAATGAATTTATCAAAAAAGAATTGTCTTAGTGATTCTTCATGATATCACTAATTGATTTATCTGACATTTAACTATAAAATCTCAAGCTTTGCTAAATTGACATTTGATAAAATACAAAAAGGAAATGATAATTAATTAAATAACATCTGCTTCTATTGAATAATAAAGCTGAAAATGACAACAGAAACAATGACAAAAACAAAATAAAACAATGACAGTAATAATAACACATACATCCAATCCAATCCAGGGTCTGCTCACTCCTGATGGAGGAACCCCTCCTTGGTTGACCTCCACTATTTTCTGTTTGATTTTGGTCATGTCAGGGATGTAGCTGTACTCAACAACCTTGGCCAATTGCAGGTTGGTGAGGTTGTTGACTCTGAGGAGTGCCGTGACAAAACACATACCGTATACTCTGTAATGTGGATGGTGTTAAAAAGGGGTTTCCAGCTATAGAAACCATACTAAAAAAGGTTGAGAAGACTGTTTAGTCACAATAGAACAACCTCTCTTGGGCTGGTGCTAGGAAAAATGCACCCAGTACACCTTGTAAGGTGGTTCATGATACAAAGGAAATCTAGCTGTAGAAACCATGCCAAAAAATGATCAAGAAGGATCTTCAGTTGTATCATGGTGGGCATCACAGGTGATAGAAAGGGCCTCCAGCTGTTGAAAATCTCCCAAACAAAGGGTCAAAAGGGTCTTCAGTTGTGTCACTAAAGAATTTGAAGCCTCATTATAATCAAGGTTTATCAGAAATGACCTCTTATTTTATGACAGAAAAAATATTGTGTAAATATTGATAATTTCAATGAAATATTGAGGAAAATATTTCACTGGAATAGTAAGAAAAATATTTTTAGTGAAATATTGAGTCAGCATTTCTGAAATATGGAATACATATTATATGAAATATGTGAGAAACATTTGTAAGAAATATTAAGAAAAAATATCTCAGTATAATAAATAATGAAGTTTTCACTGAAATATGGAGCATATATTGTATAAAATATTGAAGGGAATAAGTCAATGATGTATTGAGGGAAACAATTCTACAGTATATTAAGAAAAACCTATCAATAACATTTGGAGTCAGTATTGAATAAGATATTGAACTGTTTTTCACATATTTCAACAAAATATATCACCAAATATTCTAACAGGAAAATATTTAAGCAACGTAATAAGTAAATAGCCAGAATAAATTGTTTTGTAGGTATTCTAGCTTGAGATAAGTGGAAATATTTTTATGGTAAGAGGATGTCTAACATTCATAGAATTTTCTAGTGCTTTGGTTTATCATTTGCAGAAAAGTGATTTCAATACAGAATATTTTGCAGAGAGACTATAGTCTCTGTACAGTATTCTGTAAGGTTTCACACAAGGTTATCATAACAACTAAAGTTTGGCACATATATATAATGGTTTCTGATTCAGGCACTAGTCCAACAGTTTTTGGGGGAGGGGAAAGTCAATTAAATTGACCCCAGTACACTAATAGTACTTTATTTTATTGACACTGTAAGGATGAAAAGCAAAGACTACCTAGGCTGAATTTGAACTCAGAATGTAAAGGGACGTAACACTATGCTGCAAAGCATGTTGGCCAATGCTCGATAGATACTACCAATCGACGGCTACATATATATATGGTAATAACACACACACATACACAGGTAATAACAAACACACATACACACATACATACACACATACACACATACACACATACATACACACATACACACATACATTCATACATACATTCATACATACTCACATGCACACACACACAAAGACATAGACACATACATACATCTGCATATGCCACATTTTTCTGATTATATTAACTACAATTACAATCAGATCACTTTTTTGCCTCAGTACCAAGTAAGTAAATGTTGCTGAAGATGGACTAATGATCCTGAAATAGTATTTGCAATTTTCACACAATTATTGAGGGAACTGTGATCACAGTGAGACTTATGAGTTGGGTGTACTGTCATCCTTTTGCTGTGTGTGTGTGCGTGTGTATGTGTGAGTGTATGTGTGTGAGTGTATGTGTGTGTGTATGTGTATATATATATATATATATATATATATATATATATATATATATATACACATACACACACACAGACAACTAAACAGAAAAGAATGAAGCAAACAGCATAATGAAAATATATATTAGTTTAGCACTTGATATAGTAGAAGTGTCTTAACATTTTGGATGCTATGTATATATATGCACATATATATATTTATATATACACATACATACGTACACACACACATATATATATATATATAAAGCATATGTACATGTACAACACACACAGGCATAAAACCACTATGAAAGATTTTTGTCTATATTCCTCAAACAGGAAATTTGTCTGAAATCTATTTTATTTTTAGTTTCAAAAGTGATGGCTGAAAAGCTGAAAATAGTAAAGATAAATTGCAATATATATATATATATGAATATATGTATATATGAATATATATATATATATATATATATATATACACACACACATATATATTTATATATGTACATATATATGAATGCATACATCATCATTATCATCATCACCGTTTTACGGCAACTTTTCCACATATGTATATATATATATTTATGTATATATAGGCATATATATATATACATACATATATATACACACACACACATGATATATATATATATATATATATTGTTTTATATATATATATATATATATACACACACACACATATAAACATACATATATATACATACATATATATATATATATATATATATATTCTTGAAAATGTCCACAATATATAATCATGGCAATATTATCATGGTGGGGTTAGACAAACTGTAGGATGACAGACTACATGCCTTTCATTCTTCCGTTTTGGTTTTAAATCTACCACATATAGGTTCATCATATGGAGAAAACCTACACCACACACACACACACACTCATATATATGGGCATGTAAATACATATATCAACAGTCACACACACATGCATGCACACATAAATATGAAAACAAATATATTCATTTACACATTTATATTAACATACAAACATATACACATTAATAGTTTAAAATGTCTAGCTAGTGTCTGGGAGATATGGAGTTCGATTCCTTGTAGCAGCCATTGGAAACTACTTTTTCTGTCCTTAAGAGTCCTCATCCTATTTTATAACATCTCCACACTTAAACACACTACTCTTTCACACTGTAAAGTGGTTGTGTAGGTATCATGACAAAAAACACCCAGCACACACTCTAATCTAAATGTGATTGGCATTAGGAAGGGCATCCAGCTGTAGAAACGTAGCCTGAAACAGTTCTATAATGATCAAGATACGGTCACCTCACCCAACTTGCCTCTAATGGGACAACTCGTCTAACCCATGCTAGTGTGTGGAAAAATGTGGAAAATGGATGTTAAATGATGAAGTTGATGTACACAAATACTGACAGAAATATGTACACACACACACACACACACACACACACACACACACACACACACACACACACACACACACACACACACACACACACACACACACATGCACACACACACGCACACATGCACACACACACACATGCACACATATGTATTAGCAACAGCAGCAACAGCAACAACAACAGCAGCAGCAACAGCATCAATAATGTAGATTTTGGTGAACTCTGTCATTCAGAACTGCTAAGTGCTTTGGCTATGGACATAATGCAAAGCTGGAGACAGCACAGAATATGGTGACCCTCTAGGCTGCTCTCCTATCAATTTGACCATCTTCACCTTTTACATTAGTTACTATATTAAAGTCTAAAGTCTGTCTCAGGCCTGGTGGCTCATTAGGCCAGCACTTACCCTGGTTTTCTTGGTATAAAGTGACTGAGAGTTCAAGATTGCCCCCTGGACAGGATGTCAGTCCATTGCACGGTTAAACACCCAGCTGCTGCTGCTGGTATTTATTTTTAGCTGAGTATACTAGAGTAATGTGAAATGAAGTGTTTTGCTCAAGAAGACAATACATAACCTGATCCAGGAATGAAACCCAGGACATTATGACCATAACTCCAAAACTGCTGTGTCTTTCAATTAACAATGATCAGAATGTTTTATAATATTTTGGTCCTGGCAAAGAGTTTGCTTTATAATCCTGAGGTCCAGTGTATGATTCCACAGCATGGTCTAGTGGTTAGGATTCCTGGCTTTCACCCAGGCAGTTTGGGTTTGATTCCCGACATGGGAATGCATGTTTTAAGAGCAGTGGATTGGCAGTATCGGTAGAGGATCAGACGCCATGCTTTGCAGCATACAGTTACATCCCTTTACGATTTGAGTTCAAATCCTGCCGAGGTTAATTTTGCCTTTCATCCTTACGGGGTCGATAAAATAAAGTACCAGTAATACACTGGGATAATTGCTGGCCTTGTGCCAAAAGTAGAAACAATTATTTGAGACAAATATCTTCTTAGGGTTTTGAGTTGATTGGAGCCTTTTCATGGAAGTTGGGCTGACATAATCTATAAGGAAGCAGGACAGATTGACTTCTCGTATTATTCAGATAGAATCAGTGTGCCACTGATTCTATCTGAGGATTATATTAATGACACATGCATTGCTGGAATATTCAGACACAGTGGGTCCTGTCAGAATCAACCATCTTCAACTGATCCGGCTGGATCACCAAGCGAGACCAGCCAAGCTCATGGAAGTTATTCAACCATCTTGCTCTGGATCTACCTCTGGGTCTCCTGTCAATTGGTTTGGCCTGTAAAATCTGTCCTGCAATTCTTTCCTGAGTCATTCTAACCAGATGCAGACACCCCAAGGGTGAAGAACAAAACTGATGACTGTGATTTAAACAAATCAATGTGATTTCAAACATTTAATCTACTGCTCCACCATTTCTGGCTAATAATCTATCCATAAGAAATGAAATACTAACTCTGAGCTAATTATTACCAACTAATACTAATATATATATATATGTCATTTACCTTCCTATAGTTAAGCTTTTACCATTTCAATAGCAAATGAGAAATGGTAAAAGCTTAACTGCAGGACAGAAAATGCTTTTAATATATATACACTTTTCTTAAGTATAAAGCCCCAAGTTGAATAATGTTTTTACTAGTTTTAACTAATAACCCCCCCCCCCCCCCCGACACACACACACACACACACACACACACACACACAGACACACACATACACATACAGATACACACACACACATACAGACACATACACACATATATATAGACACGTGATAATGGGTGTGAAGCTTTGGGCTATATAAGTAATTGTCAGGAATTCTGTGAATTTAGGCATTGTTGGTTCCAGTGGAGTGAACTGAAAAGTGAGGAGGAAGAAGGAGAAGGGGAGAAAGAGAGAGAGAAAGTGTGTGTGTGTATGGAATAAGCACCCCCCTCCTTTCAAGTGTATCAGTGTTAGTGGTGATGATGTTGATGATGATGATGGTGGTGGTGGTAGGAGAAAGAGAAGAACAAGACTCAAATAGAGAAGTTT
Source organism: Eledone cirrhosa (assembly GCA_964016885.1). Taxonomy (NCBI): domain Eukaryota; kingdom Metazoa; phylum Mollusca; class Cephalopoda; order Octopoda; family Eledonidae; genus Eledone; species Eledone cirrhosa. The sequence continues at coordinate 68,991,201 of OZ024747.1, forward strand.
GGATGAGGTTTTGGATACATATGTGATAGTGGTACTGGCAGTGGTATTGGGAGTGATGATGGTAGTGGTGCTATTGGAGGTGGCAATGGCTGTGGTATTGGTATTGGTGTTGGTGATGGTGGTGATGGTAGTTCTAGTAGTGGTAGTAATGTTAGGGGTAATGGTAGTGATGATAGTAGTGGTAATGGTGGTAGTGGTAACTATAGTGATGGTGGTGGTGGGAAATAAAGAGAGCTAAAGGACGATAGCAACATTCCAAGACAACCGAGGAATACTAAATGACAATACAGGTGAAAAAGGCTTGTCTATTTTCCCTTAAATGACTGCTTCGAAATCACAGAGTCATCACGGCCTGGCTGTTCTTTACTCCCTCAGAAACCATTGTTGGCAGTGAGGCAGTGATGCATCAAACCTTTAGAAGATTGTAGGATTGCAGCAACAACAGCAACAACAGTGGCAGCAGCGGTAACATCTACTGTAATAGTTACAGTAGAAGCAGCAGTAGGAGATCAATAACAATATATAAAGCAAAGAAAATTATATCATTGGTGCTAGAATGAACTGTTATGATGTAGCGGACATTATCAGAGAGTTCTGACCACTGAACACTGGTAATAATGTTCTTGCATTACATCTGAACACAGATCAGAGTGAGCTAGAAATAAATAAACCCCCAAAAAAAAGAAAAAAAAGAAAGGTTGTTTAATGGCCAGAGATTAACAAATAGAGAGATTCAGGTATTTTTATTTTTATTTTTCTCCTCTTTATTAGTTTTATAAGTAATAAACGAAAGCAAAAATTCTTTTTACTCTAGTACATATGGACATGAAAAATAAGAATGTGTATTTAAATCTATTAATAGTTAAAGGGCTTAGTAAAAAAAATAAAAAAAATAGAATAAACAATAAAAGAGAAAAAGAAAAAAGAGGGATAATTTAAAAAATGGGGTGAAGGAAAGGGGCAAAACTTTATCCCCTTGGCTGGAAAGTACACCTTAGTTGTATCCCACAGATAAGACAAGGAAACCATTACTGTGGAGAACAGCCAGCAACACACACTAGATAAGCTTTTTAGGGTGGAAAATAGTAGAGTGAAGACTGAGGATTCCAGGTGTGTTGGTGGCAACTGATGCAAAGAGGAAGCTGATGTAGAGTGAAGACTGAGGATTCCAGGTGTGTTGGTGGCAACTGATGCGAAGAGGAAGCTGATGTAGAGTGAAGACTGAGGATTCCAGGTGTGTTGGTGGCAACTGATGCGAAGAGGAAGCTGTTGTAGAGTGAAGACTGAGGATTCCAGGTGTGTTGATGGCAACTGATGCGAAGAGGAAGCTGTTGTAGAGTGAAGACTGAGGATTCCAGGTGTGTTGATGGCAACTGATGCGAAGAGGAAGCTGTTGTAGAGTGAAGACTGAGGATTCCAGGTGTGTTGATGGCAACTGATGCGAAGAGGAAGCTGTTGTAGAGTGAAGACTGAGGATTCCAGGTGTGTTGATGGCAACTGATGCGAAGAGGAAGCTGTTGTAGAGTGAAGACTGAGGATTCCAGGTGTGTTGATGGCAACTGATGCGAAGAGGAAGCTGTTGTAGAGTGAAGACTGAGGATTCCAGGTGTGTTGATGGCAACTGATGCGAAGAGGAAGCTGTTGGTCATACCCAGTGTTTTGTTACCTTCCACTTATCTCTATTGTGGGCAGCTGTGCCTGTATTTGTGGTTGAAGTGATAAGGTTGGGACCAGAAGATGAGTTACAACATGTGGCATCCTATATTATCCTCCTCAAATGGGGAAAAAAGTTTATCTCATCAAGATGTATATTAAGAATCAAAAACAACACTTTCAACAGTGTGGCTGAATGTTTAACTCTTTAGCATTTACATTACTCTATATATACTAACATATTTTCATGGTAAAGGCTTTATCTCATATAATATGGAATCTATGAGATTTTGATATTATTTATTTTGAGAACAATATCTTAACATCAGTATAAGTGGCCAGTTACAGCCAGTTTGAACAGAAAGAGGTGAAAGAATTCTGGCTGGATATGGCCGGTTTAAATGCTAAAGGGTCTTCAACAATATCCATTAATAATATATGTGGCAAATTAGTGAGGGAAAGAAGTAGATGGGGCCCATAAAGAAATGGGAATAAAAGGATCCTTTTACAAATCTTAGAAGGGTGACTTGATAAAATCAACAGCTATAGTTTACCAAAAAAAAAAAAGAAAAAAGAGAAACACTTTCCAGAGTATTTGAGGGAATTTTTCTGTGTACCAAAGCCTCAACACCATATGGCTTACTTTGACAGGCTGAAAGAAGCAGAATTTAAGTTTGGACATTTGTATGTTTATGGTCCTAGAAGAGAAGATCTGCTGCCATTTGTTTGTAATTAGAAACGTGACCAATAAAGAAAGGATTATTTGGATTGGTAGAATTGGTACTGTCAGACAAAATAATTTGTGGTATTTGTTTTGGCTCTTATAATTTCAGTTAATATCCTGTCAAAGTCAACTTTTCCAATCATCTTCCTAGGATCGATAAAATAAAGTACCATTAAAGTACTGGGGTTGATTTAACCAACTGTGCATGTTATACTGGCCTTGTTCTTAAATTAGAAATCATTATCATTAACCTTATTAGGATTGAGAGGATTCATCAGTTTTGTCAAGGGCATGGTAGCTTCTCTAGTGTTGGTGAAACAATAAAATGCACAATAAAGTACACTCAGTAAAGGGGTTGGTGATAGGAAAGGCATCTAGCTATAGAAAACTTGTCAAACAAAGTGCCAAAAAGGCTCTTCAGTTGTTTCAAACCCAATGCTGGTGCCATGATAAAATGTTTGGTGGATTTTTTTAGAGTGTGGGAACCTATAAGTGAAATGTGCCCAGCCCATCTGAGAGATAAGTGACCCTAATTAAGTACTGACTTAGTCTGTGGTAACACATCCAATGCTTGCTGGCAGGGAAAATGTATGTTAAATAATGAAGTGAGGCTGATGATGATGATGATGATGATATAACATTGGACCAAATCCTTTGCAGTATTTAGTTACATCCCTTTCACAACTGATTTTACCTTTCAATCTTTCTAGATCAATAAGTAACAGTCAAGTACTTTGATCAATTAAAATAATTATACCCCTCCCTTTGCACACTATGGATGTGCACCAATATTGGAAGTTATTAAACGGTAGCATTGCTTTATCTGTTTTTGTTTACTTCTTTTAAAAAAGAGTTTGACATGTTAAATCAAACTGTTATATAGTTAACAGTAAGTATTGTAAATCTAAAAATCCTTTTTTTTTCATATATGTATGTATAAGTGTTTGTGAGTATTTGTGCCATCAACCACCTGGTGGTGGTGGTAGTTGTTTTGCTGCTGCTAATGATGATGATGATGATGATGATGAAAATACATGGTTCTTTTAAAATTAGGGAATAATCCAGTTTAAAATCATTTGATATTTAATTAATTTTAATTAATCAAAATCTTTAGTGTTGTTTCGCTCTACTTCCCTCTTTTTTTCTTACTAGAATTGTCATTTATATAATGGTTTTACATCACTAACACTTTAATGTACCGAATTAAACTTTTTTTGGCTAATACATTTAATATAGTAGCACTCACTTTACTATTCATGTTAGTACTTAGTTTACTCGTTGGTATATTAAAATCTTATGAATGATTTTGATACTCTTTAAAATTACTAGTTTATTTTCTAGTGTCCTTTAACTGCAGGAAGCTCTGGTTTAATATTTATTATAATGTGGCACTTTTTTTTTTCCATAACTCCCAGAAGTTGTGTATACACTATCTTGTAACCTGGCTACTTCAATCAGTAAATCTTTATATTTAGACAATCATTTAGTCTAAATGATTGATATGTTTTTGTCTACAAGACATGACATATCAATCATAGTTCATGTTTTGTTTTCATGATTATGCTAGGTCAGTTGACCAATATTTCTGTCTGTCTGAAATGCCATGTTCCATATTTATATCACTCCATCTTCCACTGAAATGTTCTCACAATTATTTTTATGTTGGTATCATTTTACTGTGTTACCTGAAAGTTTGTTGGTTGCAATGCATCTGCATGCATGCTTTGTTTCTGCTAGTTACTGGACACCCAGCAAACATTTTTATCAAGTTTCTTAGTATGTAGGATTTTAAAGATATATTTTGGTGGTTTCAAATATAGTCATATGGCAAGCTGGAGACACTTGCAACTGAATCTGACTTGCATTCAATGTCTGTGTATTACCAATTTATGTCGAACAGTTATTACATCATCATCATCATCATTTTACGTCCGCTTTTCCCTGCTTGCAAGGGTAGGACGGGTCTTATTCAGCACAGCATCTCTCCACTTGTCACGGTCCTTCGTCATCTTCACCGTGAGCTTCAGCGATCTGAGGTCTGTTCTCACCACCTCCGCCCATGTTTTTCGTGGTCTACCTCTACCACGTCTTCCTTCAACTGGCATTTCCTGACACATGTGTGGAATATTATATTTTCTACCAGGTGAGCAAGGAAGGGAGAAATTGTAGCAATGAAGAGAGATACTGTAACAAGGAAAAGATATATATATATATATATATATATATATAGAGAGA
>OZ024747.1:69005812-69010812 GCA_964016885.1 Eledone cirrhosa
TTTTAATCATTTTTAATTCTTTCCGTAGAAGAGGTAGAGGAAACAGCGCTCTATGTACAGAGCTGGAATATTGTAGTATAGTTATGGTCAACACGGTTCCTTTCTTACCATTGGTTCCAATTCCGCATGTGGTTTAGATTGTGCATTTGCACTTCTGCATATATATTCTGTCATTACTACCACAGAGGTCCGACGAGCTTTTGATTCTAGAGTCGGGCTAAATCGATACAGATCGAACCTTGAGCTGAGCAGTAGCGAAACGCGTGTCACCAACCAATAAACGTAATGAAGGAGTAACCATTCGTCCTTGTATTATTATACTACACTCTGTCTAGCTCTACACCTCGCTACTGACGTGAACCTAAACATCAAGTGCTCACCCGGGTGAACCTACAGTGACTCCATGTTACACTCCCTGGATATATATATATATATATATATATATATATATATATATATGTATATATATATATATATATATATATATATATATATATATATATATATATATATATATATATATATGTATATATATATATATATATATAGTTTTAATATAGATGAGATTCTACAGGACTAGAACTGTTTCATTCATTAGAAATCATCAGACCTCCGATTCAACCCGGAATAACGTATATATATATATATATATATATATATATATATATATATATATATATATATATATATATATATATATATATATATATATGTATATATATATATATATATATATATATATATATATATATATATATATATATGTATATATATATATATGTATATATATATATATATATATATATATATATATATATATATATATATATATATATATATATATATATATATATATATATATATATATATATATATATATATATTAGAAAGTGAGTTTTTTTTTACAAAATGAAAAATAACCGAGGTGTTCTACACGAGTGAAAGTATAAAGAAAAAAAGATGAAATCGAAAATGCAACTGGAGTGTTATTTAAAAAAAAAATATATATATTTATTTGGTTCCCTCCACAGACCCTCCATCTCAACTGTACTTTTGAAAAGCAGAAGAACTGCGAAACCGGTAAAGGAACCAAATAAATATATATATTTAAAAAAAAATAAGACTCCAGTTGCATTTTCGATTTCATCTTTGTTTCTTTATATATATATATATCGGATTCCTCTCCCCCCACCCCTCTATCCACACACGCTCACACACTCCGACCTACACACCACCCCACACACACCTCTTCCTGAACATGCAACCCCTTTCTTCCCCCAACCCTTGCTTTCACATACACACACACACACGTACACCTACACACACACACCACCTTCAGCCCTCCCCTCTCGGACACCCCGTCTCCCTCTCCCCACTCCACCCGCCACCACCCCTACACACCCCATACCCTTCCACCACCTGTTTTACCCCTTTTTAATTTCAGTTTATTTTGATCATGCTTTTATATTTATTTTTATTTCATTTCATTTTATTTTGATCATGCTTTATTTTTATTTTTATTTTTAATTTCATTCGCACCGTTTCCTCCCACCCCCTTTTCGCTATATGTCTCTCCACCACTCCCCTACACACCCTTTAAACTCTCTTCCCACACACTTCTCACCCGAGGAAGGGCTTATGCCCGAAACGTCGTTCCCCACCACCACCCCACTCTCCAGAGCGTGAAATTAATAAACATTCGTTGTACTGCCTCTCTGTTTTGTTCCTGTTCAAATTTTCCATTATATATATATATATATATATATATATATATATATATATATATATATATATATATATATATATATATATATACATATATATATATAACGAAGGAGGTGTGGTAAGGAACCAGATGTACCATAACGTACCAGAGTACTCAATACTTAGGGTAGTAGAGTGGGTAATAGGAAAATGTTTAACCCCGACTGCAAAACTCAAGCCGTTTCGACGGCTATTTCCGTCCAGAAATAACCGTCGAAACGGCTTGAGCTCTACCGTCGGGGTTAGAGAGAGAGTGAGATAAAGAGGAGAGGGCATGCACACATTTATACATCACACATACATCTCTTACATATATATATGTGTGTGTGTGTGTGTCTGTCTGTCTGTCTATATGTCAGTCTTTATGTCTCTCTCACATACTCCCTATACCATTTCTTGGTCAAAGCCATGCGAATTTCTGCTTGTACTGCATATCTTGATTACAACTGACCCAGCTTAGTCCAATGTCCAGTTTGTCTGTCTGTGTGTCTGCTGTCTGTCTGGAGGTTTGTTATTGCTGTTGTTGGGTAGTGGTGGAGATGTCTAGGGCAGACAATGGTATGGTGGGCGGTCAAGCAGACGACCGGTGAACGAGGAGGGTGGTGCTGAAGTAAGAAATGCCCACCACCTACAACACTGCCGCCGCCGCTGCTGCAACTATTACTATTACTAATACTACTACCACCACTACAACAACGCCAACCACCACCGCCACCGCCACTACCAACACCGCCATCTCTGCTGCTGCTGCTGCTGCTACTACTACTACCACCACCACCGCCGCCACCAAAACCACCATCACTACTACTACTATCGCAACCATCACCACCACCACCACCGTCACCAAAACTACCACCACTACTACTACTACTATCGCCGCCACCTCTACTACTACTATCGCTACCATCACCACCACCGCCACTATGACCAAAACCACCACCACCACTACTACTACTACTACTACTACTACTACTACTACCGCCACCACTACTACTACTACTATCGCTACCATCACCACCACCACCGTCACCAAAACCACCACCACCACCACCACCACCACTACTACTACTACTACTACTACTACTACTACAACTACTACTGATCAATAGTGTAAAGTGGTAATTGTCTGTCTGTCCGACTTTTGTCATTATACCCCCACCCCACCCCACCCCACCATACTTTGGCATTTATTCCCCCCACCCAAACCTCAGATATGCAGGTTTATTTATGAGAGAAATGGATGAACAAGATCATCCCATTTATTTTTATATATATTTTTTTGTTCTTCTAATTTATTCCACCGATATTCTACCCTGGGCTATATGATCCAACGTGACCTTTCTTAAGACGGCAATGTGTGGTTTGAGGGAGTCTTAGCTGTCATGTTTCGAAGCTCCAGTGACCACGTAGTATCTATCTACCTCGTTAGTTCGACGTGTTCATGCTCGTTGCTGCTCTTGTTGTTTAGCCCTGGTCAGCTCCGTTTGGATAAACCTATGATCAAAAGCATTCCAGTCGTGACCATCCTGTTTTTTATCGGTTTCTAAGACTATATTATCTAATGTGTTCGTTCTTCACTTTTGTTAGGTAGCGGGGTATGTTTTGAGGGAGATTTGACTGCTATATTAAGAAGTCAAGTGACCACGTAGAGGCTACCTCGTGGGATCGTTGCTTTCATTGCATTTTCCACGATGATGAGAAATCATTCCAATTAAGGATTGAAACTACGCCGTCAACGAAAACATTTTCCAGCGCCCTACGATTTCAGTATTTTAGTTGTTCATGTCTTTAACCATAGATCATGCCTGATGAAAAGCATTCCATCTGTAGCTACGCCATTTTTTGTGGGGATATAGTGTATAGATTACTACATTATTCAGTGTGTTCGTCCTTTTGTAAAATACGTCTAGGGTGTGTTTTATAGATGTTCTGTCTACTATTTGATCGAAAGATCACAGAGGTGGGATCCTTCAGTAACTCTCTAAATCGTTGTTGCTGTTCAGCTCAGGGTCAAATCCAGGTCAACCTCTATCTGAATACCGTCATCAATATGCAGTGCAATTAGGGCAGGTCCAAGCATGTCGCCTTGTCGGACTCCTGAGGCGGATAGGATGAGTTTGTCACTAAAAGAGAAATAGCGGGCTCTCGATAAGCCTGCAAGTGGTAGAACCCTGAGGTCCTCGCCTTTATTGAGCTTTAGAGGACACTACTACTGATGAACCTTCATGCATTTGCAAGATTAAGTTTGAGGACAACCTTGAGGTTCTCAGATGGCTCTTTTGGCGTGGGCAGCTGTCTCACAACCTAGCAAGGTACTTCCGTTTAGTTGAATAGGGACAGTTCTGCAGATAGGGGGTCTCAGACCGATGATAGACACACCTGTTCTTTGGTGGTAAACTGTTCAGCCTCGCAAAGCCAAATGTTAACTCTGGTCCATTGCAGTTGTGTGCACTTTGTGTGTATATCAGAGTTGAACGTGTTATCGAATGAATGAGATTTTCCAAGAGATCAACGTCGACGTAACCAGCCGACATAGGGATACTTTCCTTAAGATGTTGGGAGCTTAAGACATCAAACACCACACCAGAATCCACAGTGAAAACTAAGGTGAAAACTGCTCTTAAGTAACTTGATGGTCGACGCAGGTGGGTGTATAAGAGACACGGGAATAGGAAGTACGCAGTAAACAAAAACAGATAAATGTATAAACAAATAAATGAGTAAATAAATACATAAATAAAAAGGAATGAATAGAATGAACGAATTGTTAAAGTGTATAGTTAAAAGGTAAAGTCATTAAATTTAGATGTCTTGTAGTTACTGATGATTTTGGACTTGAAACCTGACGTAAATCTTGAAGACAAGAAGCTGGTTGTTTCAGGAAATATTACGATGGTTTCGCAGAGTGGATGCCACAGAGGCGATGCTATTGTTATTATCTAACATGTGAAGGAAGTCATGAATTATGGAGTTCCGTGTTGTTTTGTGCTTTAAATGAAGAAATAATGGTTTCTTATATAGGCACAAGGCCAGCAATTTTGGGGGATTAAATCGATCCCAGTGCGGGACTGGTACTTTATTTTATCGACCCCGTAAGGATGAAAGGCAAAGTTAACATCGTCGGGATTTGAACTCGGATCATAAAGGGCCGTAACTCTATTTTCGATAGTAAATGAAACAAAACAAAGTAAAGTAATGTTTTATCCAGTGTATTATGGCATGGTATGTCAGGCCTA
>OZ024747.1:69018312-69023312 GCA_964016885.1 Eledone cirrhosa
TACTAGATACGTATTTTTTTGGTATGTGTTGCAAGTATATACATATACATTTACTGCACAGGAAATACGTACAAATAACATTACAAAATATATATACTAAAACGATTTACAGAATAGTTAATTCTGTAACAATTTTCTTCCAACTGGTGGAATAAACGACAACAAAATGGTAAGGCCTCAGTACTGGTCTGTTGCTGAAAAGTAATGGTATTGTGATGATCAATAGACTGTGCCACGTTAAACCTGCTACACGATGATAAAAAAGAAAGAAAATTCACTATCGATACTCTAGTAGATATTAAGATGTTTAATTAGAAAATTGATTGAAGACATTAATCAGCAATAGAGTCGTGCCGAGTGGCCTATCTCCTCATTCACTGTTCTCCATAAAACATCATAAAGTAAGGTTTAACCTGTATTGTTTTTCTATATTTTTCAAGCGATTCGCTCATTATCATTCCAACAATTTTGTTCGCTGACGAGATGGTAATAATACTGAAACGTATGTGGAGTTGTCTTCCGTACTTCCTGAAAAGTTCCAACGAACTTTGATTTTAGTTTTTTATGTTCTCTGTATCAATTATCTTAACACTGACTAAAGTATAGAAACTAAAAGGTTATTAAATCGAGTTCAGTGTATAACTAATAACTATTTTATCGGGTGAGAATAGACTAAAAAGCAAAGTCTATCATAGCGAAGATGGATCGAAATTGTTCTTACGTTGGAAACAGCAAGAACACTACATAATTAAAGAAGGTTTTGATGATTTCTAATCGTTACAAGTATAAATTGATATAAAACAAAAACAAAATAAAAAAGAAGTTGAAGAGGATGAACTTGTAGTTTCTAGCCTGCAAATTGTGCTCGTCTTTCTAAATGGATTATAGAACTTTCTATCTGAAGATAGGCTTCATGTATATATATTGAAGATTAGCAAGTAACATAAAACGATTTTCGGGCCATATCATTGTCAAACTGAAGGTTTTCTGAACCATAGTCTACATCTTGATAGTTCATATACATACACTCAAGTCTGTTTATAACTTAGCCTACACAGCGATCACTAAGAAACGAAGCAACTGATACTGTCACAAATAGGATTAAGTTATCGACGGCAATATTCCGCAGTAACAGCTTGTCTGTACTAGTGTTTGTTCTGGCAGTGAAACCCTTGTCAGCCTTGTTGAGGAGGTGCCAACACTGCATGTTAGAATCTGAAGAGGAGAGGAGTTTTAATGTCACTCACATTTTTTTGTTTGTTCCTCACCCAAAGCTGCACACAGGCAATATTTACGATACAAGGAGGCAGTTAAAGCCGGTCACTATATCCTCACGGAATGTAGGGTTGGAGTTTGGCCCGTATAAATGACAGTCAATCAAGAATAAATTGTTGAATAGACAAGGAATATGGATAGCAATAGTCTGTCCATTTCAGCTCATCTCTAATGACGAATGGTACAAGTATCATGAAATTCATTGGAGTATCACATACGTTGGGGTGTGTGAGTAAAGCTAGAGTGACAAAGAAATACTTCAGGAGACTCTAGAGGATATAAATGTCAGAGCTGTTCGCATTCAGTATGGTCATATCTCATAACGCTTTTTAACCGTAAGATTTGCATTTACGGAAAACATTTGGTTTTACGTTGCGGTCAACACAAGCTTTTACATACATATATGTAATACCCCCCTCACACACACACGCATACACACACACACACACGCCCATACACACACACACACACACACACACATATATATATATACAAAGGGAAGTACAGCATATTCGAAGCTCGAGCCGCAGCTAAGCCGATGAATGCAGAAGTTCAGCCAAGCACTCGATAAAACCTTAGAGTAATAACATACAGTTTAAAGGGTTCTGCAAATTGAAGATAGTGACCGGTAATTCAGCCGCGGAGACCGTAACAACGAAAGAACTGACTCGCGAGAAACACAACACACACACACACACACACACACACACATATATATATATATATATATATATATATATATATATATGTAACAAACCTGGACCATCACTTCGATATTTTGCAATATCAGAGTTAGGTCTCTGTAAATCCGAATATATATATATATACACACATATATGTATGTATATATATATATATATATACATATACATGTGTGTAATATATATACACATATACATGTGTATATATATATATATATATACATATACATGTATATATATATATATATATACATATACATGTGTGTATATATATATATATATATACATATAATGTGTGTGTATATAAATATATATACGTATATATGTGTGTATATATATATACATTTATATGTATATATATATATGTATATATATGTATATATATATATATATATATATATATATATATATATATATATATATGAAAATGTATGCCCCGACGGCAGAGCGCAAGGCGTTTCGACGGCTATTAGCCTGCCGTCGGGGTCATACATTTTCCTATTACCCACTCTACTACCCTAAGTATTGAGTACTCTAGTGCGTTATGGTCCATCAGGTTCCTTACCACAACTCCTTCGTTATATATATATATATATATATATATATATATGTTGGTTGGACACTTTATTGTTCACAAGTGTTCTTAAGCATCATATCATGTCACCTTATTTTATCTGATGAGAACGCAATTATCGTCCCAGGATGATATTTGGTTTTGAAATGCGCATAATAAAATATATGGAGCTTTTTTAACCATCTTTTAATTTTTTCTCTGTATATATATATGTGTGTGTCACACACACACACACACACACACACACACACACACACACACACACACACACACACACACACACACACACACACACACACACACACACACACACACATATTATGTATATTATGTAGGAATAGCCATGATGAAAGAAGACATTTTTCTAACATATTTCTACAAGAATGAATAGTAAAAATATAAAGGAAAAAAAACATCGTGAAAAATCTTACTTAATCTTCATTATTAGTATATACCAGTAATGCACTGGGTAATTGCTGGCCTTGTGCCTAAAGTAGAAACAATTATTAGTATATATTAGTATATATGGTTGGGTGGCTTGACAGTAACGGTAGAGGGTCGGACGCCTTGCTTTGACGCATAGAGTTACGGCCCTTGCCATTCTGAGTTCAAATCCCGCCGAAGTTAACTTTGCCTTCATCTTTACAGGGTCGATAAAATATAGTACCAGTAATGTACTGTTAATTGCTGGCCTTGTGCCAATAGTAGAAACAATTATTAGTATATAGATGTATCTGTATACTATAATCTGAATATTGATTCAAAGAATTAGATGTTAAACATTAATTATTGTTTCTTCTGTCATCGGAGAATTGATAAAATATATAAAGAAAGAATGTTAGTGAAAAGGAATCCTTCTAATCACAATAATTGTTTCTACTTTTGGCACAAGACCAGCAATTATCCCAGTGTATTACTGGTATTTTATCGGCCTCAGCAGGATTAACTTTGCCTTTCATCCTTTAATCACAATAATGATCCCTAGTATAGGCACAAGGCCAGTAATTTGGGGGGAGGGGAAAGTCGATGAAATCGACCCAGTACGTTTCTAGTGCTTTATGTTATCGACCTCGTAAGGATGAAAGGCAAAGTTAATCTCGGTGGGATTTGAACTCAGACCGCAAAGTACCGTAACTCTATGCGACTCTCTGCCGATACTGCCAATCCACCGCCCTCTTCAATTTAAACTATAATAAAGTAAGGAGTGCGGGACTGCATCCAGAATATATTTTTTTATCCCGTTTGTAAAATAAGTTTGATTACTGTGAATAAATAATGAATGAATATTACCTAATTTATCTACTAAATTTCGTTATTCTTGATTAAATATAAATAATATTGTTGCTTATTTTAAGATTCACTTCTTTAAAATTTTCAAATGTCAACACTTCCGGTTAGCGATCGCTTAAATAAACATTCATATATTTCCGTCACTAATTTTCTCCGAGTGAAGTTTATATATAATATCGTCTTTTTTAATGTATCATGGATTACGTTACTGATTACATAAGACAGTGTAACGCAGTCTTCGTTCAATTTCTGTGTATATTGTCAATTACGATTTTATTTAATGTATCATATCTACATGCATATATGCTTGCGTATAATATCAATATGCCCATTACACATCCCAGCAGAAAACCACCCGAAGGGTCGTTTTTCTGCTAGTCACAATAATAACAGGGTGTATGTAAAATAACGTACCTCCATTAATAACCGTTATATTTGCTATTTTAAATAACAACAACGTCATTATATTTGCCTAAGTAAATGCTGACGAAAGTAAGAATGTTTCCTGCAGTAGTATTACCCCTTTTTATAATAAATTACAATACATTACACATTAATATAAACACCCCCTATTAATTGAGTATAAAAATATTGGAAACGCAAAAACAAAATGTCGACGAAAAAAAAAACAACTTACAGCGCACTTAAAATTTTTATTCTTGTTATTGTTGTTATGAAAAACCTTCCTCTTTGGCTTGTGTCCAATATTGCAATTTGCTCAAAGTCACCTAAATAAGTACTAACCCGATTTTACGATCAACATTTCTGAAAATAAACTTATGGTAATCGGGAGTTAGGGTATTGATATTCGTCGTTTGCTTTTATGGACAAGGAAAAATATAAATATAAAAAGTTGAAATTTTCAAAAGCTTTCAAAACGAAATAATAGATTTGTTCTAGGAAAATACACATTTAGCTTTCAAAAAGGAGTGTCTGAGTTACTTTTATATAAATAAATCTAAGGATTTGATTCTACAGGTATTCGGTCACTTTTAGAAAATTTATAAAAAGCTTTAAAATTCTCAACGAAAAGTTCTTGCTAAAAGTCTTGTGTTCCATTAGCCCCTTGATGCTGTCAATCACTCGAGGAGAAAAGAGAATCCTTTTATAAATAAAATTTAAACTTTTTAGCCAGTAAGATTTACGGAAAATATTTTCCT
>OZ024747.1:69025812-69035812 GCA_964016885.1 Eledone cirrhosa
GCATCCATCTTTTTAGTATGCGTATACAAATTATACACACATTTTTGTAAAATATGTGTAAGGATTTTACATGTATATACACACACCGAACTGCTTTTAACCCTTTGTGTTTTCATTGGTCAATTTTGAACTGATATTTTGAATTGTTGTTATTATCAATAAATATACTTCATTATTTCTGAAGACGGCGTATATATGTGTTAGGTATGTATATTTAATCTTGATAATTTGTATAATTTTGTATAATTTTGTACATAGATCTGTTGAATAAGCATACCAATTATAACACATATATGCCCTAGAAACGATCGTTAAATAATGAACTTTTTTTGTTTAATATAAGGAATTGTTTATTCATTATTTGTTTAATATTTTATATATATATATATATATATATATATATATATATACATGCTTATACATGCACATACATGTGTGTTTGTTTGTGCATATATGTGTTTATCGTTTGCAGTGTTTTGTGTCAATCGTGTTTTTTTTTTCATGTATAATATTCTTACGAAGTACAAGTTAAGACTTGCTCAAATGATACGAAAACATAATTGTTTGCTGATCTGAAAACGGTGATAATGAAAATGATTTAAACAGAAAGACCATCATTACTGACACAGACACACAAACATGCTTCTTAGCCCTCTTAACATCTCTTTTTCCAAATTATAAATCTCTCTTTTCACTTTTTCAATTATTTCTTTAGAACCTATTTAGGGATTTTGGGTAAAGCTGGTTGGATCTCTATCTTTTTTTAAAATAAACTAACATTTGTTTTCTGCCATAAAAGACGTGTTTAAATTAGAAGCTTATGTCTGCTGGCGTCACAACTGGAGGACCAACGACATATCCCTGTGATTGTATAACTACACATATGAATGTATGAGAATCTGATGAAGTCACATGCATAACCATGTAACAGAAATATATATTATGCAATAAAGAAATTACGGTGAAGTAACCCCGTCTTAACTACTTTTGTATATATATATACATATATACATATATACATATATACATATATATACATGCACACACACACACACACACACACACACACACACACACACACACACACACATATATATATATATTCCTCACCTTTATCATACATAAGACCTGATGGTGTATGTTTAGTTTAGGACATGACAACGTTTGTTCCAACCTAGTTTACTTGTATATATGTGTGTGCGTTCTGTGGCTGTGGATGTGAATGTATATAAAAAGATATAATTTATGATGGATTATTATTATTATTATTATAATGAACTAGGTAATTGCTGGCCTTGTGCCAAAAGTAGAAACAATTATTATTATTATTATTGAAAATTGATAAGACTTGTTTCTGAGCCAATCATTCCAAAGAAAAGTGAATGAGAATTACCAATAAGATTCTTCAGCAAGTACTCTCTCTCTCTCTCTCTCTCTCTCTCTCTCAGTCTAGCTCTAATGAAAAACAAACAAAAGAAACAAGATATCTTACCCTTGGCATGACTGTTCGAATCTCACGAGCGCTATTTTTCGAGGAGATTTTTGTTTTCTGTGTTTCTGATGTATTTTATCAAGTTTTGTAATCCTGAAAGTTGAATGAAAAAAATCAATGTGAAAACTGTGTTTAATTAAAATTTTTCAATAATATACAAAACTAAGAGTTATGCTAGGTGGAAGTAGGGTGTTTGGGTGTTCGGAATATACACATATACACTCACGTAGGTAATACTCGTATGAAGTTCATGGTACTTTTAGCTATCAAAGTTAAATGAAAAACAGGGAACATTCATTACAGAATATTCTAATATATTCTAATGTCTCACAGATTATCAGTAGTTCAAATTTACAAATGGTTTAAATATTTGTTCAAAATATATCCTTTTCCCACTTGTACCTTTATAACTTTAATGGAACAATGATCAAATAATATGTGTCTTCTATTGTAAATAGACCCATAGATAACCATAGGGTACGATAATTCACTTTAAACGTAAGGAAGCGTTCAAGAATAAGTTCATAGATCAGATTCAATGCTTTGTATATTTGCACACACCCAAATTCTAGTCAATACTTTAGGAGGTGCTTTGCATAAACTATCAAAGAGTTAATTTTCATGTGAAACATTAGAGACGATTTAAACACTTTAAAAATATTCATATACAATTCAATATAATTCAGTTTGAAGTCAGCCTACTGATGTCAAAATGGTTAATACTTTCATCAGTGTATTTAGTTACCGAATCGTGTGATATCACATTCTTTCTATCGCAAAACCTATTCCCCTGATCTTTTATATATTTGCCTGATCTTTTAAAATTTAAAATGTAAAAAAAAAAATAAAAAAAATGATAGAATAAAAAAAATCAAAACAAAAAAAACAAACCAAACAACACAGCAAAAAAAACCAAAAAAAAAACAAAAACTTCTCAACAAATATAGATTGTATGAAAATATATAAACTATAACACAAACTATACATCAATAAAAACTGCACATCAAAATATATGAAGCGTAACAAAATCTATATCCCTATAAACTGCATCGAATTCTCTGCCACCGTCTGTGAAGATAATTTATCAAAAAACCTTTCTATCCAGACATGTTTTACTTTTCCCTTAACGTCATAATTATTGACATTCTCTTTAATGCAGACAATCTCTTCTCCCAAGTTTTCCATTTTCTCTTGCACTACCCCATTTCTTTCTTTATCTTTCTCACACTCTGACCCCCCCCTCTCTCTCTCTCTCTCTCTCTCTCTCTCTCTCTCTCTATATATATATATATATATATATATATATATATATATATATATATATATATGCGTCCTCGAGTATGGTCTGGTAATTTGTTGTGGAACTAACTTTCTCTCTAAATATATATATATATGTGCGTGTGTGTGCGTGTGTGTGTGTGTGTGTGCGTGTGTGTGTGTGTGTGAATGTGTGCGCGCGCGCGTGTGTGTGTATGTGTATGTCTGTATATATATATATATATATATATATATATATATACAGGCTGATCTATAGACTGATCCTCTAACCTGTTACTCTGGCTTTTCCCTGGTGTGTTGTTGGTTTGTCAGACAGGAATCCGACAACACACAGGAGAAGCTCCAGTGTACTTATTGATACCGGGTCGTTTTCTCCCTTTCATTAAACTAATACACACACACACACACACACACACACACACACACACACATATACATATATATATATATATATATATATATATATATATATATATATATGCATATTGTGCTTCTCTCAATTAAATGGATGATCTTTCTGCATGAAATGCAACAATGATCTATAACTTTCAACAACAATATTTCGGGCTTAATTTCCCATTTTCATGTTTTCTTAAGGTACAAACAAAAATCCAAATTTGGGAAATATATCAAGCGATTTGTTTGATGAAACAAATATTATTTCTTCAAGGTTTAATTTTAGCCATACAAGAAGTACTCTATCCGTTTCATCTAAACGATACAAACATTAATTCTTCTGGTTATATGTTTGCATATTTTAGTAATTTTCTCCCAAATCTATCCTTTCAGACCCATTCTTTTCGATTCTGGCTTCCATCTAATAAAAATCGAAGCCAAATCTCATTCAAATGATATCAAAATAACAAATGGTCTGTTTAAAATAAGACTTGTTTGTCACATTTAGAACGTCTTTGGCCATATGTTTGTTTGATAATTAAAGATTCGGAAGTTAAACAATATATTAAGATCTAATTTAGTTTTCATTGGTCAATTCATGAAGGAATAACGATGGACTTCAAGAATTGACACGTAGCAAATGAAAGATGTCCGATTGAATACTTCCGGTCTGTAGCCCTTCATTATTATATACTTCCGCTCTCTAATGTTTTCATTACTAAATACTTTTATTTCCGTTAAAGGTGTTTCTTTTTTTTTAAATTCTTTTTGGGGAGATGTTAGAAACAGTAATGTAACCGAAGACTAGGATAGGGAATTGGAGTGTGGGAAGTTCCACAAAAAGGAACGCAAACATCTTCAGAAATTCTCGATTGAGAAAATAACATTTACAGAAAGTAATGTTTAGTTCCAAGAAAGTGTTCATATCATGAAAAGCAAGTAACCCTATTTGATGGTAGAAACTTCATGTAGGATGTTCCCCACAGGCATTTTCACCTCTAAATTTTGTTGGCATATATATATATATATATATATATATATATATATATATATATACATACACACACATATGTATGTATGTATGTATGTATGTATGTATGTATGTATGTATGTATGTATGTATGTATGTATGTATGTATGTGTGTGTGTGGTGTGTGTGTATTTGACAGTAGAAAATAAGACAACAACAACAACAACAACAACAACGACAACAGTAAATTAGTAGAAACATTTGCAGATAGAAAAACAGTGTAGCAGATGTAGTGAAAGAGAAATGTTATAAGGATTATCAGCGTTTAATGAACTTTTAGGAAAATTCCATTCATCCCAGCCTGACCAAGACAATATTAGAAACATCCTTTACTAAAAAACAATAAAAAAATCATTAATTCTTTAACTAGGAACACTTGTTAATTTTTTAGATATGAGTAGATAATCCTAACAAAGCTATGATTTTCACTAACATATTCATCTTACACGTATGCTCACACTTACGCATACGCCTACTCACACTGAGAAGCCGAAGAGAGAGAGAGAGAGAGAGAGAGAGAGAGAGAGAGAGAGAGAGAGAGAGAGAGAGAGAGAGAGAGAGAGAGCTGCTACGTAGTCGCTCGACATGGTAGAAAAAGTAGCCTAATCTTTCTTAGATCCAACATCCTACCGTCTTAAAAATGTGAAGGACAGATTAGATAATGTAAACTTCAATGAGGGCTGATTTGCGGCTATAAAACAATGGCAACAACAACATTCACACAGACCCCGCCATGGTTCTTCAAAATTTCAAAATGTCTGCTAGTGCAACAGACTTGGGAGTATTACAATATCAAGGATTTTATGTAAGATTTGTGTAGAGTTAACAGTTGTGGGATCAAAGTGAGATGCCTATACGGTTAGCAGTTGTTGTGGGATCAAAGTGAGATGCCTATACGGTTAGCAGTTGTTGTGGGATCAAAGTGAGATGCCTATATGGTTAGCAGTTGGTGTGGGATCAAAGTGAGATGCCTATACGGTTAGCAGTTGGTGTGGGATCAAAGTGAGATGCCTATATGGTTAGCAGTTGGTGTGGGATCAAAGTGAGATGCCTATATGGTTAGCAGTTGTTGTGGGATCAAAGTGAGATGCCTATACGGTTAGCAGTTGTTGTGGGATCAAAGTGAGATGCCTATATGGTTAGCAGTTGTTGTGGGATCAAAGTGAGATGCCTATATGGTTAGCAGTTGTTGTGGGATCAAATATTCTTTTGCGCTAAATGTGTGCTCGCTAGTAGGGATCACACGGATCCAAGTTGTGTTAGATTAATATTTAAAGGTCCTGGATTTTAGTTGCGACAATAGTTTCTTTATATTTAACATGATTGTGTCGTTTTTGGTGTTGAAATAGATAAGAACTCCATAACTACATTGCAATATATTTTTTAAAAATATTAATTCATGGAGTCAATGCATATTCAACATATATTGTTTATGATGTCTATGGACAAGGCTTGGGTGTGGAAGTCTATAGAGGAATGGGGGATTGTATGATTTACTTAGGAGTGGGGATTATTGGCGGTGATGGCAAGTAGTGTCATTGATGTATAAGATGAAGCATGTAGCAGACATGGTACACATAGATATGCGACACACCAAAGTTGATAGAATGTGTGTCAGAGAGTGAAAGAGATAGATAGATAAATATGTATATATATATATATATATATAAATATATATATATATATATATACAGAGAGAGAGAGAGGAGATTTATGAGCACACTGAGAAGAAAACCCGGATCCAAGAAACGAAAGACGGATGAAGCCCATGGACGACTAGTTTTGACAGATTTACGTGTCAGACAGTCGAAAAGCTTTGTCGATATGAAGACCAACTACACAGTATTTAGCTCACTTGTGAGTGACATAGGAGAGTAGGTTTCTAATAGATCTGACTTTATGAAAGTCGCACTGATGCTCATTAAAGAGAGAGAGAGAGAGAGAGAGAGAGAGAGAGAGAGAGAGAGAGAGAGAGAGAGAGAGAGAGAGAGAGAGAGAGAGAGAGAGAGAGAAGTGTTGAAGAAGACGTAACACAATTGATGCCTCCATTATATTTGAGATAATAGGAGTGAATAAGTTGAGAGTTTACAGAGTCAGAAAGAAACGTGGTCGTAAGCCTAATGGAGTGGAAAGGGAGAGTTTATGGGGTAGAAAATGTGAAGGACTTTTCCACAGAAATACGGTTTATAGAACCAACATAGTGGAGGCTAGGAGGATTCCGCAATGTTTGTAGAGATTCTTTTGGTAAAGAAGAATTTAGGGTGCAGAAGAGCTTGAGGACTGTGTACTGCACAGGGTTGCGGCGTGGAGTAAGAGCGATGGTTTGCTAACGTTAGGTTTGGAAATAAGAAAGAGATCAAGGGTGTTTCGAGTGTCTCTTTGTGTTGGACAAGGATATGTGTAGGAATGAAACTAATTGATGTAAAGAGTTGAGGATTGTGAAAGTTTCGGTTTCTGCACCAGCGGCATCAGTGAGGGTCGAGTGTGAAGTAGCCACGTACTGCGGCATCAGTGGGGGTCGAGTGTGAAGTAGCCACGTACTGCGGCATCAGTGGGGGCGAGTGTGAAGTAGCCACGTACTGCGGCATCAGTGAGGGTCGAGTGTGAAGTAGCCACGTACTGCGGCATCAGTGAGGGTCGAGTGTGAAGTAGCCACGTACTGCAGCATCAGTGGGGGCGAGTGTGAAGTAGCCACGTACTGCGGCATCAGTGGGGTCGAGTGTGAAGTAGCCACGTACTGCGGCATCAGTGGGGGCGAGTGTGAAGTAGCCACGTACTGCGGCATCAGTGAGGGTCGAGTGTGAAGTAGCCACGTACTGCGGCATCAGTGAGGGTCGAGTGTGAAGTAGCCACGTACTGCGGCATCAGTGGGGGTCGAGTGTGAAGTAGCCACGTACTGCGGCATCAGTAGGGGCGAGTGTGAAGTAGCCACGTACTGCGGCATCAGTGAGGGTCGAGTGTGAAGTAGCCACGTACTGCGGCATCAGTGGGGTCGAGTGTGAAGTAGCCACGTACTGCGGCATCAGTGGGGGTCGAGTGTGAAGTAGCCACGTACTGCGGCATCAGTAGGGGCGAGTGTGAAGTAGCCACGTACTGCGGCATCAGTGGGGCGAGTGTGAAGTAGCCACGTACTGCGGCATCAGTGGGGGTCGAGTGTGAAGTAGCCACGTACTGCGGCATCAGTGGGGGCGAGTGTGAAGTAGCCACGTACTGCGGCATCAGTGGGGGCGAGTGTGAAGTAGCCACGTACTGCGGCATCAGTGGGGGTCGAGTGTGAAGTAGCCACGTACTGCGGCATCAGTGGGGGCGAGTGTGAAGTAGCCACGTACTGCGGCATCAGTGGGGTCGAGTGTGAAGTAGTCACGTACTGCGGCATCAGTGGGGGCGAGTGTGAAGTAGCCACGTACTGCGGCATCAGTGGGGTCGAGTGTGAAGTAGCCACGTACTGCGGCATCAGTGGGGTCGAGTGTGAAGTAGCCACGTACTGCGGCATCAGTGAGGGTCGAGTGTGAAGTAGCCACGTACTGCGGCATCAGTGGGGTCGAGTGTGAAGTAGCCACGTACTGCGGCATCAGTGGGGGCGAGTGTGAAGTAGCCACGTACTGCGGCATCAGTGAGGGTCGAGTGTGAAGTAGCCACGTACTGCGGCATCAGTGGGGTCGAGTGTGAAGTAGCCACGTACTGCGGCATCAGTGGGGTCGAGTGTGAAGTAGCCACGTACTGCGGCATCAGTGAGGGTCGAGTGTGAAGTAGCCACGTACTGCAGCATCAGTGGGGTCGAGTGTGAAGTAGCCACGTACTATGACTTCACAGAAGAGAAACATAAGATAAATGTTCTCGATGCAGGAAGAGATGTACTGGAAGAGTTGATGGCGACTGGAGCAGTTCTGAAAACGGTAGAAAAAACAGATGTATTTAGAGGAGGTAAGTGGGATAGTTTGAGCCAGAATAACTGGAAGTTTTGATGCTGATGTCCCGGTGAGAGATGTGAATAATGGACAGTGTGAAATCAACACATAGTCAGGCATGTCTTTTCAGAGTAAAGCTTTGAATAAAGAGGTCAATCAGTTCAGTAAAGTTGGTTTATAGATAAGAGTTGAGTGAGGATTGGGACGTGTGATTTTCGGATTTGTAAGGAATTATGTATAGGGTATAGATTAGAAAGGGGTCCCCAAGTGTTAGAGAAGAGAAAGAAGTATTTTCCAGAGGATTTAATTTTAGCGTTTTGAATGTAAGGGAAGTGACATGAGTATCTGTGCACTGTTGCGCCAGGATAGTTCGATCCTGAGAACATATCTGACTATATTCCGCTCCAATATACCTATGGCACTTAATGCATATATTTTGGTAATTTCTGAATTGCTAAGAACTCTTAAACTTCTGTTTTTTGTAGAAAGATCACACACGAATATTTCGTGTTAGTTAATTGATTATACGAAAGGGCAGTCGAAGTAAGGTTTAAAATACGTGTATCAGATATTAAAAAAAAACATGTATATGGATTAATAATAATATATTACATTGACAATTGGATATTGAATATTATCAATATTGTTTCAATGTATGTCTTTAGATATTTTTCATCGAGCCAAATGTTGAAAAATATCGATGGACTATGTTACTTACCGTCCTGTGGTCATCATTTCGCAGTTAGTTTCGAATGTGAAGTTCTCTTCGAAAGCACAGACTAAGCAGAAGTTAAAGCTACTGTTTTTAGTCGAAAGAAATTGGGGAGCAAAAATAGTGAGTAGTGGTAGTTAGTCATTTAGTTGTTCAGTTGGTGCATGGTCGCTGTCCAATCGAATCTCTTCAGAATATTTAACAGATAGCCATATATGGATGGGGTCAACTTCCAGTGACAGATGCTTTTTACTCATTTCACTACTACCGCCACACTAATTGATCTTTAAAAGGGGATGCCAAAGTGACCAATCAGATATCATCCTATTAGGCTATCTGCGAGATTTAAGGGCCTAGGATAAATAAAAAATAATAATAGTAATAATAACAATAATAATATAGGAAAAACAAAGATAAATCAATTAAACAAAAAATGAAAAATAAATGAATAAAGGAAGATACAAGTTATAAAAAAGGAAAGAAAGGAAAGTTCTTAAAATTGTTCTGTAAAAGAATATATTTATTTTTTAGAACATTGCGAAATAGAAATATGTTCTGTGTTATTTTACAATACAGTTAAATTTAAAGAATAGTGGTTACATATTTTTATCGATAGCAATGGCACCCTAATCTTAACGAGTATTATGTAAACTATTTAATGCAGGGAACAAACATGAAGAAGCTTAGTCAATAACTAATATTATTCTAATCATTTCGGCAAATAAGGAAGACAACCCCGGACGAGTTTTGGTCTCATTATGACCTCATCAGTGAAGTATAAACTACATCGTACTCGCTGAAATAGTGACGACAGAATCACGAAGTAAATGTATAAGAATATTCATTGTGAGGCGTAAGAGCATTGGAAAGTGAACGTGAAATAATTATATGGTGAGGGAGAATACAATATATGCCAATTACAAATATTATTTTAATTGTATTTCGGCAAAAGAAAGCGTTGGTCCTAATTTTCAGTCATACTCATATATGTATATATCATTCTGTTTTAGGGACAAATAATAACTAGATGTTGCACGCAGCCTAAAATAACTGAGGCTATGTAGAACCAGCAGTCTTGAGACTGATCTGTCCCTTCTGCTGTTACTTTAAGATTCACAAATTATTCATCTATTCGACCAGGATTATGTGTGTATGACGAAAAACATGATTTAATCCATGATCTA
>OZ024747.1:69043312-69053312 GCA_964016885.1 Eledone cirrhosa
GAGAGACTTAGCTGTAGCCGGCACTACCAACGCATGAATGGTTCTTTTCCACCCCTCCCCTTTTTCTCCTACTGGCAGGTTTAGCTACCCCTTCACCCACTAATTTGCCATCACAGAATTACTACTAACTTGTGACCAATCCTTGTGACAATCACTTTGACCACATATGAAATTACCCCTTGAGAAGCTCTGCTATTTAAATACCAGGATACATTTTCATTTAGTCCAGAATTAGCCGTCGAAACGGCTTGAGTCAGCCTCAGCCGTCGGGGTCTTACTGGTTCCTATTACCCACTCTACTACCCTAAGTATTGAGTACTTTGGTGCGTTATGGTCCACCTGGTTCCTTACCACATTTCCTTCGTTATATATATATATATATATATATATATATATATATATATATAAAGAAAAAAAGAGGAAATCAAAAATGTAACAGGAGTCTTATTTTTTTAAAAATATATATATTTATTTGGTTCCTTTGCCGGTTTCGCAATTCTTCTGCCTTTCAAAAGTAGATTTGAGATGGAGGGTCTGTGGTTTTTCTCACATCAGATGTGAGAAAAACCACAGACCCTCCATCTCAAATCTACTTTTGAAAAGCAGAAGAATTGCGAAACCGGCAAAGGAACCAAATAAATATATTTTAAAAAAAATAAGACTCCAGTTACATTTTTGATTTCATCTTTATATATATATATATATATATATATATATATATATATATATATATATATATATATATGTTAGTTGTGTTTGTATGTACACATATATATACTACACATAAGATAGCTTCCTGATGGTTGTTGCCTTCGATCTGATACGTTTTAACTGCAACAGACACATAGACCACCAAGACAACGATCTATTCATGCAATCGTCTATCTGTGAAGCACAATCCGTTACCAGAAGCAGATTTCGAACAACGAGTTAACTCTAAACTGCGTCTAAAGTAGATGCATTTGGTAATACCCTTTTGTTGTAAATTAGCGTGTTTTGCTCAAGAAGCATAACAGAATATATGCAGTTAGTTTAAAGTGATGACTGAAGAACAGCTAGTTCAATATTTTATTACATTCTTTCGGCAAATATACCTCTCTAATATGTGTAACATATCGCATATATAATATTATACTTTATGTGTCATAGATAAATTATACAGACACTGCATGTATGCGCGCACACATGTATATAAATAAATATATATATATATATATATATATATATATATATATATATATATATATATATATATATATATATATATATATATATATATATATATATATATACATATATATATATATATATATATAATATATATATACATATATATGTATATATATATACATACATATATATATGTATATATATATATCTATATATATACATACATACATACATACATATATATATATATATATATATATATATATATATATATATATATATATATATATATATATATATATATATATATATATATACATAAATATATATGTGTGTGTATATATATATATATAATATATGAGGTTATAGTGTGCTAGTTAACTATTTTCATTGGTAAGATAAGTATACATACACAAGCATAATCTCTACCGAAATGGTGATGATTTGCTGTCATATATTGTACACTACCCACTACTGGTGATGTGTTACGTTTAGAATCATAGAATTTAATGTCATGGAAGAGAAAAGCTTCCTGATTGTAAAACATTATCTTTCTATTCAATTTTCACTTTTTGAATATCGTTAAGCATGTTTCAAATGAATGACTTGTTATTTCTCAACCGAAAGTAGATGAAATAGCTGTAGCAAAATGTAAAGTATTTCATGGAAATTATTCACAACTGGAGTTAATCGTTTGTCTGAATTGACGTTAGCATTGAAGGAGAAAACTGCATCTGAAAACTCCAGTAAAAGAGGGTAAAGCGCAAAAATGAAGAATTTCAATGTATTTAATGGAGGAACTCTGCTCTTGAGACAGAAAAAGCACTTGCAGTTTGGAATGGCAACTGGCAGTAATGATTTTAAATTGTCTTCAAAGTTAGAAACTTCGGATCATTGAGTGAGCTAAATATTTTTACAGTGTTATCAAGTACCATTTTGTAAATGAAACGGAGGAGATAATACTTGCAAAATTCAGCATGGAAAAGGTTAAATCTGCTACGGTATTCGTTACATAATTCGTTTGAAACAGTAACCTGGTGGAATAGATTAAGCTGTCAAAATGGCAACATTATGTTCTAATCTTCGATGAGACCTAAACTTTTTAACGCAGGTTCTTCTTTTTCGTCTTCCTCTTTTCTCCATTCATCTCAAAAATTATTATAACACAATGACGTGAATCAATTTTCAAGCGGTATATCTTGTTCTTCGGAAGAAACATTTCCATTCATTCGTAGCTAAATACACCCTCTCCCGATTCTGTTACAACTAATAACATTTTCGATTCACTAACATACATGTGCATACGCAATAGAAAGTGGACACCTCACATATACGGTGTGACATGTAGCCTGTATTGGGATTCTTAAACCTGGCTAAGTTCATCCCTTTTCTGGCGTGGCTACAACCAATTTTCCCGAGAAAGGGAGACAGAGAGAGAGAGAGAAAGCGAAAGATATAGAGTGGGGAGGCATCAGAGAGATAGATAAATAGATAAATAGAGAGAGAGAGAGAGAGAGAGAGAGAGAGAGAGAGAGAGAGAGAGAGAGAGAGAAAGAGAGTGAGAGAAGGTGGGTTTCTGTTCATAACAAGCACTTTATTCATAGACGCCAAAAAGATAAAAGGCTAATTTGATCTCGGTGGGATTTGAACCCAGAACGCAAAGGAAGACCGCAAAACATTCTATCCAAAGATCAAGTGATTCAGCCAATGTGTTGCCTTGTCTCATAGATTAAAATCTCACCATGTCTAAACACGGCCATGTTCGTATATACGTT
Source organism: Eledone cirrhosa (assembly GCA_964016885.1). Taxonomy (NCBI): domain Eukaryota; kingdom Metazoa; phylum Mollusca; class Cephalopoda; order Octopoda; family Eledonidae; genus Eledone; species Eledone cirrhosa. Next base: position 69,046,258 of record OZ024747.1, read on the forward strand.
ATTCTGATGAGGGAAAAATAAAACATTGTTGTCGTTGTTGTTTAGAAAACAAAATTAAAGGCATTCATGTCATGAATATGTATCTCATTATTGTTTTTGTTGTCATAGAATTTCATGACTATAGTATCCAGTGTGTACTTTAAGGTACTTTCTAAACGGTAGAGCTACCACGGTAGAGGTTTCTTGGATAGCCCGTCACACAAAAAAAGACGAAGCGAAAATATTTTTTAAGCCATGTCTGCGCCTATATGTTTATATAAAATCCCTTATATATGTACGACAGTTCTAAAGAATGTAAAAATCTTAAGCAGTGTCAAGCCAACGACTGGTCACACAACTTCATAGCAGCAAAATCTCTCTCGAATTACACTCTAAAAGATACAATGAGTCAAGACTGACCTAGGGTTTAAAACAACAGTATGTTTTATATAAACATTGAGTATATTAGATGTGATTTTCTTTGACTTAATCTATTAAAAGTCACGATAAAATTCGCCAGAAGATACAGTGATAAGTAAGTGCATTTATTTCTAAAATGGAAATTTAAATAAGATCTTTAGCAGCGAGGAAGTCACCCTCACTTTCAAAAGACACATAAATATGTAAGAAAAAAAAAAAAGAAGGAAAACACTGGAGTTAGCTAGATGTAACAAACATTCTTGGGTGAAAAATGTTTTTGATAAAATACTGTTTTGTTTCAAATGTTAGTCTAGATATGAAAAAGAAAGATTGCAATGAATTGCAATGAAAAACGCTAGTTTAACCGGAAATAATTTTATCATTGACAGCAAAATACAAAGATATATCTGTTACGAACAAAATTCAATTGCAATCGTTGTTGATATGACAAAGCAAAGTTTGACCGGAAATTGCTCAACAGATGCGTGTTAAACAAAATACTGGAGAATCAAACTGCCTTTTGTTTCCTATCTTATTACACTAGACAGAATTTCATGCAGCAATACATTTATACAAGAAACATGACAGTGTATTTCTATATGGAATACGTTAATTTCATTTCGCACAGAAATGGTTATATGCAATATTATCTCTGACTTAATGATGTGACATTGGAATAAGCTTTTTTTTTATGGCGAAAAGGAATTTTTTTATGTAATCTAACTAGAACGTCAAAAATGAATTTGATTCAATTATTCTTTGCATCATAATTGATATGCTGCAGTGAACCAAACCTATCCTCAGTCTGCAATCATTTTTCTGTTAAATATTATCAACGACCACATTTGCTTCAACAAGCACTTGAAGGTAAATGACACATGATGGAAAATAAATACTGAAATATTTTCGTCTTTCACTGTCGAATTAGAGTTATCTAAGAAATAAGTGACAAAAGACTGAACTCTATATAGAAGATCGAATTTCCTTCAAGTGATTCTTTTACTTTGTGGTACATTGGTCTGAAAAATTGGATGAAGTAATGCAATACAGAACATAATATCTGAGAATATCTGTATATTTGCTTTAGGGATGAGGAAATTCAGAAATTTAACTAGCCTATTTTTAGTTAAGGGATGCATGTCCTCATGCACTGCAAGTAGCGTGTTGAGCCGGTGCTTATCCCGGTTTCATGGCGTGAAGCAACTGCTGGTACTCATTTTCAGCTAAGTATACGTGAAATGAAGTGTTTTGCTTAAGAACACAACACACAACCCAGCCCTGGAATCGAACCCACGACATTACTATCGTAAGTCCAACACTCTTACCACTAGGCCACGTGATTTAGGGGTTAAGTATTTAAGGGATAAACAACCTTTATTCGTCTTAATACTCAAAGATATGATTTCAAGCCACGTAACATTGCAGATAGGTTTTTCTTTCAATATTTCGGTGCTAATAAGCCTAATCATGAACAGAAAAACAAATGAAATGTAAAGTAAACAGTAAATAATACTAAAAACCATCCTGACATACACTGAGACGTACAGATGCATTCAAATCATGTACAAACTTCTGAGAATTGATGGAGAAACATCAGTTGTCAACCGTTTTAGGAGGAAGCAATTAATAAAGGATAAATCTCAAATACAGCAATTGTTAAAAGTATAATCTGATGTGTTTATATTTAAATAATCATTTAATCTAAATGAACTAATATATTTGCTGTATATAATTGCTGGAATTAGAAGATATTTATTATAATTAAAATCTAGTTATCGTTCCAAAAAATGATGCAATTAAAATATATCATAAATGTCTTTTAGATTACAATACTTTCCTTCGAATTTGGAACTATCTAAAACTTTGAAGAAAGAGCAACTTTCAGAATATTTATTTACTAGAATATTTATTTTTCACTGGAAACAATTTACCATAAACAAAAACCATCATTGGAAAAGCATCAATCGATTAGATATTTAGTCTGATATATAGAATCATCCACAGAGATTAATACGTTTATATCTATGTAGTTATCTGCGGCATGTGTGTGCCATGCACCTAGACTTAAATACAACTACCACAATAAGGATATTAATCATGATCTTTCAACGTAGACCCATGCTCATTCTCATATAGAGATACACCACAATGTATTACTACATTTACATACTGCTCTGGATAGATTAACTGAGACGGAGCAGATCCGTTCATCTCATGCCAAGATGTAAAGCAGATATATAATGATGATGATTATAACGACGATGAGGTGAGGGCGGGAAGGTAAGATAGAGCTCAACAATAGAGAAAGGGAATTAACAGAGATACTGAGATAAAACAACAGGGAGTGATCAAATGATAGAAATAGATATAGAGATATAAAGAATGAGAAAAGGAGAGACAGAGAAAGAAAAAGACAGAAATTTGTGCTTGATATCAAAGTGTGTATGGGATATAAAGAGAAGTTGAAACAGGTTTTGATTAGAAGAGAGAAGGAACCACACATACACACGTACACACGCATACACACATACATGCACACATATATATATATAAGGATATAATTTCTTCTATATTTTACTAGTAATTTTCATTGCTCACCTGTGACTATATGAGTGAATCCAAATATGAGAATATGTATTACGAAAGAACTGACATTTCCGTGGCATTTAATATGAGAGGCGGTTTTAATGAAATTCAGAGATGTGCAATTGTTGTGAAGCAACCACACAACGGAAATCTCATGGTAGCACTGACAGTGATTGTATTGTTTTGTAATAGCAAATGTAGTCTCACTAGTTCCATAGGTTTGCCTTGCACAGAGCTAATTCCATGAATCTCATTTCGATTCGATGAAGTATATAACGACTGCTGTCTACATGCGAAAAACTATATATATATATTGTTATACTTTGGGAGGGTCATGTTGCCAATAAGAAACACACGCACCAGTTGCTTTCACTTCAATTTATTATAATAAATTTATAAGAAATTTATAAATTTATAAATTTCTGGTTGGTTGGTTGGTTCCACAACCAGATAGTTGTTTATATATAGTCATAGTTCTTTCGTCACACACTCTGTGACCTCTTCAGTGACTGGGGATTCCTTTCTTTGTTTCTGTGCCTCTCCTTTGTTCTGTCCTACGCCATTTTGTTTCTGTGTGTGTGTGATAAAGAATCTTGCTAAACAAATTCAGAAACGAAATATATATATATATATATATATATATATATATATATATGTATATATATAATGAATATATATATATATATATATATATATATATATATATATATATATATATATATATATATATATATATATATATATATATATATATATATATAATGAATATATATATATATATATATATATATATATATAATGAATATTTATATGCATATATATATAGTCATAGTGTCCTAAATTAACATACGGGAAAAAGGGACAGGCTGAGGTTTACCGCTCGCCAGCCGTCTGTGCGTTTGCAACTCCAGATGCCAACACAGTACCACTCCTTCAAGTGCACCAACAGCCCCCCCCCCCCCCAAAAAAAAAATGAAACTCACCCCGTCACTCTTTCCTCTCTCTTTATATATATATATATATATATACATACATAAATACATACACACACATATACTATATATATATATATATATATATATATATATATATATATATATATATCACCAAAGATTAATATGGTTCGTTGATTACTCAATGAATACAATTTTACAATAGATTAAAAGCACTCAACAGGAAAAGTTTTCCTGGAGTTTTTAATATTATTAAAAATATTAACAAATGAAATTTATTCACATAAACAAAGTATATGCTTTATTATATATATTTCAAAGGTACTTTGTTGTTATTTCAGTACGTCCTCATCAGATAAAATATATGATTTGATATATGACATACCGCTACGGTCTTGATTATACAATTCATCAAATCATATATTTTATCTGATGAAGACGTACTGAAATAACAACACAGTATCTTTGAAATATATATAATAAAGCATATACTTTGATTATGTGAATATCTTTCATCTGTTAATATTTTGAATAATATATATATATATATATATATATATATATATATATATATATATATATATACACATTCTGAATTCAAATTACGCCGAGGTTAACTTTGCCTTTCACTCTTCTGGGCTCGATAAAATAAAGTACTAATCAAGAACTGGGGTTGGTTTTATCAACCCTAACCCTTCTTCAAATTTGCGGGTGTTGTGTCAAAATTAGTAATTAATAATCCATAAGTGAGGGAAGGGGGGGGGGGGGGCTATTAAGTCAGTAGAGCGCCCGACTAAATGCATGGAACTATTTAGTTGCTGCACCTCAAATATGTCGACCGCCAATAAAATGTGACCTTGAGCCGAAAAATACAAGAAATATTTATTAATATATAAACTGTAACAATATCTACTGTAGCAGACATTTGTGTGTATTATCAATTCATTCCCCCTTTTCCTCTCCATTTCCCCCCTCCTTTATATATTATGTTGTCAGTGTAGACTCTAGAACAGTGATTCTCAACCAGTTTGCTGCGAGATCTTCCTATGTGTACCGCGAAATTTTGAGCGGCTTACTAAGAAAATGCCTATGACTGCTAGTCTGTGTCTACGGTTGTATGCCGTCTATGACTAGTCTGTGTCTCCGGTTGTATGCCGTCTATGACTAGTCTGTGTCTACGGTTGTATGCCGTCTATGACTTGTCTGTGTCTACGGTTGTATGCCGTCTATGACTAGTCTGTGTCTACGGTTGTATGCCGTCTATGACTAGTCTGTGTCTCCGGTTGTATGCCGTCTATGACTAGTCTGTGTCTACGGTTGTATGCCGTCTATGACTTGTCTGTGTCTACGGTTGTATGCCGTCTATGACTAGTCTGTGTCTACGGTTGTATGCCGTCTATGACTAGTCTGTGTCTCCGGTTGTATGCCGTCTATGACTAGTCTGTGTCTACGGTTGTATGCCGTCTATGACTTGTCTGTGTCTACGGTTGTATGCCGTCTATGACTTGTCTGTGTCTACGGTTGTATGCCGTCTATGACTAGTCTGTGTCTACGGTTGTATGCCGTCTATGACTAGTCTGTGTCTCCGGTTGTATACCGTCTATGACTAGTCTGTGTCTCCGGTTGTATGCCGTCTATGACTAGTCTGTGTCTACGGTTGTATGCCGTCTATGACTTGTCTGTGTCTACGGTTGTATGCCGTCTATGACTAGTCTGTGTCTCCGGTTGTATACCGTCTATGACTAGTCTGTGTCTCCGGTTGTATGCCGTCTATGACTAGTCTGTGTCTACGGTTGTATACCGTCTATGACTAGTCTGTGTCTACGGTTGTATGCCGTCTATGACTAGTCTGTGTCTCCGGTTGTATGCCGTCTATGACTAGTCTGTGTCTACGGTTGTATGCCGTCTATGACTTGTCTGTGTCTACGGTTGTATGCCGTCTATGACTTGTCTGTGTCTACGGTTGTATGCCGTCTATGACTAGTCTGTGTCTACGGTTGTATGCCGTCTATGACTAGTCTGTGTCTCCGGTTGTATGCCGTCTATGACTAGTCTGTGTCTACGGTTGTATGCCGTCTATGACTTGTCTGTGTCTACGGTTGTATGCCGTCTATGACTTGTCTGTGTCTACGGTTGTATGCCGTCTATGACTTGTCTGTGTCTACGGTTGTATGTCGTCTATGACTTGTCTGTGTCTACGGTTGTATGCCGTCTATGACTAGTCTGTGTCTACGGTTGTATACCGTCTATGACTTGTCTGTGTCTACGGTTGTATGCCATCTATGACTAGTCTGTGTCTATAGTTGTATACCGTCTATGACTAGTCTGTGTCTACGGTTGTATGCCGTCTATGACTAGTCTGTGTCTACGGTTGTATGCCATCTATGACTTGTCTGTGTCTACGGTTGTATGCCATCTATGACTTGTCTGTGTCTACGGTTGTATGTCGTCTATGACTTGTCTGTGTCTACGGTTGTATGCCATCTATGACTTGTCTGTGTCTACAGTTGTATACCGTCTATGACTAGTCTGTGTCTACGGTTGTATGCCATCTATGACTTGTCTGTGTCTACGGTTGTATGCCATCTATGACTTGTCTGTGTCTACGGTTGTATGCCATCTATGACTTGTCTGTGTCTACGGTTGTATGCCATCTATGACTTGTCTGTGTCTACAGTTGTATACCGTCTATGACTAGTCTGTGTCTACGGTTGTATGCCATCTATGACTTGTCTGTGTCTACGGTTGTATGCCATCTATGACTTGTCTGTGTCTACAGTTGTATACCGTCTATGACTAGTCTGTGTCTACGGTTGTATGCCATCTATGACTTGTCTGTGTCTACGGTTGTATGCCATCTATGACTTGTCTGTGTCTACAGTTGTATACCGTCTATGACTAGTCTGTGTCTACGGTTGTATGCCATCTATGACTTGTCTGTGTCTACGGTTGTATGCCATCTATGACTTGTCTGTGTCTACAGTTGTATACCGTCTATGACTAGTCTGTGTCTACGGTTGTATGCCATCTATGACTTGTCTGTGTCTACGGTTGTATGTCGTCTATGACTTGTCTGTGTCTACGGTTGTATGCCATCTATGACTTGTCTGTGTCTAC
>OZ024747.1:69058312-69063312 GCA_964016885.1 Eledone cirrhosa
TTATTGACCCTTAAGAATAAATGACAAATAACGGTTGCGAGTGATAACATATTTAATACAGGGAATATTAAAAATCCAACCAAAAATATTTGCGGAAAAATATACAAAGAGACAGTTAGATAGGACGAGACAGGGTGAAAGAAATAGAATGAGGGAATTCAGACAGTAAAGAAGAGAGAGAGAGAGAGAGAGAGAGAGAGAGAGAGAGAGAGAGAGAGAGAGAGAGAGAGAGAGAGATGGGACGAAGGGGAGAAAGAGGGAGAGAGAGAGAGAGATGGGACGAAGGGAGAGAAAGAGGAAAGAGAGATGGGGAGATAGAGAGAGAGACAGAGAGAGGGGGAAGAGTGAGAAAGAGGGAGAGAGAGAGGGAAGACTGAGAAAGAGGGAGTGAGGGTGACAGAACGATACACTGTTGATATATGAGGAGAAATCCGAGTACATATTGTTCAACTGAATTAATTATTATAAATTAAATTGAATTATTGATAAGCGAAACGATTATAACTTTTAATAGGGATGTTTATGTTTTTCTTTTCTATAAACATAATATCACTTTCAAATACCTGTTGGTGTTTCTTTACTTTTTTTGAGTGTGAGTCAGTCAGTCTGGTTGTCATCACATGTGAATTATATATATATATATATAGGAAAAAGTATGACCCCGACGGCAGAGCTCAAGCCGTTTCGACGGCTATTTCTGGAGTCCAGAAAGAGCCGTCGAAACGGCTTCAGCTCTGCCGTCGAGGTCATACCTTTTCCTATTACCCACTCTACTACCCTAAATATTGAGTACTCTGGTGCGTTATGGTCCATCTGGTTCCTTACCACAATTCCTTCGTTTTATATATATATATATATATATATATATATATATATATATATATATATATATATAGTAATAATAATAAATTAGAAGACTAAAATCCAAAGAGGGCTCGATAAGGATAAATATATATCAAATATATAAGAACCGTAGAGCAAATATTTATTAAAATAACAGATTAAAGTTTAAGCAAAGAATCGCTGCTTTCACCCTTAACGGGATCTTCTGAAACTAACAAAGTCAATCTGTAAACGCAGAAGTGGATATTTCAAAAAACGTTGCAACCGGAGGAAGACAGGAAGACGATACTTTGGTTCGTGGAAACGTTCCCTGGCAAAGAACGGGAAAAAACGAATATAATACGTCATTAATAGGAGCGGTGAAAAACAATTACGCGCAAAGACAGAACCACATTTATGGTATAAAAGAGGTCATAGACTAATGTTCTCTTAGGTGGTTCATAGAGACGTTCTCTGGCAATGAACGAAAGAAACGAAGATAATACGTCATATGTGAAGCGTGGAGAACAATGGCACGCAAAAACAAAACCACGTAAATGGTATAGCTGAAGTCGTAGACTAAAATTCCAAGTATGTGACCGAATGAATCTCCGCGTCAGAGTTAAGAACAAAGTAAATAAATACAATACAGAAGTAATAGAAATTAAATAAATACATACACGCATACAAATACGTACATATACAAGCATACGCGAAAACACTTACCATAGGTATACAAAACCACGCACATATAAATATGTGTGTGTGTGTATGCGTGTAAACAAATAAATAAATAATTAAATAAACGTATATAAATAAATAAATCCGTATATAACAAGCGCACACACATACCTACATGTAAATACACAAATGTTCGGAGACGTAAGTCAACCAAAACATGAAGTACACATATACACACACCCTACATACGTACGAACCTGCATACTCACACAGACGCAAAACTCCCGTATACACATAACCAAACCATATGTACCAGAATATATAAAATTATACGCCGTAACATATACAATCAAATATACGTACGAGAAGGTATACGTACCTTCACAAAACATACAGGTAATATATACTTACCTATACAAATAAGTAATGGTATAAACAAAACATATACTTAGCTACCACATCAAGACGTAAAATATCCACGTATAGATCGTACTATCCGTTAGGGTATAACGTGGGGCTGTAATACAGGAAAGTTTTGTGCAATTTATGTTTAATAAATATATATATATATGTATATATATATATTTATATATATATATATATATATATATATATATTTATTTATATATGTGTGTACACACATACACATATATATATATATCTAATATTTGTATTTATTTTACAAGATTCTTGATGTGAAATCACGTATTGAAACATATATTGTTTTAGTTGGCAGTGTGGCCCTCCCAAAGTACAACAATATAAATATGAATATATATATATATATCACACACACATATATATAGGTATATATATATATATATGAATGCACACACATACACATACACATACATATATATGTGTATCTGTGCGTTTAAGTCTATATATGTATGCATGTATATCTGAATATACATACATACATACATACGCACGAAATTTTGTATATAAGTACGTTCGTATGTTATAGAACTAAAGTGACGATCACACGTCCGGTTGGGACCAGTTTAATATTGACTTTTTCGAAAACTTGCATGCATTGCTTTCTATCTTAAGGTAGATCAAAAATCAATCTTTATATCATCTAAAGGGAAATCAAAGAATACACCCACCCCACTGAGAAATAACTGAAGCCATGTTCATAAATTTAGAATCCTCGTCTTTCTGCAAACAAGTTTCCAGAATATCACCTTCAATTTTATAACACGCATGGACGCCTGCAAGATTTGATGTCGTAACACCTCACAACTAACCCATGCAGCGAATATGAACAGTGTGGTGCCATTGCTCACGTTAGATTTGTTTTTAATAAGAAATGTTTTGAATAGATCCTTTAATACTCGTGTAAGTCAACAATGAAAATGTCGGATAGAGCATGGCTTTGGTACTGTAATTATTTTATTTATTTTCAAACATAAAGAAATCTATAAGAGTTCTGCTCAGAACTTTTGTGTTATTCAATCAGATGTATGATCTTTATTTCTGTTTCAAATGTAAGCTTACATATGTATGTATTTATGCATATATTTATGCATATATTTATGCATGCATTCATGTATGTATGTATGTATGTATGTATGTATGTATGTATGTATGTATGTATGTATGTATGTATAATGTTTAACTATGTGTGTGTTTAATGACTAAGCTTGGATTAAAGAATACACATTACTCTCTTTGAAAAACTAACTAAAAGGGTGAACATACAAAAATAAAATATGAATGTCCAATGTGGACCGGAAATTTCATTGGCATAACATAAGTTTACATTCAATTTAGTGAAGGCGCGTGGCTTAGTGGTTAGAGAATTGGATTCTCAATTGTGAGGTTGCGAATTCGATTCCTGGACAGATTGATGCGTTATGTCCTTGAGCAAGATACTTTATTTCTCATTGCTTTTCTACCAGGAGTTGCAGCCTGTAGATAGTATCAGCAATGGAAAGACCAATGGAAACATTGTTTCCTTGGTCCTATTTGACGAGTTCCACTCCACTCAGTAAGTGAGTGAGGTCTGGGATCTTGTCTGGGATCTTGTGACACACACACACACACACACACATACACACACACACACACACACACACACACACACACACACACACACACACATTGAAAAGGATAATACTTTTAAGCTGTCTTGCTTATCATCTCACATTGTATTTTATTAACACATGGTTCGAGTTGCATTGTTTTGCTTTGAGTCCTCAATTGTTAATGGTGTCATAGGAGCGATGTCGTGACAAACAAATGAGTCTGTAAGTTGTTGCTTGACCTGCCAAATATCTCCCCAAATCACATTACCGTTATAAAAAAAAAGGACACACAGAATAATGTGGTCTGGATTATCTGCTTATAAAAAAAATACGGGAAAGTCACAGAAAGAATGCCTTTGATCATAGGTCTGCCGTATGAGTGCCGGATTAAATGTTTGTAGCATTTGTTCCTACTCTCTGCACTCTTCTCTCTGAGTTCAAATCAGCAGAAGTAAACTTTGACAAATAAAATATCAATACATTGCGGTGAATTGTCGGACGTGATACCTTGCAGTGTGGCTTATGATCCTTTGCGTTCTAGGTTCGCCGTGATATCTCTGGTGCAAATCACTATCAGCCCTTATCTTTCCTTTGGACAACATTGTTGCCACGGAGAGGAGAGAATCATATACTGGTTTTCGATAAAACCCAGTCCAGGTCCAGCTTTATAGATGAACTTTCCAAGTGCAGACCCATAGTCTCACTAGATATACAGAGGCCTCGAATATAGGTAGGTCATTCATCTCACATCCTATATTTAGTTCCATCTCCGCCACATACACATACATACAAATCTCATACTTTATGGGTAAATAATAGTTATGTCCCTTTACTTAACGTATCTCTTATACATGAAATGCGTAGATACCATTTTACTGGAGATAGAAATAAGATATATTAAATGTCTATTCTCATATAAGAAAAAATAAAATAAAATAAAATAAAATAAAACGGCAGCAAGTCCAGAAAAATGGTAGAAAACATTCAGAAGTAAATCGATGAATAGTATGTAGAAAATGGTGCAGAGTGAAGGATAAGAAGCAATATTGCTTTTAAATAGAATTCTTTGTACTACTATCTCTTGATCTTTAACATTTCCATCGGTGAGAATATATTTAAAGTGTCTAATGTTTAAAAATGTATCTTATTGGTGGTGTTGGCGGTCAGTTATAGAGCTCTTTGTGTCTTATGTCCCTCTCTATTTACCTAATTTTCAGGTTTTGATGGATTAATTATTAAGAGAAAACGTTTTCATGGCTCTTGTAGTGTACTAAAGAATCATAATTTCAAAAAAAAAAAAATATATATAAAAGAAGTATAAACAAATAAAACGATAAAATAAAGTAAATAGTAGTTTTGTTTATTGGCATCGCCGGCGCCGCTGGTGGTGGTGGTGCTGCTGCTGCTGCTGCTATAACTGCCATTATTGCTTCTCTATCTCTACTACTGCTGCCGATGATGTTATCT
>OZ024747.1:69068312-69095812 GCA_964016885.1 Eledone cirrhosa
TCGAAGCCTATTTACGCTACCTATACAACTAAAATCTTTGAGAAAGGTTCGAAACTTACAAGTAACTATTTTCCTTCTCTCAAAATACAAGATCTTGTGTTTAATAATAGAAAACTCATAAACGATTCTAAAAGCACATAGCGTTAGCTTTTCTTATAAAAATTATGGGATCATTAATAAAGTGAAGACAAAACTATCTTACATGTTATTCTAGAGAATTATTTTTGTTGTTGTTGTTGTTTAGTTCCAGGTGAACTCCAATCAAGCAGCTGTGGTAAAAAATATTCCAGACTTGACCATTAAATTCTTTATTTTTTAAAGTGTGTATTCAGAATTACATCATTCAATATGCCTCCTTATTTAATTTGAGAGAAATTTGGTACTATTTCTAGCAGCTTGAAAAGAAGATCAGACAATAAATGTAAATACAGTTGGTTTCTATAAATAGAATTTTGCTATAAGTAGTGTTGCTGACCACTTTTTTCCGTCGTGTAAGGGGTTTTATCCTATTTTCTAAGCTATATATAGTATCCAGCTCTATTTACAGCTATTTACTGCGTTTGAGTCTCCTATATTTTCTATGAACCTCATATCTCAATGCTTCCAAAGTCCGGATATCTATCTATCTATCTATCTATCTATCTATCTATCTATCTATCTATCTATCTATCTATCTATCTATCTATCTATCTATCCATCTATCTATTTAGATCGGTATATATATATATATATATATATATATATATATATAACACCACCTTCAGCCCTCCTCGCTCGGACACCCCGTCTCCCTCTCCCCACTCCACCCGCCTCCACCTCTACTCACCCCACACCCTTCCACCACCTGTTTACCCCCCTTTTAATTTCAGTTTATTTTGATCATGCCTTTATTTTTAAATGTTCTCATTCCTTGTATTTTGATCATGCTTTATTTTTATTTATTATTTATTATATTTTTGTCTTTATTTGTTAATTTTTCATTCGCACCGTTTCCTTTCGCTATATGTCTCTCCACCACTCCCCTACACACCTTTTGAACTCTTACCTGAAGAAGGGCTTATGCCCGAAACGTCGTCCTCCACCTACCCCCCCACTCTCCTGAGCGTGAATCTAATAAACATTTGTCGTACTGCCTCTCTGTTCTGTCCCTGTTCAATTTTTTATTATATATATATATATATATATATATATATATATATATATATATATATATATATATATATATATATATATGTATATATATATATATATATGCATATATATATAACGGGATTGTCACAAATTAATCGCGTTAGATCATATGTCTATCCAATGAGGCATGGCTTGGCGTTAAACAACAACAACAACAACAACAACAACAACAACAGCAGCAACAACAACAAACACAGGACGTTATCTTTGACTAAAATGGGAATCTATTCTGTAAGATGTACCGGGCTGTTGCTTCGCTTGGTGCGGTTTGTCTAAATACTGTTGAAATGAATCAATGAACAGCGTCAATATTATAGACCGTATCTCTTATGCAATGATCATGTATTATACAAATATGTTATCAAGCAGGTTTCCTTTATAAGGGAAGTAATGATATTTATATAAGTATGACGTCACGAAACAGCGACTGTTCGGTAGCGGTAGGTTAAAGTGTGAATTCCTTATTTAAAATTATACTCATGAGACAAGCGCAACCTAGATTCCACTTAGAACTCTAATGCCAGGAAAATATCCCTATTGTTTGGTCAGTGAATTAAGGATACATTTTGCAGCACAGCAGCACTCCGGCACTGCAATACTATTTAAATATCAAACACTGAAAAGATGACTAAAACGAAATGTTGGCAGTGAAATGGGTTCATTCTGTTTCTCTGTTTCCAAAACAGACACATTACCAATTAAGTAATCTTTAGCATGCACCAATACATAGATAATTGCGTCTATATTCCTTTTTAATAGGAGTTACAATAAGAGTACAGAGCTATGTGAGGGAATGTAACCTCAGTCATGTTAATAGTGTTGGACTGTAAGAGTACAGAGCTATGTGAGGGAATGTAACCTCAGTCATGTTTATAGTGTTGGGCTGTAAGAGTACAGAGCTATGTGAGGGAATGTAACCGCAGTCATGTTTATAGTGTTGGGCTGTAAGAAATTCACTTATATTTTTACAACTTCCCACCCTTTCACAGAACTACTCACTGCCCGTCATTTCCAGTAATACCTTAAGTAGCGCTGCAGTAATCCCCAAGTTATTATCACCGACATAACTTTACCAACCAAACTATTTCCATGGAAACGGAAAGTCAAAAGCCACCATTTGTGAAAGATAATCCGATTCCTTTGGACATTAACTGTTTATCCTCCAGTTCTTTATTCTAAAATAGAGATATAATTCATAACTCAATAATAATCTCATTATTCTCAGGCCAGTAGTTCAGTTTTTTTTTACTACAAAATTCTTCAACTCTCATTATTTTGCATTTCTATCAACTATCTTTTATTTTGGAAACAAAATTTCCTTCTAAAATGTTTCCCCACTCTTTTTTTTTTATATTTCACCCAGATTAGAATTGATTTGATATTGAAATAGTGAATTATGATATCGGATTTAGAAGTGCAAATTGATTAACAGAATTAATTTACCCTCAACAGTTACAAAAATAGGTTTTTTTCCTTTTTTTTTTTTACAAATGCAAAGATTGTTTTTGTTTTCAAAGAGAAATGCTAATTCTCACAAGGGAGGGAAAGGGAAAAATAAATGGATGATGGATGAAGGGGAAAAATGTGTGGACTGGAAAATTAGAGAGGGAAAGGCAAATTTGGTGCCATGCATGGGGTCAAACTAGGCGGGGCGTCATTCTGGCTGCTAACCATATTCGATAACTGGGAGAAGGTGTCTAACATTAGGGCGTTGAATATCTTTGCACCGGCCCCGGATAACGGACAAAAAACTAGCATAAAAAATAATACCTATTGCATAAATTATTAGCCACAACGATGCTAACAAAGACAATATCATGACAACATTATTAGCAACAGCAGTGAGGTTCGTGTGTTAGTATTTTTAATTAAGATTTTTTTCAATGAAATCATGTTTAAAAGAAAAACGACTGAGTAGATAAAGTCAGAGGATTACCGACCTATCGGTTGTGAAATTATATCAACTGTGGACATTTCATTGTGTCCCTAGAAAAGATATTTCATTTTACGTATCTTAAGATATGACGTAGCAGGCGAAAATGGACGCTATATCTTCTGAAGAGGTAACCTCCGATAAAATAGTATTCTGCCATATGTGTATTTATCTTTCATTCATTGAACGTCTTATAGATGAAGTTAATCATCAATCTTTTGAGCTCCTAGAGACTGGATAAGACATTTATATTCTTACCTTATGACATCGTTTATCAAGGTAGCGCTCAGTTTAAATAGACCGAACTATACACTAGAAATACATTACTATGTACACCGTGCATGTTTAATAGTAAAACGTTCACGGATTATCAAATTGAATAAGACATTCTGCTTTAATAATAAATAATTTTAACATTTAACAACTTATATCTCTTGTCAAAATCCCCATTTAGAACGGTAAACAATGAGATGCCAGAAATGTCTAGTTTATTTTTCTGATATTAGATAATATATATTTTAAAGCAGCTTTTATCTAAGAAAAACTTTTTAAATCTTTCGCAAATGCATAGTGGCATCATAACTTAAAATATTGTTTCGCTATCATCTCATGTCAATAGTTCCTGGGAAATACATGATTTTTACCAGAACTATACATAAAATTGCTTTATCTCACGAAACATGTATGTAAGAGTGGTGATATATCAAACGTAATGTATTTATATATCATGGGTGGTGATATTATCTGACATGAAGCAAGCAGTACTATAAATGTGATATAAAATAACGAAAAAAATGAGCTGACAGAATTATTAAGGTTGAGGGAAGCGGTAATCTCGGAAGGCTACTACCAATATACCAACATTTAGTTCATTAATATCATTCAGGCTTTTTCTTGAAGGGTAAAGATAATCTGTTATAGAATCCGCGATTCAATCAGATTTGACAATTTTATGTATGCACTAACCAGAATATACACCGTGAGGAAGCAATAGTTTTTATTCTAGCTTTTCCTGTAACATCATAGAAAGAATAAATACATCTAGCTCGTCAGTAGACAGACAGCATGAAGCGTGTTTTACTCGAGAGTATTTCAAGTTACCAACTATGATAAATAATATGCAATAAACATATTTCCATACAGAGCTAGATAGAAATACATGTAAACTTAGATATATTCACTCCAAAAATTTTCCATATCAAATAAATAATCATCCGACTTTAAAATAGACGACATGATAATTATATGAACGGAGAGTATCACACGGGAGATAGGAGGTGAGGTGTGTCAGGAGGGTACTAGAAAAGAACTATATTGTAGTACCAAAGCTATTGAAATAATGATTTCACGAATATAGATTCTGAAAACACTTTCAATGGAATTAATATTTCACTTAGAAAGTAAGAGTCACAAAAAAGGTCTCCAGACTTTTTATAGATTCATGAAAGAAGGAAACAAGGTGCAATTTAAAGCATATTTTATCGAACTCGGATGGATGAAAGGCAAAGTTGACCTAGCGTGATTTGAACTCAGAGAGCCGAAACGAATACTGCAAAGCATTCTATTCGAGGTTCTAACGACTCTGCCAATTCGCCACCTTCAAAGCACAGTATAAGATATATATGGAAGGAATATTCTAATTTCTCAATTCATCTAGTTTTGCAACACACAAAAATAATATCAAATATTAAAAAAGCTGAAAATGAAACAGTTTGAATATGTAACACGGCACTTATAGCACCCTACACCTAGAAAAAGAGAATGTCTCTATGTGGTCATACGGCCTGTTAGTAATAACAGTGAAATTCCACTTAAAACGTTAGTTCCCATATTAAAAAGAATAGAAAAGTAGAAAGATAAAAAGAAAAAAAAACGAAACGAAAAAGAAACTGGATAATGTTGTCCATCGTACACAACTAAAAAAAAGATACTTAGAATGTACATAATAGTTGAAGGTTGACCTGAGACTATACAACGACGCCCTTTATAAATCTGGCTATGCTTGGACCAATTCCCGATGAAAAGAAGAAGTTTACCAGGATATGGGGTGGTTGAACAACATTAAGAAATGGACAAAGAAAAGATGGCGGAAGGCACGAGGCTGGCTGATGATTGGGTAAGATGGCGGAAATATGTTATGTCAGTTGCTGTGAATATACGGCATCCCGAGGCTATAGATGTTGTTTGATTGATAGAACTTATCAAATATTTCTTTTGTTTATTAATTTTTCCTATTGATTTCTGGACCATTTTCTCTCACAGTCAATAATAACAATTAACAAACGCAGCTAGTGACCTTTGTGAAAAAATATATATCACATTATTTCATATCTACTGTAAGACTCTCAAAGATGAAAATAACGAATTGGTTATCTATCTCTCTATTTCTGTTGACACACACACACACACACACACACACACACACACACACACACACACACACACACACACACACACACATGTATATGTCGTAACCAAACATGACTGAATGGATAAATGTTCTCCAGATTTTTGGTAGCTGATGTGTACCGAGTTCATATTCAAATGGTCTGAGCTGCATTATGGCATTGAACATTTTTTTCTCGTACATGAAGATTAAGAATCAATCTGTCGACTAACAAAGGTGACATGACTTTGATGTGAATTTATGTCTTTTTCTCAGCAGCTGGTGCTCTGAATATGGGAAGGGTGGAGCATGATAAATTGTTCTGATGTCTGACATACTATTTCTCCTTTGATCATCATTGAGGACAAGAGAGATTTTTCACGCACGATCTAACTTATTACATCTAGTGGAAAAAATAACGATAACAAAAATAAAATAAAATAATAATAATAAATAAAATAAAACAGACCAAGCTTGTGTCATTGAAGTATAACATGCATCTCTATATTTCCTTCTATTGAGTGCTAGTGTGTGGGTGAGTGAGTGTGTGTGAGTGAGTGAGTGTGTGTGAGTGAGTGTGTGAGTGTGTGTGTGGTAAAAAATAACCCGGGTTAGGCATGGTCGAATTCTTAAGTGGTTCTCTTCTCAACCATGAGGTATAGGGTTCGATCCTATTATGCTGTGCCATGAATAGGGGTTTTATTTCGTTTTCTTTTTTTTTTATAGCGAGACAGCACAGATGTGTTTGTTATGACATAACACAGTGTTGGTTGTTATGACACATCACAGTGCTAGTTGTTATGATGCAGGACAGTGGTGGTAGATGTGACAGGACACAGTGTTGGTTGTTATGACACATCACAGTGTTGGTTGTTATGACACTGTGTTGGTTGTTATGACACTGTGGTGGTTGTTATGACACAGTGGTGGTTGTTATGACACCGTGGTGGATGTTATGACACAGTGGTGGTTGTTATGACACAGTGGTGGTTGTTATGACACCGTGGTGGATGTTATGACACAGTGTTGGTTGTTATGACACAGTGGTGGTTGTTATGACACAGTGTTGGTTGTTATGACACTGTGGTGGTTGTTATGACACAGTGGTGGTTGTTATGACAC
Organism: Eledone cirrhosa; assembly: GCA_964016885.1. Taxonomy (NCBI): domain Eukaryota; kingdom Metazoa; phylum Mollusca; class Cephalopoda; order Octopoda; family Eledonidae; genus Eledone; species Eledone cirrhosa. Next base: position 69,074,945 of record OZ024747.1, read on the forward strand.
AGTGTTGGTTGTTATGACACAGTGGTGGTTGTTATGATACAGTGTTGGTTGTTATGACACAGTGGTGGTTGTTATGACACAGTGTTGGTTGTTATGACACAGTGGTGGTTGTTATGATACAGTGTTGGTTGTTATGACACTGTGGTGGTTGTTATGGCACAGTGGTGGTTGTTATGACACAGTGGTGGTTGTTATGACACAGTGGTGGTTGTTATGGCACAGTGGTGGTTGTTATGACACAACACAGTGGTGGTTATTATGACACATCACAGTGGTGGATGCTATGGAAGAGCTATGTTAAATATAATGACAGAAATCAGTGATTGTGTTAGTGATACATCTTAACAGTTATTGTAATTACTCAACTGATTGGTGGTTTCGACGATACATTGCAGTTATCAGACACCCAGTAGACATTGTAATGATGGCTAAGCAGTGGTCATAATTACACATATCAGTGTTTCTAATGACACAGTACAGTGCCGGGTATGTTATAACAGTTCTGTTGTAGTTGTAATAACGGATGAATAGAGGTTACAATGAAACACCCAGCTGTTTTTATAATAAAACATTTACGGGGTAGTTGAAATGACAGTTCAGTGATAATCAAAATGACACAGCTCAGTAGCTCAGTGATTCAGCGACTGCACAGAGACCTTCTTATCGAAAGTTGTGTCTCTACTTAGCCCTGTGAAAGGCTTGTTTTCGTATAGCGTCTGTTTTGCTTTTGGCTAAACAGAACTGGACTTATTACCGATGTATGTGTGTATATTGACACAAAATCCAATGCATGAACATAAAGGATTTGGCGAAAGCATAAGTTCAGTAATATGAAAAAGATAATGTAATAGATGTTTTATAACAATAAATTTAAAAACCCCAAAACCTATCTCATGAATATGGCTATTTGTCACACTTGCTTAACGCTTCATGTGTATGTAAACATAATTTCATTTAAAAACACGTGTATTAGAAATATTTAATTAGAAAAGAAAAGTGTGTATGTGGATGCGTGTATACAGAGTGTATCGAAACAAATGATCCGATTTTATTTACAATTTTTAGAAATGCTAAACGTTATCAAAAACGATAAGATTGAGACACGTGGTGGACAAGTTACTGCATGATTATAGGCACATTTGTTTAAAAAATAGCCTTTTGAAATGTAGCCTTTTTAATACACCCTGTATATGAGCGGAGGATGTGATATTTCCATGTTTTATTCAAGGAAGATCTTGATTCAATGATACTAATCATTAGATAAAAAGTATTTACCTTTAGTAGATATTTTAGGCTTGTAGAAAAGAAAATATCATCTCGTGTAGATATTTAGTTAAAAAAACATGAGCTATTTGCCTTCAAATAAGGGAAGAGGTAAACACTCTAAGAAGTGAGTAGACTTAGAGCTGGCCGCTGTTCGCAATAAATTATATATAGTCTTGTATTGAATGGTAATATATGCAGAGTTAGTTTATAACCGACAATTAAAGCTAGAGTTGTATGAATATATATAACATTGAAATATTTTAGAATTTACGATGTAATTCATATTGAACAAAAACATCTGTAGAGTAAAGATTATATTCTTGCTCCATTGTATATAGTATTTATAATTGACTATGTTTTATAATAATACTGAAAAAGCATCTGGGGAGTAAAATGTTACATAGTTATATTACTGCTTTATTTCATCCTAGATATGTTCTTAATGATCAACGACGTTCTAGGAGTGACTATCCCGCTTCTTTGTACATCGTGGAATATATTATTTAATGTATCACTTCGTATTTTTTATGACTAAAAGGGTGTATGGGAGAGTCCTTTGCTGTTATTTATAGCGGTTTGAGCGACCATGTAGACGCATCCCTGTTAATTCGAGTATTCCAGTCATGCGAGGAATGGGACTTCCCGTTTATTGAAATATAGCGGAACGTAAATGGCTGAGTATTCCACAGACAATTGAATCCGTAATCTGCGAATGAGTAGGCTGACCCTTGGAGAGATCTGTAGAGTCTATCTGACGGAACTTTCATACAGTTTACAACTATCGAATTTCACCCATGACGCTTACTCTTAACCAGACAGCCATGTACCAAAGTAGATATATAAGTCCCACATTTATCTGCTTTGATTTATTGTGCACTCTAAATTGCGTTAACGATATTCATATGAGATATAGCGGATTGTGTAGCATTTGTAGTTGTTACGTCTTCAATCTAGATTTATTAATATAGAACAGAGTAAAATTGCAGCTTAGCCAAACCAGTTCTATTTTTGTACTGATATTAAATAAATTTATAGACTCATTCATATACGCACACACACACACACACACACACACCTATATATATATATATGTAAGTAGTTCCACAACAGTTAGTTCACCATGCCGAGAACAATTGTTTCACCTTATTCGGATCATCAGCTCGGTCTAAATGAAATTATACGGAAAAGGAAAAGCAACTGTACATTTATATATATATATATATATATATATATATATATATATATATATATATATATATATATATATATATATATATATATGTATGTATATATATATATATATATATATATATATATATATATATATATATATATATATATATATATATATATATATATACATACATATATATATATACATATATATATATATATATATATATATATATATATATATATATAAATGTGCGGTGTAGTCGCTTTCCAGTTGATTCCACCAACGGAGCATATAGGTTCATTGCATTTTTGACAGCTGTGTGTCGACTGAAAATCCTTCCTCAAGGACACACCGTGTCACCCGGTCATGGAATCGAATTCAAGATCTTACGATCTCGAGCCAAGCACCCTAACCTCTTCGCACCCCCCTACACACCCTAATTTGTACATATGATTAAAATTGTATAATGCAAAATGAAGGACTATATCAACAATTACAATATATGATACTGTATGTATGTATGTATGTATGTATGTATGTATGTATGTATGTATGTATGTCAGGTCACCAGTTGGTGCTACTGGTAACATGTATCCCAGTACAACCTGTCTCATGGTCGGGTCGTTGGCGACTAAACTGGCAACCCCACCAAGGTTTCTTGGTGAGGAGGGTGACTTTGGACATCCTGCAGGACTAAAAACAAAACCTGTCAAAGGGCAAAGGAGCTCTTAAGAGTCAATGGCCATCCAAAATCACCGGGAGAGATGACCCCTTAGCCTTTGTCAAGGCAGAATTCTAGGAGAAGGAAAACTCTGATATAACACCTGCAACCGTGATGGTATCCAATGACGTTGACTTGTTCTTCTTTTTGGTAAATATCATCTTGGTTAAGAGAGTGGGACAGGCTTTGTGCAGTGCCTTTGCTCACTATAAAAGCTTCACGGCACAGGCATTACTTTATATCTGGAGATCTCTCTGCACTTGTCGTCACATGGTACCATGGGCCCAGCACTATGTGTCAATAATTGTCACAAGTGTGGTGTTTGTACCAGAGTTTTCAAGTCGCTGGCTGGACTAAAAAGTCACACTTGTTCAGCGCATCGGTAGGGGTTCTCCTACATGGATATAAAGTAGTGGCCGTACTCGAAAACGAGTTGGCAGCCACCATGTATGTATGTGTATGCATATGTTTATGCACGGGGACATGGAAATAATCGGGCTGGATACCCGATCGCGCGGTTAAACCACTGGGAGTGAAGGACCCCTGGCCTTTGTCAGGGCATTCTTCTAGAAGAAGGCAACTCAGGAAACTGGGATAACTCCGATATAAAACCTGCGGCTCAATAGTTACCGATGCTGCTGATCTTTTCTTCTTTTCGGGTTATAGCTACTGTCGCTCAGAGAGTGGGATTGGCTCAGTGCACAGTCTTTCCTAACTTTTAAAAAATCTTTACGCACAGGCATTGCACGAAAGCATTAATTAAAAATTATTAATAATGTTATATCGTGCAATGGCCATACTCGATAACGGGGTGGCAGCCATCATGTATGTGTGTGTGTATGTATGTGTGCATGTTTTCTCTTTCTCTTAATTTCGAGTATATTTTTGACCGGCCACCTTCCTGGTGGCAAGGTTGCAAAAGAAAAGAAATTGTCATCTCTTGAATCGCAAGAAAGTTTTGCAAATTTGGAAGGTGCCAGCTATCGCAGCCATTTGTAGACTATGAATTAGGGAGCTGTGCTCTTTGTCCGCAAATCCAAGTTCAGTCATACTTTGGTCCAAGCGGGTTGGTATATAACCCGTAGCTCCAATAATGATGGGTATGAAGCTAAAGGTCTATCTTGGATACTGGATTTGTAAACTCCTCATCAATGGTCCGTAGATGTCCTCCTTCTCCTGTATTTTTCTGACAACGTTTACATCAAGTGGGCAGCTGATCTCCACAACAGAACACGTTTTCAATGTGTGGTCCCAAACAACAATATCAGGCCGGTTGTGCTTTAATTTGGTGGCAGTTTTTATTTTCAGGTTCCACCAGTATTCCTTAGTGCCATCTGTCTCAATATATTCTTCCTCGTTTGTTGTTAATTTTGATTTCCGAAGTGCGTTCCAGGTGGTTCTAGCTATCCCATCGTGTCTCATGGGGGAGGTAGTAGCAAGATGACATTCTTTCGCAGCTGGCAACAATGTGGCTTACATCCTCGATCTTTGTTTTACATAGCCTGCATTAATTGTCAGCTGATGGAGCTCCTCATGTATGTATGTATGTATGTATGTATGTATGTATGTATGTATGTATGTATGTATGTATGTATGTATGTATGTATGTATGTATGTATGTATGCATGCATGCATGCATGCATGCATGTATGTATGTATGTATGTATGTATGTATGTATGTATGTATGTATGTATGTATGTATGTATGGCGACTAAACTGGCAACCCCACCAAGGTTTCTTGGTGAGGAGGGTGACTTTGGACATCCTGCAGAACTAAAAACAAAACCTGTCAAAGGGCAAAGGAGGTCTTAAGAGTCAATGGCCATCCAAAATCACCGGGAGAGATGACCCCTTAGCCTTTGTCAAGGCAGAATTCTAGGAGAAGGAAAACTCTGATATAATACCTGCAACCCTGATGGTATCCAATGATGTTGACTTGTTCTTTTTGGTAAATATCATCTTGGTTAAGAGAGTGGGACTGGCTTTGTGCAGTGCCTTTGCTCACTATAAAAGCTTCACGGCACAGGCATTGCTTTATATCTGGAGATCTCTCTGCACTTGTCGTCACATGGTACCAAGGGCCCAGCACTATGTGTCAATAATTGTCACAAGTGTAGTGTTTGTACCAGAGTTTTCAAGTCGCTGGCTGGACTAAAAAGTCACACTTGTTCAGCGCATCGGTAGGGGTTCTCCTACATGGATATAAAGTAGTGGCCGTACTCGAAAACGTATATATGTATGTATGTATGTATGTATGTATGTATGTATGTATGTATGTATGTATGTATGTATGTATGTGTGCATGCATGTATCTAGAATTGATTTCTACGGGAGTAGTGCTGTTTCATTCAGCTGAAATCAGCAAATAATTCCAACAAGCCCTGTAGAAATCTTTCTTATTTGAAATAAATTATATACCCTCTCTATTTGATGCATTGAATACCTTATTTAACTCTGGTCTTCTTCCTTTCCTCAACGGAAAACCATTCTAAGTCTGTATTTATACATAGATATACATACATTCACACATATACATGCACACACACATACATATGTGTGTGTTTGATATATATATAATAAAAATAATATATTATTATTATTATTATTATTATTATTATTATTGAATGCCATGGTTGACGGAGGCTCGGCTCTGTAAGGTATAGTAATTTTTAACCGTTAAAACAATTGTAAATTGTTTAAAACTTGAACCAAATTGTTGATAAAGACACCCTCCTCCTCGTGAGAGGGGTCTTTCTGTCCGTTATTTGGCCCTTCGGGGTTAAATAACCAGTTATTGGGGTTTTGTACCCAAAATTTCATTTTAAACAAAAAAACATGGCTACCAAAAAAAAAAAATTTCATACGTCACTCCCACTCATTCCGTCTTCTTCTTCCTCAATCATCACTACAGGAGAGAGAAGATTGTCTCTCTCCCTCCCTTCTTTAAATGTGTCTCTCTCCCTACCTTCTCTTTCGCAAGCGACGAAAGAAAAGAAAAGTCTCGTGCAAAGCGTGCAAGGTTTCTCCACGACGACGACGACAGCGACGAAACAGGTGTGCGGGAAATACGAAAACCCAGTTCATTCGTCTGACGTCAGGAATAATAGCAGTAGCAGCCGTAATAACAACAGCAACAGTGACAATGAAAACAACAGTAGCAGCCGCAACAGCATCACCAGCAGCATAAACAACAACAGCATTAGCAGCAGCAACACCAACAACAACCACAGCAACAGCGGCGGAGGCAGTAGTCGTAGTACCTGCAGCAACAACAAAAGTACCAGCAGCTCTGACGACAACAACAACAGCAGAGAAAAACCAATCTCATTTGCAGGTATTGCGAAAAACCTGGAAACAATCCTCATAACAAATGAGGAATTAGAGGAAGCGAAGAAGATGGTGACAAAGAACGGACACCGAGCAATCTGCAAGGCAGCGAAAAATTTTTTCGAAACCCAAGAGCACTGTACGGTCACGTACCGTACAGTAAGTACAAAATCCCGTAGGGTGGAAAGAGCCACAGAGGCCCAAATACAAAAAGCCTTGGGGTCTGTGTGGCAGAGGAAAACGCACATCACCCGAGGCAAAAAATACGCCACCGTAGACGTACTTTTTGCCACACCCCAGGAGGCAAAGGCCCAATCAATAGTGACCCTAAGGAGCGAGGAAATGGTGTTGGTGCCCTCCTACTGCGGGCAAAAAATTGTGAGGGTCAAACTGACCCACGTCCCCCCCGGAATGACCCCTTCTTGGCTGGCCGCGTCTGTCCTCGTCGGAATCGAGGACAAAACAACTGTACTGCAAGTACAGAAAAAAGTAAGAGAAGATTGGGTCGGCTCCTCCATTGAGATGCTAATCCAAACCAACCAGGAGTGCATCGAAGCTATCCCGGATGTGATAGACTTCGATAACGGCACTCAACTGCCCATAAGTGTTGAGGGCAAACGCCCGAAATGCTTTCGCTGTGGATCGAAGACTCACCTCAGGGCCTTCTGCAACGAGAAGACCCTGAGAAAGGAGAAAACCCCCCTCCTCCCGAATCCGGTTCCACGGCTACCAGCAACAGGACAAGCGGCAACCAGGAACGATAGGTCCGTGGCACCCATACCCACTCCACGGAAATCAAAGACAGCAGCAGCAGTGGAAATATTAACAACAACAACAGCAATACCAAATGCAGCTGCAACAGAGACTCCAGTGCAAACATCACCAACAACAACAAGTGAAAGAGTGGAGCTGGTACCCCTCCCCGACCTTACAGAATCAGACATGGAGTGTGAGGTGGGAGAGGGATGGCAAAAGGTCTCAAGAAGGCACAAACGCAGAAGCAGCGCATCGTCGCCTTTGAAAAGGGAGGAAAGAAATGAGAAAAGGGTAAAGTCTACTGCAAAGAGACCCACAGCAGCAACACCACCAACACCATCACCACCCACACCAGCACCACCATCACCACCGGCGACAACCCCACCGCCAACAACACCTTCAACACCACCACCACAAGCACCAACATCGCAAACACAACAACAAAACACACACACCCAGCAACAACGACAAGAAAATAGCAGAACCACACCCCACCCCCAGAAAAACAAATGCACGGCAATAAACACACACAACAAGAAACTAATGACTTACATAATTGAACACACAGACATTTCACAACAGGACTACATAATACCAGCACCAATCAAAACGCCAACTAACATAAGACTGCTAAAAATAGCACAGAAACAATACACAAACATTAAAACGAAATTCCCCAACGCAGTTGGTGATTTCAGGGACCTAGGAGGAACCATTAATCGAAGAGTATATTCAGACATTCTCTTAGAAGAGCCGACGACCAGCCGAAGGGACGATTCAACGGTCCCTTCACCAGACGATCAAGTGAAAAGGGATGTAAAAACCATCCCTCCTCTACCAAAAATACGGTAAGTGGTCTTTCCCATCTTTTCCACTCTATTTTAAACATGACCTCACTCAGAATAGGCAGCATAAATGCGCGTGGCTTGGGGTCGTCATGGAAGCAGGGTCACCTGCTCAACGACCTCAGGTCACTAAACATAGATGTAGTGGCCATCAGCGAGACCAGAATCTCCGAAGCACGGGCCTTCGCACCGATCTTCGGCGGCTACGATGTGTACGCATCTCCCAGCCGTCCTGGATCGGGTGGAGGAGTTGCTGTGCTTTTTCGGAGAGGTTTGGATCTCGCCATACGGGCCATCTTCCTGGACCCAGAGGGTAAGCTGGTGGTGCTGGACGTGACCAGCGGAGACGGGCAAGCTTTCAGGCTAGTGGCCGTCTATGCCCCGACAGGAGCAGGGCGGCCTGATTTCTTCCGGCGTCTGGAGACCTTTCTTGGAACGTCGCGCTCTTTAGTGTTAGTGGGCGACTGGAACGGGATCTTAGATGCACGCTGGGACTGTGTGGGATTAGCGGATAGGGGTGGAGGGTGCAAGAGCCTCACCAACCTGCTCAGGCGTTTTGAACTGTCTGACAGGTACCGATTGGATTTCCCGAATGTGCCAATGTGGACTTGGACAAACCGCATAGGGTCATCCAGATCATATCTAGATAGAGTATTTTGTAGGGAAATAGATAGGTCTAGCATAGGCTGTCCACAATTCAAGATAGTCAGCTACACGGACCACAAATTCGTGATCTGTGTGCTTGACTTAGATAGGCTTCATAGACGAGGACCCGGCTACTGGAAGCTAAACGCGTCCTTACCAGCGCGCAAGGCCTACAGAGACCGGATTAGCGAACTAGTTAAGCGGGCGTTGACGGGGGCCATCGTCAACAACAAGTGGTGGTTTGCTCTGAAAAGAGCGATTAGAATAGAATCGATTAGGTTTAGTAAGGCTTTAGCAATAGAGAAAAATAGAGCAGAGGGAGAACTAGTTAGAAAATTAGACGAGGCGCTTAGCAAAGGCATTGCGACCGACGTGCTTGCGGCGAAATTGGCCCTTGACCAATTCTTCAATGCAAAGCACGAAGGCTGCGTTGTCAGAGCTAGGGTGCGTGCTCTCAGACACGAGGGGACGAAAGCCGTTCAATGGGCCCGAGTGGCGGAGGCGCGTCGTGGCAACAAAGCCACGATCCGGTCTTTGGTGGACCACGACGGGCGCATGCTACTCGATCCCGGGCAAATGTGTGAAGCTTTTCAGCGACACTTCGCTCAGCTGTTCGGGGGCAGCGGGGGGCCGGGTAGAGGGATGGACTTTAGTGTCTACCTCGACGGACTGCCGCGGCTCTCGGCCACTGAGGCGAAGTGTTGCGAAAAGCCGATAACAGCCGCTGAAGTAAGGGAGGCAATGACTGGCTGCACAAGGGGTAAATCGCCTGGTTTGGATGGTCTGCCCTATGAACTTTACGTACAGATGCCAGACTTGTTCGGAGGCCTCTTGGCGGACGTCTACTGCAACTGGCAACAGAACGGGAGAATTCCCAGTTCTGTGAGCCGAGGAGCGGTGGCACTGCTGAGAAAGGATCCGAACAAGGGGGATAACATAGACAATTTCCGGCCCATAACTCTGCTAAACACAGAGTTTAAGATTTTGGCCAAGGTGCTAGCAAAGAGGTTGGCGCTTGTCGTTGGTGGTCTGGTGGGAGAGGCGCAGACATGCGCCATTCCCGACAGATCCATCCACGACAACCTCCACCTCATGCGATACATCGTAGAGAGGGTAGCTAGGGAACCTGGCACGGGTGGGTCCTTGATCAATTTAGATCAGTCGAAAGCTTTCGATAGGGTCGACCATCGTTACCTAGCGGCAGTCCTGAGGGCGGCTGGCTTTGGGCCCGTCTTCAGAGGCTGGATCGCTGCCATGCACAGCGACATCTGCTCTGTGGTGAGAGTGAACGGTCACCTGTCGGAACCGTTCAACATCATGCGCTCGGTCCGCCAAGGATGTCCCCTCTCGTCCCTCTTGTACGTATTGACTCTCGAGCCATTACTGCACAAACTGGAGACGTTGAGGGGAGTCCCGCGCGAACTAGGATGCGGAAGATCCGTGTCAGCATATGCGGACGATGTCACCGTAGTGGTGTCGAACGCCAAACACATCGAGGCGATCGGCACTACACTAAGAGAATACGAAGCGGTGACAGGAGCAATGATCAACCAGGAAAAGTCAGTGGGCCTGCAGCTCGGCACCTGGAGAGGCAGGTCCATGCCGTCCAACAGCGTCGTCGGGCGCTGGACGGACGGACCGGTTAAATTGCTAGGGGTCTGGTTCGGTCCGGACCTCCAGACGGACAAAAACTGGGACGAGGTGACGAGCAGGGTGGCTTCTCTCACCCAGAAATGGGCGGAGAGGAAGCTATCCCTGAAAGGTCGAGCGGAGGTGGCTAACGCGTACATCGCGTCTGTCATCTGCTACCGCCTAACCGTCGTACCTTGTCCTAAGCCTCGCCTGACTGCGCTGGAGCGTTTACTCTTTCGCTTTTTGTGGAAGGGACGTGCTCCGATGGTCAGGCGGTCCATCTGTTGTCAACACCCGCTACGTGGAGGGCTGGGCATGCCGTGGCTGATGATGCGCAGGCACGCGCTCAGGCTACGACATCTCCACCTCTTCCTCGACGGTGATCAGGTGTGGTCGCCGTTTGCTAGACGCGTTTTTCCCCAGCTCGTTTCCTTGACGGAGCTGCAGTCCTGGGTCAAGCGAAGACCGAGAGGGAGCGCCTGGAGACTGGAATGTCTTCAGGCGCTCACAGCCCTCGACCAATCGGGCAATGTGATCGGTGGAAACTCCACCTCGGCGTTCTATAGAGGATTAGTGGAGGGGAAGAGCGACGACGTACTTGGGGAAACTCTAGGCGTCGACGAAAATCAACTAGCCAATCTCTTCGGAAGAACTTTCGGGCCAGGGCCTATGGACAACTTCCAGAAATCTCTGGCCTGGCAGTGCTACCGAGGAGCCTTGCCAGTTCGGGATAAACTCTACAGGCATGGAGGTGCCGTCAGCCGGGCATGTCCGAGATGCGCGCAGGGCGACGAAACCGTCCTGCACGCACTCGTCCAGTGTCCGAAAATTGCTGACTTGTGGGTTTATGTCGAACACCTGCTGTCGCGTTTAGGACGGATCCAGCTATCATCTGAGTCTATCGTGAGGATTGCCCCGCCCTCCTCCTTTAGCCGGGAAGGGCAGGCAGTTTTTATCTGTCTGGTGGCCATGGCGAAAGAGATAGTATGGTGGACACGTTTGAAAGGGCTGAAGACGAGCACTTACCTCTTCGGTGATGCTCTGATTGACTTTTTCAAATTTCATTTGAAAAGGAAAATCAGAGTAGAGAAGGAAGTGCTCTCTTCCCAGCATTTTGTTGAAAGATGGGTGAGAGAAGCAAGAATGGCCCGAGTGAATGGGCCGACTCTGAGTATATATCTGTAAACTAAAGGTGGAAAACTGGGAGAGGGCACTTGCCTTGGTGGTCAGGGTCATTGTGGCTTTTTACTGGGCTTTCTCCACAAATGTCCCTCCGAAGTCTCCCCCCTATTGGGGAATTTTTCATTGTTATTTTCATTGTTATTTTTGTTACATCCTCTGTTTTTGTTTTTTTACACGCAGAAATGCCCATTTGTACCGTCCTGCATTGTCCTGCACTGTCCTTAATGTCTACTTTATGTAAACCCTTGTGGTTAATAAAGAAATCATTATTATTATTATTATTATTATTATTATTATTATTATTATTATTATCATCATTATCTTTGGTAAGTCTTTGTACCAAAGCCATTTGGTTCCACCAAAGCCATTTGGTTCCACCAAAGACGAATACAACGGAAGTAATCAGTTTTGGCTGAATGTAAACTGACCAATACAACATATTAATTCAGAATTCAAAATTGTTTCATATATTAGTCGCAGGTTAACCGGCGGCCATATTGATTATTTTACGGAAATACAAAAATAATAAAACTTGAAAAGCAGAAAAAGACGTTATTTTGTTAAAATTTAGATTAGTTTTTCTCGCCAAGTATACACCAAAAATTACCTTTATAGATAGAAAATGATTATACTTCAGAATAGTTATTAATTTCGTAACAGTGGCTGTTTACTCTATTATTACATGTTGCTGCAGTCATGTTGTGTATATTTGCTTTATCAATCTAAGCTGCACGTTGCCTTTTCTTTTTCTTATTTCTGATAACAACTTGTGGCTTAAAATTATTGATCTGTTTCTAATGGAGCTCAAAAGAAATTCTTCTCACGTGAGCTAACGAAAAAGATATATGTGTTCAATTAACTTGGCCAAGAAATAGCTGCCTCTTGGATGCATCACACTATCGTAAAAGGGTAAAAATACATCCATATTGTATTATGATGTAGTATTATAATATCATTCTGTAAGTCAGGCTACGCGTTCGTGTGTTTCGTTTGAAAGACTTTAACCAATTTGTTTAACAATGAATTAAGTTCTGTTTAAATTAGATTAAGCAAGATTAATTATGGAATGAAATCGAAGACATAATCGAAAATATTTAAATGGAATTACCATGCCTGTTCGAGATCAATTCTACAGATATGCAAGTGCTGTCAGATGGGCCTGTTTGAGATGCAGGCAGAGTGATGAAACTGTTATATATTCACTCATTCAATGTCTGTGTATTGCTGATTTGTCGAGTTATATTGTAAAACTGTTATTGTGTGTAGGACAGATCCTGCTATGGACTGAGTCCTTTAACAGAGAAGGGTGAGCAGCTTTTCGTTTTCTGGTGAAAAAGTCAGTATGGAAGACTGCAGAAAAAGTCAGTATGGAAGACATGACTGAAAAGCCTTAAGACAGAGACCCTCTTCGGTCAAACTCTTATCGACGATTTCAAGTTTCAATTGCGGGTAGAGAATGAGGTGCTCTCCTCCATTAACTTTATCAAAGCTGGGTGAAAGTAGCGAAAATAGTTAGAATGAAATATCTGTCAGCGTGTGCCAGTAGGTCGAACAACAGTTGGGAGAAAGTACTCGCCCTTGGTAGTCAAGATGATTGTGGACCTGTAGAGTTCCTCAGTTAACCTTAGCTATTCAGTTCTCTCTACAAGGAGTGAATGCTTTATATCAGGCATGTCAAAACTGAGGGTCCTCCAAGGGCCACATGGGTCACATATGTGTTGTCTGAGGGTCACATGGGTCACATATGTGTTGTCTGAGGACCACACATGAAAACTAATTGCGCACATTACAACTAATATATTTTTTTATTTTATATTACGCCCGCGCTGTAAAAACCTTTGTGCGGGCCGCATGTTTGACATGCGGCCTGCCCTATATAATTGTAAACTATGTCTACCTAACATATATACTATGTACATCTCTTGCGGCCTGCCCTATATAATTGTAAACTATGTCTACCTAACATATATACTATGTACATCTCTTGCGGCCTGCCCTATATAATTGTAAACTATGTCTACCTAACATATATACTATGTACACCTCTTGCGGCCTGCCCTATATAATTGTAAACTATGTCTACCTAACATATATACTATGTACATCTCTTGCGGCCTGCCCTATATAATTGTAAACTATGTCTACCTAACATATATACTATGTACATCTCTTGCGGCCTGCCCTATATAATTGTAAACTATGTCTACCTAACATATATACTATGTACACCTCTTGCGGCCTGCCCTATATAATTGTAAACTATGTCTACCTAACATATATACTATGTACACCTCTTGCGGCCTGCCCTATATAATTGTAAACTATGTCTACCTAACATATATACTATGTACACCTCTTGCGGCCTGCCCTATATAATTGTAAACTATGTCTACCTAACATATATACTATGTACATCTCTTGCGGCCTGCCCTATATAATTGTAAACTATGTCTACCTAACATATATACTATGTACACCTCTTGCGGCCTGCCCTATATAATTGTAAACTATGTCTACCTAACATATATACTATGTACACCTCTTACCCGTTTTCTCATTTCTATGTAAAGCTCATTTTAATGTCCTAACTTATCTTTCTAATATTTCCTCTATCCGATGTCCTTGTGGCAAATATAAGATATTATTCTTGTTACTGTTATTATTGCTAATATCGTTGTTATTGTTGTTATTGTTGTTAACGTTATTAATGTTACTAATATTGTTGTTCCTATTGCTGTCGTTGTTGCCAGATTATCATCGTTAGATAGTTGGATAAAAATATTTGGTGCTATTTTACACGCCCCTTTATATTCTGAGTTCAAATCCCACCGAGGTCAACTTTCCCAAATTTCCTTCAGGGGTCATTTTAATCAACTTTCTCTGTTTGCCACATTGTTCATATTATGCATAAAATACAAACATTTATTATTGTTGTTACTGTTGCTGTTGTTTTTATTGTTATTGTTTCGTTATTAACTTTATTGCTGTTACTTCTGTTGTTTTTGTAAACAGTATTGTTATCTTTCTAATTATTAGTGTTAATGACTATTGATTTTTATTGTTGTTATAATTAATGTTGTTATAGCTGTTGTAGAAGTAAATGTTGTTATTGATATAATTGTTGTTGTTGTTTTTCTTCTTTTTGTAGCTTGCATCGTTTCAAAATTCCTCAGCTGGTGTTATTACCATATATATATATATATATATATATATATATATATATATATATATATATATATATATATATATATATATATATATATATATATATATATATATATATATATTTATATAACGAAGGAATTGTGGTAAGGAACCAGATGGACCATAACACACCAGAGTATTCAATACTTAGGGTAGTAGAGTGGGTAAGAGGAAAAAGTATGACCCCAACGGCAGAGCTCAAGCAGTTTCGACGGCTATTTATGGACTGAGTCCAGAAATAGCCGTCGAAACGGCTTCAGCTCTGCCGTCGGGGTCTTACTTTTTCCTATATATATATATATAAATGATTGAAGCTCTTCGTATTGTTGTTACTGTTTATGTTAATGTTGTTGTTGTTGCTGTTTTTGTTAATGTTATTAATGTTGTTGTTGTTGCTGTTCTTGTTTACTTAACTGTTGTTTTGTTATATTTACTGTTATTTTTTGTTGTTTTTATTGTTGTTACTGCTGATCTTGTTATCATTAATATTGTTGTTATTTTTGATATTTGTTAATGTTCTTTCCACGTTGCCTTTCAACATTTTGGGAGGGGCGATCGATAAAATATGTATTGTGTTCGATTCCAGCGATCATGCCTCCATGCCTTTCACACATCTCTCACCTTGTGTCATTGTAACTGCAACCATTAAACATAGTTTTTCTAATATCCCTTGCTGTTTTCCCTACTACTATTGTGTTGCTGTTGTTGTTGTTGCTGTCGTTATAGTTGCTAGCTTTATTGTTGCTATTATTATTGTTAATGCTTGCTTCATTAATAATACTATTGTGTTGATGTTATTGTTGGTGTTGTTGTTGTTGCTGGATTCACAATTGGTATTATGTTATTGTTGTTAATGATGTGAACATGTGATAGAAAATACGTTACAAAATAAGTATATATATATATATATTAAACACACACATATGTATATAATACACATATACACACATACATATACATGTATGCAGGCACATATGCACACACACACACACACACACACACACATACACACACACACACACACACACACACACACACACACACACATACATACATATATATATGCTTATATGAATATCCATTTATATACCTACAAATATGCACTCTTACAATTCAATCTGTAAGCATAACAAGAAAAACTATGCAAAAATATGCAAACCCTTTCTGAAATTTTAACAAGCAACCAATTTCCTATTCTTGTTATGCAAACTGCAAATAACTAGTACACATTACTATAGCATCATGCAGTTTATGTCCCGTTCCCCGTTGTTAGTGTAGCACAGCTGATAGTGATGGTATCAATGAAATGGGAGGTAAGAAGAATTGTGGAAGTTGTGGATCTCACCATAGAAATGAAACATATGATGGGTACAATGCAGAACATTGGAGCATTCAACCTGACCTGGGACGGATAAGTAACAAAAGGATACCCTACCAGAATAATAAATATATATGTATGTGAATAATTATATGTTTTGGTATATGAATATATATATATGCTGTATAATATCATTCTTATAAAAAAAAACATCAATCGTACATCGGGCATTATAATACGTTCCATAACTTGTCATTGTTATCATTATTACCGACTTTCCCCTCCACCACAAATTGCTGGCCTTGTGCCTATACTAGAAATCATTATTATCACTATTATTATCACTATTATTATTATTATTGTTCTTTGAGTCTCAGTCATTGATGTTATTTAATTGGAAAGTTTGTTGAAATGAATATCAAGCCGCTACCTGCAGCCTCAGATATTCAGGACGCATCGGAGGGTTCTATTATTATTATTATTATTATTATTATTATTATTATTATTATTATTAATGTTGTTATAGGATTAACGATTCACCTCTGTTGTTATTGTGGGATTAGTAGCATTAATGATATCATCAGATTACACTCTTAATGCAAGTGTTGTTGTTTCATATATGATATGATATATGATATGCTGTATACGAAAAGTTCATCTATAGAGTTGCTTTCTCTCTCTCTCTCTCACACACACACACACACACACACACACACACACACACACACACACACACACACACACACACACACACACACACACACACACACACACACATATATATATATGTGTGTAGCTGGATTAACCGCTGTTTCAGATTTGCTGCTAAGGTTTCTTTTAGTATATCGACATTTGCCGTCTAACAATAATTATTATATGATAGTGTCGCCGCGGATTAACTGTAGCTTTGCTATGACGGTGCGTACTATGTAACTGTTATCGCAAGATTAAAATGATAAGCCCTCATTATCATTATTATTATTATTAATAAGGGTGGTGGATTAGCAGTATCGGTAGAGGGTCGGACGCCATGCTTTGACGCATAGAGTTACGGCCCTTGCCATTCTGAGTTGAGATCCCGCTGAGGTTAACTTTTCTTTTCATCCTTACGGGGTCGATAAAATAAAGTACCAGTAATGCACTGGGATAATTGCTGGCCTTGTGCCAAAAGTAGAAACAATTATTATGGCAGTAAATTGGCAGTGCTGGAAGAATGGTGGATTAACAGAATCGGTTAGAGGTATTCCCCAAAATATCTTGCAATATATGTATAGCTCTTTATGTATTGAGATCAAATCTCACCAATGTTAATTTTGCTTTTCAACCTTCCGAGATCGATAAAATATATGTATCAGTACACACTGGGATCAATTTAATCTACTACCACCCATCCACCACATAATTGCTGGCCTTGTGCCTGAATTAGAACTAAATAAATTGGCAGTATCAGTAGAGGATCGGATGCCATGCTTTGTAGCATAGAGTTACGCCCCTTTACGGTCTGAGTTCAAATCCTGCCGAGGTTAAATTTACCTTTCATCCTTACGGGGTCGAGAAAATAAAGTACCAGTAATACACTGGGATAATTGTTGGCCTTGTGCCAAATATAGAAACAATTATTACTTGTATATCTTTGACACTTCCATTGAAGTTTCTACTGCATTAGTAGGTGCAACTCTGTGCTCCTGAGGTATGTGCTGCATCATGCTTTTATTTTTATGGGGATTCTATGATATAGACTCGTCCTGTTAGTGGACTGTATCAGCCTTGTTTTATTATGGGGTTTAGCTTGTAATTTCTTGTGTTATTTTAGTATTTGTTCTGTCATGTTTGGTACGTGTAATGTGAGCTGTTTTATTTTATTGGCTATTAATCTTGTAAAGTATATGTTATGTGAGTTGTGTTATTTAATTTAATTAGGTGCTTTTTATGTAAGGTGTGTGTTGTGTATGGGGACTGCTCTTATATAAATTCATTATTCGAAAACAACCGCCCAGGTTTTCACACACTTAAAGCAGGGAGTCTGTGCACCAGAGATGGGGAGCAGAGTTTTAACAAAATCAAAGAACCAATCCTTTGTTTTCTTATCGTCTCACATGCATCTTACCAGCACAACCTGGCATTACAAATGAAATACCACCTTAATGCGCGAAATTGCACGCCAGCTAAGTGGCTGACCATCTACAGATGCAGTTTTTTTATGTAATAATTGTTCTGTGTAATTTTTCTGCTGATGCTATATATATGTGTGTGTGTGTGTGTGTGTGTGTGTGTGTGTATGTGTGTGTGTGTGTGTGTGTGTGTGTGTGTGGCTAACAAACAATACATGCTTTCCTTTCCTTTTTCCCTGGTATCTTTGTTACATTTGTCTCTTCTCTGAGTTTCTGTCTTCCGATGAAGAACCAGCGTCCGAAAGGTTAAGATTATTTGCAACTCAATCAAGAGTTAACCTAATATGCCATTATTATACAGAATTGTATTTCCTTGCCTACTTTACATATGGCTTACCTGGAGTAGGTGAAAACATCTTCGTAGTTTACCTCAGACTGATTCTAAGTCCAAAAGCCATACATTCACCGAAAAGAAATCTATCATCTTCTGAATAGCTTGTCCCGAGTGGATAACAAGGCCACAATTACCAATATATAACATAACTCGAACCTGGTCCATAACAGTTTTCGATATCGCTCTGATATAATTTAATTTAAATATTTTAACTTGTGCATAAGAGCGGAAAAAGAAGCCCTAACTCACAGTCTAGAAATACATGGCCATTGACATTGTGAGTTAGCAACAATATTGGTACTGGCACATCCCGCTTCCTTGACATCATTATCCACAGAGATCGGTTCCAATATAACGTAATATAACGTAAACGTTGAAGTAGGCCTTCATACAAGTGTGAAGTTAGTCAAACTTAGGCTAGCACTCAAACTTCTCCAGGGATTTCCACAGTGCCCTTCTGTTCACCGTATTAAAGATTTTTCCTAGGTCGACATACACCAGATAAAGGAGGAGTCCTTAGTTTATGTGCTTCTCTTGAAGGTCGCTGATGCCAAAAGGAACATAAGTCTCTCTGTATATCCTAATCCATTTACTTTTTCGTAAGTCATATTTATTACATGAAGTGTATTTATATATATCTTTTTCTCTTCCATCTTGTATGTAGGACAGAGTTAGTGTGTATATATATATATATATTTATATATATATATATATATTTATTTACATATAAATATATGTATATGTATATAAATAATATAGATGTACTCTATTGTTTGCTTTGCTGTCTCCGTTTCCGTTTGGCATATATATATATATATATATATATATATATATATATATATATATACATATATATATATATATATATATATATATATGAATATCTATATATGAATATCTATATATGTAAATGTATATAGTCTGTGGTAGTGCCAATGCGAGAATGAAATTATACTAGAGCGTAAGAGGGAGCGAAAGATGGCGAGAGAGGGAGAGATGAGTGTATATGTGTGTATGTGTGCGGTGGTGGTGGTGGGGGAGAAAAATGGAGAGAGAAGACATAATGAAAGAAGCAAAGTGAATATTGAAAGGAATAAAAGGAATGGCGAAAGAAAGAGCGAACGAGGCTAGAAGTGGAGTGAAAGCATGTATAAGGCGGGAGAGACTTATGAGTGCTAAGTAAACAAAACGGCGAGGTGTGTCATTCATTGTAATGTAGAATTAAATATGTGGTAAAAGCAATAAATAATAAGGCATAAACAACTAGGGGAATGCCAATTGTAGGAATCGTCTGTCTGTGAGTCTGTCTGTCTGTCTGTCTGTCTGTCTGTCTGTCTGTCTGCCTGTCTGCCTGTATGCGTAAACACACATATGCACACTCATACAAGCGTAGATATTTATATATATATGTATAAATATATATATATATAAATATATGCAAAAGTTCTATTTAAATTGTTGGGATACAACAAGCAAATATTTTTATAACTGATATAAAGCACTCGACAAGTATTTGGAGTAAATATACGATATTAACAAATGGAAACTATATTTATAAAACCATATCTATTTTATTATACATATTTCAAGGATACCATGTTAAATTATGGTATGCTTTCATCAGACAAAATACAATATATAGCAGTTTTATAAATAAACATTGACGTACCCTTTCAAAATGCAACCGTTACTTTTTGAAGACATCAAGGATAGTCCTTGATGTCTTCAAAAAGTAACGGTTGCATTTTGAAAGGGTACGTCAATGTTTATTTATAAAACTGCTATATATTGTATTTTGTCTGATGAAAGCATACCATAATTTAACATGGTATCCTTGAAATATGTATAATAAAATAGATATGGTTTTATAAATATAGTTTCCATTTGTTAATATCGTATATATATATATATATATATATATATATATATAAATGGAAAAAAATGAAACGAAATTTCATTTCTCACTCTTAGTACGGCTGTTACTTAAATATCAGTATGTATACGTACATACATATATGTATAGAGACGTACGGTAGTATGTATATATATACATACATGCACACATGTACGTATGGATTTACCGAACATTTATTATAATGTTCGGTGTGTTTGTAAACGAAACATCCCGAATTAAGCCGTAGTGTCTAGCAACCATCGTTGCCCTTTTGTTCAACACTGACAGAGGAACGATGTACTAGTTTCAAGATTATTCGCTATCGTCAGCGGCGTATAGCTTCCTGCCAGATGATTGAACGTCTGAAAGTATATACTTTCCTTATGCATATTAAC
>OZ024747.1:69105812-69120812 GCA_964016885.1 Eledone cirrhosa
TGAATCCGGTGACATCATCAGGTATTCGAAATATAATAAGTGAATGTAACAGATAAAATCCATGGGGCTGAAAATCAAAGACCCGAGGACGACCGCCATCCAGCATCTTCCACTCTAGCCGGTCGCCCTCAAGTGACGTGGCTAAAGCTTACAGTGTGCTACTACCGGTCAAATAAAGGAAAACAGAAAGGAATAGGAACATAAGTCAGCGTTACCATACGGAATTGACCAGCTCTATCCACTGGTGAACCTCAAACCTGAATATATATATATATATATATATATATATATATATATATATATATATATATACATATATATACACACACACACACACATATATATATATATATATATATGTATATATGTATACATACATATATATATACATATATATACACACACACACACACACACATATATATATATATATATATATATATATATATATATATATATATATATAGATAGATAGATATGTTTATCCCGGGTTCAATCGGGGGTGACCACTGTAAGTAAGGTACTCAATACATAGCAGAGTATATATCTGTTATCTTCTTGACTGCCAATCTATAGTCATTTATCTATGTATTAAAACCTTATTATTTTTGGATATGAATAACAGCAGAAATCCCAATAGTATTTCGAAAATAGGTAGCTAGACAGCTAGACAGACAGATAGACAGATAGACAGATAGATAGATAGATAACTTTCTTTTTATTTGCCACCAGGGCATCAAAGAGTGGGACAAGTACAATGGGGGGAGTTTACATAACAAGGCGTCCTCAATATGGAGGAGGCAATAACAAAATACAAAAATATAAAATATAAAATATAACAAAAATAAATTGAAAAGCAAAATCCTCAATAGGGAGGAGGCGCCTTGGGGGGTCGCACACACCCCCGAAAAAAGTGTGCAACCCTTCTCCTCAGGAGCACAAAGAGAGGGTGCTCCCATGAACTTTCATCTTTCTCACCTACAATCTGATGTAGAGTGAAGGCCCATTCACACAGGCCATTCTCCCCACTTTCACCCATCTTTCATAGAAACGGCTGGGGTGCAGCACCTCTCTCTCCATCCTGATCCTTCTTCCGAAATTATATCGGAAGAAACGGACCAGTTGTTGGCCAGAGAGAAAGGTGTCTGACCTCAGTCCTTTCAGACGCGTCCACCATACAACCTCTTTCGCCATGGCTACTACGCACAGAAACATCGCCTCTCCTTCGTTTTTGAAGAGGGGAGGCGGCTTGATCGTTACAATAGACTCGGTGGTCAACCGTATCGGTCCCACCCTTGACAGCAGTTGTTCGACATAGCCCCACAGATCAGCAATGCCTGAGCAGTGTACCAATGCGTGTGCAACGGTTTCCTCGTCGCACACGTATCTGGGACTGATCTTTTTCGAAGGGTCCCTACCTGGGCGCCCGTGTCTGTAGAGCCTTTCTCGAACGGGCAGAGCCCCTCGGTAGTACTGCCAGGCCAGGGACCTGTGTAAGTTATCCATGGGTCCTGGGCTGAATGTCCTACCGAACAGGTTGGCCAGCTCGTCTTCCTCCATGCCTAGGGCTTCTCCGAGGGCGTCGTCGCACCTGCTAACCACCAGCCATCTATAGAATGACGAGGTGGATTCTCCACTGACAGCCGGGTCCGCCTGCCAGAGAGCCGTGAGCGCCTGGGCACACTCGGTGTGCCAGGCGCCCAGTTTTCTCGGTCTTTGCTTGACCCAGGATTGCAGCTCGGTGAACGAGACGAGTCTGGGAAAGGCTCGCCTCACAAACGGGGCCCACACCGGTTGACCGGTGAGGAATACCTGGAGGTGCCGTAGCCTTAATGCGTGTTTACGTATCATTAGCCACGGCATCCCCAGCCCTCCTTTCGAAGGGTGTTGACAGCAGATGGATCTTCTCACCATAGGAGCTCGCTTCTTCCAAAGGAATTGGAAGAGTGCGCGCTCCATTTTGGTGAGCGTTTCTCTTGGGCAAGGCACAACGGTGATGACGGACGCTATATAAGTGTTCGCCACCTCCGCCCGACCTTTCAGGGACAGTTTGCACTCGGCCTACTTCTGGATCAGTGCAAACACCCTGTTCGTTACCTCACCCCTGTTCTTCTTCACCTGGAGGTCTGGTCCGAACCAGACCCCGAGCAACTTCACCGGGCCCTCCGCCCAGCGCCCGACGACGCCATCGGAGGGCATCGATCTGCCCCTCCACGTGCCGAGTTGCAGACCGATCGACTTGTCCCGGTTCAGCTTAGCCCTGTAAACCTTTCGTACTCCTCCAGTAAGGTGCCGATCGTCCCGATTTCCGAGGCCGTCGACACCATTACTGTTACGTCATCGGCGTAGGCTGACACCGCTTTCCGCAATCCCGGTTCCAACGGGATGCCCTGCAACAACTCCAACTTCCGCAGCAGTGGCTCTAGAGTCACTACATACAGAAGGGAGGAGAGAGGGCACCCTTGTCGGATGGACCGCGCGATTTCGAACGGCTCCGAGAGATAGCCGTTCACCTTGACCCTAGAGTAGATGCGGCTGCTGTGCATGGCATTGATCCAGCCCCTGAAAACGGGTCCGAAACCTGCCGCCGCTAGCACCGCATCCAGGTAATCATGGTTGACCCTATCGAACGCCTTAGATTGATCCAAGTTGATCAAGGTCCACCAAAGTCGGGTTCGTTCCCAACCCTCTCTATGATGTATCGCATGAGGTGGAGGTGGATGGACCTGGACGGGATATCACATGTCTGCGCATCTCCCACCAGGTTGCCCACGACAAGCGCCAACCTCTTTGCTAGCGCCTTGGCCAAAATCTGTAACTCTGTATTTAGCAGAGTTATGGGCCTGAAATTATTTATATCGTCCCCCTTGTTCACGTCCTTCCTCACTAGCGTGACTACGCCCTTGGTCACAGCACAGGGAATTCTCCCGTTCTGTTGCCAGTTGCAGTAGACCGCCTCGAGGAGACCGGGGAACAAGTCCGGCATAGCTAGATATAGTTCGTATGGAAGACCATCGAGACCCGGGGATTTGCGTTTGCCGCATTGGCTCAGCACGTCCTCTATCTCAGCGGCTGAAATCGGCTCCTCGCAGGACTTCGCCTCCCTGTCCGAGAGACGCGGCAGGCCATCGAGGTATGGACCGAAGTCCACTTCCCCAACCAGCTCCCCGCCCCTTCCGAACAATCTGGCAAAGTGCTTTTGAAAAGCCTCGCACATCTGCTTAGGTTCAAGGATCACCCGTCCATCCTGGTCTCGCAAAGACCGGATAGTGGATCTACTCCCTCTTTTGGCTTCTGTCACGCGGGCCCAGCTAACAGCTTTGGTCCCCTCGTTTCCCAGAGCACGTATTTTGCTTCGGACGATGCAGCCTTCGTGTTTCGCGTCGAAGAACTGGCCCAGGGCCGTTCTCGACGCTAGCACTCTGGCCACGTCGCCGCTTCTAATTGCCTCTTCTACACTATCTACCAACTCCCTTTCCTTTCTATTTCTATGTGAGGCTAACTCCTTACTAAATTCTATAGAGACTACTCTAATCTCTCTTTTGAGAGATCCCCACCACCTGCTGTTGACGATGGCGCCCGTCAACCGCTCCTTAACTAAAGTGCTAATCTGGTCCCTGTAAGCCTTACTTGCCGGTAAGGACAAGTTGATCTTCCAGTAACCGGGTCCCTGTCTATGCGTTCTGTCAAAGTTGACCATGCAGGTCACTAACTTGTGGTCTGAATAGCAACCATGCGCATTTTTGAACAACTTAAAAAGTCCTTATCCTTATTTCTAACTAAGAACCTATCTAGGTACGACCTAGATGATCCGTTGCGGTTTGCCCAAGTCCAGGTAGATAGATAGATAGATAGATAGATATAGACAGACAGACAGACAGGCAGACCGACAGACAGACAGACAGACAGATATAGGTAGATAGATATATAGTTTGATTGAGAGATAGATAGATTTAGATAGATTGATAGATATATAGTTAGATAGACAGACAGACAGATAAATAGATAGATAGATATATTGGTGCTTCCTTCACTTCCAAACAAGCATGCGCGCGCGTCGCTGGGATGCTCAATCTTGGCTTGGCTGCCGTTGAGAATGGAGCTCCGGTTGAACGCTACTGCCAAGTGCGAAGTTCGCAGATTGAAATTCATCGCCAATTGACGGAAGTGTATGGACAGTCGCAAAGGTTGAGGAAAACATGCGTAAAGATCGGCGGATCACTCTGGATGCTCTCTGCATTTTGGTTCCTGAGGTTTCCCGAAGCACCATCCGCAGGATTTTAAGGGAAAAATTGCGACTGTCTCGTCGGAAATTGACGGTCTCCCGCTCCTTTGTTCGTCGTGAATTTCAGTACGACCGGCTGTAAACTCTCTACACCACTTGAGAACGTTTTGACATCCATGCACGCTGTCCATACACTTCCGTCAATTGGCGATGAATTTCAATCGGTTCAACGCCTTTTGCGTTCAAAAACCGAATAACTGCGCGAACTTCGCACTTGGCGGTAGCGTTCAACGGGAGCTCCATTCTCAGCAGCTGCCAAGCCAAGATTGAGCATCCCAGCGAAGCGCGCGCATGCTTGTTTGGAAGTGAAGGAAGCACCTATCACAACAGTTTGCCAACAGCCGTACGGACAGTTTCTCTGCGTCCCCATCGCTTTGGAGACTTTACTTTTGGGATTGCCCTCGTATATACATACACACACGTGTGTATGTGTGTGTGTGTGTGTGTGTGTGTGTGTGTGTGTGTGTGTGTGTGTGTGTGTGTGTGTGTGTGTGTGTGTGTGTGTGTGTGTTGTGCGTTGGGTTGTATTTCTGTGTTATTTGGCTCTGAAGACAAGATAAACGGAAGTACGCTCTGTTCGTTTGTATAAATCTTATAACAATCATGATGCGTCTCGAGTTTTTCTCGATAAAAATACCTTGATTAGAAAATCCACAAGAACACAAAGATTGATAGCGCGAGAAAAAGTATTCCTGTTGGAAGGAATTTCTTATTTCAGTCAAAAGATATTCCATTTTATTTAATACTTATTTTCTCTTCCCATCAGTTGAATTGCTTTTTTCTCTCTCGCTATTTTTCCTTATATATATCTTTGCCACTCTTTTATCACACTGTTTTTCTTACATTGTTTTTCATTTGTGGTAACTATGTATTAAAAATCTTTAAAAAAATTAATCGAAACCGTGTAGTTATTGATCACCTCGTAAAGAAATATTATGGTTAGTTTTTCTCTATTGCTACTGGTATTGTATAAAGCAATAAGACGTCCACAGAAATACGGAGAGGTTCATAATAACAAGTGAATGGAAGAATAAAACGATTTATCAATACATAAGAAAATATACTTCCAATGAAGGAAAGAAAACGAAAAAAAAAAAAAGTCTACATTTCAGTCGAAGTGGTATGTCTCAGGTGCGCCCCGTGGACAAGCTGCCGAAGACTGAGAACAGCCAGTGACACCCGCTATATCAGCCACTCTACCTTTGAGACTCTTTCCGTTGGTGGGATATTCTCCTCTTGATTGTGTGGAGGAAAACGGTAGTTCGGGGACTGAAGACACCCGAGGTCTCGAAGGCGACTGGCCTGAAAAGGAAGCGGTCGATCAAGTCCCGAATTCTAAACAAGAAATTGTTTTCTAGCTTTCCTTTAAAACAATTTAAGGGATTACCAACCCTTAGAGCAGTGAATTCATTATTTCATTATTTTTTGGGGCAAGATTTCTAAACATTAGATATCTTTAAAAAAAACAAAAAAACATGCTTTTATATTGAACGAGGTGTCACATTTTTAGATGGTGTATGGAGAAAAGGTCACGGTCCACTGAAGGATTGCGTTTGTGACCTAGCTGTGTTTCACGATTTTTGGTACTTAGCACAATACTAGGACTGGAACGACACATGTGTATAAGCAACACATCGTCTGGTATTGTAAATGTGATTGTTTCACTGAAAAAACAAATGATTATTGTAGTCGTTGAGAAGGAATTAAGTCGAAATTGCCTTCCGTCATTTTTATACACGTGGATAGCCAAGATAATTTAGTGACCCAAAGAAATATGGTATGGTTTCATAATTCCTGCTGGAGTGGTAGGGGACCAGTAATGGCATATGGCGTTTCTTGGGCATTTAAAGCCAGGTGGAGCCCAATACTCGACAGGTTTGAACACAGCAAAGTTCTTCCAGAGAAGGGCAGAGAGTGAAAGAATGGAATTGAAAAAGAGATATAGAGGAAAACTGGGACATTTTTTATTTTTTATCGACCTTGAATGGATGAAAAGCAAAGATGACCTTGGCGGGATTTAAACTCAGAGAGCAGGGAGCCTGACGTCCTCACAAATTTGCCAATTCGCCGCCTCCCAAGGAAATATAGACCTTCTAAACTGTTTCGGAGCAAAGCTAAAAATATACTCTTATATAGAATAAATTGATTAATATGATCTTTCTATATTTTCTATATGTTAATTCATTAATCTCGAAGTTTCTGTCAATGGAAAAATAAAAGGTTGTTGTTTATTCCCATATCTACTCTGAACTAGCTAACCAGTAATCAACGGCACTTCAGCCGTGAACATACGGTTTTTTATTCTTAGTGTATGTATTTATTCCATTTTTAAGACAGTAAAATGTGATTTGAGATCAGGCAACCACAGAGATTTCCCTTTATCTTTAATTATAGGGAGGAGGTGTTCTAATATAATTGCTATGTTAGTGTATTGAAACCTTGATATAAGTGCCCTTGGACGTAAAACCTCAACGAAATCACATACTTAGAGTCCCTGACAGTTGTTAAATATTGGCTTACTATATTGTTGATATATAACATCTATGTATGATCACAGCTATCGACACTCCCAGTTTAAAGGCTGGCGAAATGGAGATAATGTAAAGAGATTAATAAAGAATCCAACAACAATTACTTGTCACGGTGACCAGGACAAATATTAACTTCTATTGTTTAGTCAAGAAGGGATTGGCATTGTCCATGACCTTTTTCAATGCTTCCTAAACGAGAAAGATGACGCTATCCTTCAATCAGAGATCGGATCCAAAGGCCTGCAAAATGTGGCCTCCTCTAAATGTACCTAAGGTCAGTTGGTGGTACTAAAGAGGGCTATATATTATGTCTACCATCCTTGTAGGCCACATGGGTATTTGAACTTAAAATACAAAGAGCCGAGAAACATACCTTAAGGTCAGATACGTTATCATACCAACAAGTCTACAAATTTATTAAATATGGACATTAGAATCCAAAGAGACTTCTGGTTCTTTGTTTCATTAGTATGGGCTAAATTAGTAAAAGAAAGACAAAAAACAACGACCCCAAACAGTGTTATATCGGTGGGCCATGTAAAAAAATATCTATCATAAGTTATTTTCCCGCAGCTCAATTATCGTTTTATAAATAATCATTGTTTTTTATAAATATCCTAATTTTCTGGATAACATTCGTAAAATTATCAGAATAATGTCTACCATATGCGCAAGGCCGCACGTATGAGGAGGGAGAATAGTACAGTCGATTAAATCGACCTCAGAAATTAACTTACACTGCTTTTTAGAGACGTTTCAAAAGGACTACTGGGAATATCAGTGCATTATTGTAATATTACTTTAGAAATGCTAGGTAAGATAAATTCGATTCTGGCGAAGCAAATTTTAAAGAATCGAGGTGCGAAATACTATTTCTATATCAAAAAAGAAAAGAAAGAAAAAAAAAAGTTCATGTTACCTTAGTCACCGAAAGACGAACGAACAGACAATGGCTTTAATTTAGTAAGATAACTGTTCGTGATGTTAATAGCAACACAATACCGGTTGGTAGTCTTTCGAAATATTCTAGAAGACGAAATGTGATTAAAATTCAAGACCACGCTATTTTAGCTAAGAAGCTACTTTGATAATGAAAATAAGAAATGTTCTGCCAGGAACAATGAATGGGTGATTAAAAAGCCTTGTAGGCAATTGTCATTGTCAGAATGCAAAAACTTGCATTAAAAAAGGTTAAACATTTCTTTCTCTCGGGACTCACAATCCTGCTGACACATGTGGGTTGTTTGACCGAGTGGTCTAAAAAGTAAATAAAAGAGGTACTAGTTATAACTCATAGCTTATTATTATTGTTATTACAAGTCTTTAATGATTATCTCCCATCCTGTAACTCTCCTGGTTCTGAAATCCAATTTTCCAAAATTGCTAACAACACACGTGTTTCCCCTCTGAACATTTTTTTTCCCGTTCTCTTTTTTATTTTTATTTCTTACTCTTATATATCTTCTTATTTCTTCTTCTCTATCTCATTTTATCTGTCTGATAACGGACTAGCGGCCAAAATGTTATGACAATTTTTATACCATATCAAGCATAAAACTAATATATTTCATCGTTGTATTGTATTGTTTTGCTGTGTTCATTTTCTTTGTTGATTTTTCTCTCTCTTTCCCCCCCCCCCACTCTCTCTCTTTCACACACAAACACAGTTATATATATATATATACACACATACATTATTGTACACACACATATACATATATATATGTATATACACATATACGAATACACACACACACACACACACACACACACACACACACACACACACACACACACACACACACACACATACACACACACACACATATATATATATATATACATACACACATATATATACATATATATGTATGTGTGTGTGTAAAAGTATAACAAAAATAACTAAACAAACGGCACAGTACAGGGAAGAAATATACTAGCATAAATAGCGCCCTCTGGAATAAAATAAAATGTTCAATAAAAAGAAATGTGCATGGATATATATATATATATATATATATATATATATATATATATATATATATATATATACATAGCAAAATATGTACACACGTATATATACATGCAGACACACAGACACAAATACATGCACACACACATATATACATTCATACGCATACATACACACATATATATATACATATACATACTCGAACACATACCTACACATACACACATATATATACAAACACACATACATTCAAACATATATATATATATACACACATATACATTCATACATAAAATATATTGGGAAAACGTTGTCTGGTTCCAGTGATAAGTGAGATAGTGATTTCTCATATAACCACATGTCTTCTTTATTACAGGAGAAGATAAATGAGTTTGTGTGAAGTTTGTTCCTTTCGCAAGACTGCTGGCGACCTATTATAACACTCATTATTATTATCATTATGAGCGCGGTGGATTGGCAGTATCGGTAGAGGGTCGGACAAAATGCTTTGTGGCATATAGTTACGTCCCTTAAGTTCTAAGTTCAAATCCCACAGAGGTTAGCTTTGTCTTTCATCCTTATGGGGTCGATAAAATAAAGAACCAGTAACACACTGGGTCTATTTAATCGACCCCCCCCACACACACCTAAAAAAATTGCTGGCCTTGTGCCTAAATCAGAAACCCTTATTATCATTATGAAGGTCGGTGGACTGGCAGTGTCGGTAGAGTGTCGGCCAAACTGCTTTGCGACATATAGTTACA
The DNA here is from genome assembly GCA_964016885.1 of Eledone cirrhosa. Classification (NCBI taxonomy): domain Eukaryota; kingdom Metazoa; phylum Mollusca; class Cephalopoda; order Octopoda; family Eledonidae; genus Eledone; species Eledone cirrhosa. Next base: position 69,115,365 of record OZ024747.1, read on the forward strand.
TCCCTCTACATCCTTCTACGTCCCTCTACGTAAGTAGTTCAAATCCCGCCGAGGTTAGCTTTGCCTTTCATCCTTCCTGGGTCGATAGAATAAAGTACCAGTAATGCATTAGGGTCGATTTAATCGACTTTCCCCTCCCCCAATTTACTAGCCTTGTGCCTATACTAGAAATCAGTATTATTATGTGGAATTGTTAGCGAATCGAACAAAATGTTTTGTACTACTGAGTTACGGTTATTTGCGTTCTAATTTCAAATCCTGCCATGGTTAACATTGCCTTTCCCCCTCCGGGGTCGATAAAATAAAGTAATAGTCAGTCACTGGGGTCGATATAACCGACTTTCCAGCATGTCAAGCGTCTATGCAGAAGGCCTCTTGCTAAATACCGAAACTAACAGAAATACATTGATCTAACTTTACATAGAGGCAGATATAGTTGAGATAGCCAGACCAGACGATACTCTCGTCTGCTAGAAAATAATTCTCACTCGCTACCATGTACTTTCTATATCATTTCTTTAGAGAGGTGGTTGATGTGAGGAGTAGTGGGAGGTATGAATTACATATATTTTATTATTTTAAAGATGTGGTCAGTGTGAGCTATGAATTACATATATCTTAATTTTTTCAAGATATGTTTAGTGTGAGGTGTGAGTTACATAGAGTTCATTCCTTTCGAGAAATAGTCAGATAAACACGTATTAGAGAGTGTTGTAACAAAAAGTAATGATATATTACAACCATACTGGTATACTACACATGAAGGTAATTACATAGCGTATTCATAAATATATGTATCACCATGGATAACATATTTAACAAATAAAGATGCATATATCATATAGGTAACTAAACTATGAGCTTCAGATATATCGTTATGAACAAGAAAACTAATATTTCGAATCTGTACAACATATAGGTGTTTATACATTTTATAGCCAGTTGGTTATGTGTCATGTATAACAGTTAAGTTTATATTGTAGTCAGTTGTAGCTTTGTGTCATAAACATGTTGTAAGTATAGGAATGCAGATAATACATACATACATACATACATACATACATACATACATACATACATACATACATACATACATACATACATACATACATACATACATACATACACACATATATATATATATATATATATATATGTTATGGAATACTGTTAGCTTCTCGCTACAACAATTTCTATACTTTTCATTTATATATATATATATATATATATATATATATATATATATATATATATATATATATATATATATATATATATATACGTGTACATACTTATATTTAAGTAACAGCCGTACTTAGAGTGGGAAATGAAATTTCGTTTCATTTTTTCCGTTTATATATATATATATATATATATATATATATATATATATATATATATATCTGTGTGTGTGTGTGTGAGTGTATAAAACAAAGAGGGTGTGGTAAGATACCAGGTGGACCATAACGCACCAGAGTACTCGATACTTGGGGTAAGTAGAGTGGGTAATATGAAAAGATTCAGGACCCCGACGGCTGAGCTCCGGCCGTTTCGACAGCGAGATCCGACCGGAACTCAGCCGTCGGAGTCCTGAATCTTTTCATATATATATATATATATATATATATATATATACACATAAGTATGAAATTGAGAAAAATAGAGCGGTACTGTTGAGTGGTGGAAATGTCTTTAGAAAGACAGAGAGAAAGGTTGTGTAGTTTATTGTCAAAATTAGGACATTTAGTGCTGCTTTCGCCGAAGGTAGTGGAACAGGTAAATATATATAAATATATATAACTTGTAATTATTCTGCTTCTCCTGGTATGCTTTCGAGTGTTAACAATCTTAACTATGGAACGAAATTGAAATTTTTAATGCAATGAAACCAGTTTGATTGTTATACTTTTAAAAACAAAATCGATGACATGATCGAAATTCTTAACATAAAGATAAAAGGTCAAATGTTACACTTCAAATAATACTAACTATGAAATGAAATCGAAGATATAGTCAAAAACTTTAAGCATAGTGAAACAATGTTATGAAGATCTCAATCTATAATTAAAAAAAAAAAAACATTTATAAAACATGAAATGTCCATGGTTCACGCAACGAAATATTATTCTTGATAAAGTACATAGCGGGCGTTAAGTAACAAGTATAGATGAGTCTTAAAGAGGAAAAGGTAGCTTCCATGACCTATTCCACGACTTCCGAGACTTATCCTTAGAGCAGAGTACAAGCTGGAAGGTTGCAACAGAGCACTTAAAGGCCAGGTAAGAGACGGATTAAATCTATCGCCCAAGCAAACATAAATCGCTACCTAAACTATGGATTCAAATAGAATATTGATCTCTTCCTTTTAAGTAAGTAAAAGGCCAATATTTGTAGCTGAGATGAGAATTATTATCGATACTTATTTCTTTGATACTTATTTGATTGATACTTATTTGATCAATACTTATTTCATCGATAAATAGTTCATCGATATTTATTTGATCGATAATTATTTCATTAGTACTTATTCCGTCGACCTACGACGGTGGAACATAAAGTCAACTTCGGCGGGATTAGAACTTCGAACATAAAGGGGCGTAACTAAATACTGAAAAAACAATAAATCTATGACTTTACCGATTCTACCATTCATATGGAATAATTATTTTTTACGTATAAAGTCAGATATTGTTGGAAGAAAGGATATGGGAAGATGTATTGCAACAATCCAATTTTCTCTACATTGAGTAGACAAAAACGGATGGTATAGATATTAATCTAGGACAGTGGTGCCGTTACACACAGAAATGTTAGCTGGTCCCTCCAAATAAAGTAAGCCATGTGACTAATCGGCATGAATTGATCGCAAACCTCTGGCCCACAAATATACCTTTTGCTGTCGCAACTGCAGTCCCTACTTCTCGGATCTGGTTGGTCGCGTGTCACAATCACTCAAGTTCATCCGCATCATTTATCACTCATCTCATAACCCATTATATTCCCCACGTCTCGGTGCCACATTAACCAATTCTGCCAAGCCTTTCTCTCTTGAATAGCGTTCTTTAGGAATTCATTCCTTGTGCGTTCTTTTCCTATAGTGAACAACTTGTAACTGTTTAATATTTATTACATTGATTCCACCTGTCTTAAAGAGCTTTACTCTTTATCAAACCATTATATAAGAAAAGGATTTTTTAAATTGGTACAAAAAGAAAACTTGTACGAGTCAACGAGTGAACTTTTCCGCCATCATAATCTGCTAAAATTTGTCAAAAGATCACATCTACTGTTTTTAAGAAACGAAGGACACGTTAAATATAGTTCTAGGTACACCGACAGACAGAATGGATACACCTGGAATGCTAGAATCAGGGTTGACTTGCGGATAAACAACAGATCCACATAGCAAAAGGGGGGAATATTGTCAATTAAACCGATTCTATATAAAGATTGATGTTTATTTTAACGTCACCTAACTCCAACGAATGTTGAAATTCAAAGTTTGATCTCATTGATATTTGAACACAGAGGAGCGTTGAGAGAGAGAGAGAGAGTAATAACTACTATAATGACATTCATTCCAGCGCCGTATCGTTCCAGTAATTCCGCACGCACACCTTTATATAAATCTAAATAACAAAACGATCAAATTTTCGTTAAAAACAAAGCAGGAAAAGAATGACTTGTAGTTAATGATTGAAGTGATTGGGTTTCCTGGAATTCAATACAAGCAAAGAAAAAGTGAAGAAAAAAGGTAGATTAAGAATAAATAAATCCAAAGTGGTGAGGTTTAACGCAAGCCACATCAAAGAATGGAGAAAAAATGCGTTGTGAGCTTGAATTAATTCTACGAAAATGAGAGGTAAGTGAAGCTTGACAAAATGGCGTCGTTGTTTGTAACAGTTGTCAACATAAAAGCAATCTCTGAGGAAACAGCAACACTATAGCATGGCAAAGTATTTGTGAAGACTTAATTTTATATACGTGTATCTTATCAACGGTTAAAAGACGTTAATGATGTCTAAGAATAGTGATTTTTTTGTTGACTAACATATCGTTCTGCTAAATTTAGAATTTGACCATTATAAAATCAGAATAAAGTGTACTATAGATACACTTTTATACAAATAAAACTTAGAGAAGAAAGGTAAACTTCTGAATTTACACATAATATAATTTTCTTCTATTTATTATCTCTCTCGTTCTCTCTATCTCCCCGTCTCCCTCTCTCACTCACTCTCTCTCTCTATATATATATGTGTATATATATATATATAATATATATATGTATATATATATATATACACATATATATATATACACACATATATATATATATATATATATATATATATGAAAAAGTATGACCCCGACGGTAGAGTTCAAGCCGTCGAAACGGCTTGAGCTCTGCCATCGGGGTCATACTTTTTCCTATTTTCGACTCTACTACCCTAAGTATTGAGTACTCTGGTGCGTTATGGTCCATCTGGTTCCTTACCACAATTCCTTTGTTATATATATATATATATATATATATATATATATATATATATATATATATATATATATATATATATATATATATATATATATATATATATATATATATATATATAAATATATATATATATATATATATAGAGAGAGAGAGAGAGAGAGTGAGAGAGAGAGATGTGTGTATGTACGTACGCTCGGATACATATTCTGAAAGAAGACAAGTGTCACCTGAAGATCGCAGTGCCATGAAACTCTAGTCGTAAATAAAGGAATTCAGTTTAAACAAACAATATACTCTACATTCTGAATTGAGTATACTCATTCTCATACCTTGACAAATTACAATATTTCAACATTCAAATATCTCTCATATCGTTGAACAGTGTTTAAGAATAGTAAACTGAACAACGAACAATACACACACTGATGTTTAACAACGAATATATACGTGCGTGTGTGTGTGTGTGTGTGTGAAGTGCAGTTGTATATAGTTATATATACATATATGTGAGTGTATGTGTGTGAAGTGCAGTTGTATATAGTTATATATACATATATGTGAGTGTGTGTTTGAAGTGTAGTTGTATGTAGTTATATATCATATCATTGTGTATGATAGTTAATTATACATTTCACATTTATACACAGGCTTCGGCGACAGTGTTGTATCACAGATACAACACTGCCATACAGGTATATAATTATATAACCATATCTATATCTATCTATGTATGAACACTCAGATACATATACTCTCCCTCTCTCACGCGCTCACACACACACACACACCCACACACACATGTGTTTACCCCCCCCCCCATTTATTGCAGTGGCTTTCTTTTTTAACACGACATCTTACTTCTTGTTTTTTGTTTTTTTTTCCTTTTTTAGTCCATTTTTTCTTTGTTTCATTCATGTCTCTCGTGCTATAAGAGCCACCACACATCTTCC
>OZ024747.1:69125812-69155812 GCA_964016885.1 Eledone cirrhosa
GCAATCGTCGGCTGACTGTTCGACTGATGGCAAATGAGCTGGGCGTGAGTCGGGACAGCGTCTGGAAGATTATCACTGAAGATTTGGACATGCGGAAAGTCTGCGCGAAGATGGTGCCAAAACTACTGAACGATGACCAGAAGGGTCGACGCATGCAAGTGTGCCAGGACATCCTCAAGCATCTTGAAACCGAACAAGATGAGTCATGACCCGACAGACAACCCGTTTTGAAGACGTGGACGACATCAAAAAGGCCGTGACGACGGAACTGCCGAGGATCCCGGAAGAATCCTTCCAAGGGTGCATGCAAGCGTGGCAGAAAAGGATGGAAATGTGCATTAGACTCCAGGGGATTACTTTGAAGGAGAAAACTCTTAGTGTGAAGTTTGGGTTTGAAATAAATCTTTTGTGACATCAGTCCTGGCACTTTTCTGGCACAACTCGTATACATATATATATGTATATATATATATATATATATATATATATATATATATATATATATACATGTTTTTATTTATATATATATATATATATATATATTTCACCATCATCATCATCGTTTAACGTCCATCTTCCACGCTTGCATGGGTTTGGACGGGAGTTTTCCCACTTGAGGCAAGATTGGTTGTCCTGCTCATATAGGACTGTCTGGCATTTATTTATGTATATTTATTTATGTATGTATATATATATATATATATATATATATATATATATATATATATATATTTATGTATGTATATATATTTATTTATTTATGTATGTATATATAAATAAATATATATATATAAATGTTTTTATTTATATATGTATTTATATAGATATTTATAAAGATATAGTATACATACATATACATACATATATGCATACAAATACATACATACATACACATACATAAGTATATATATATATGTGTATATATATATATATATTTATATATGTATTTATATAGATATATATATATAAAGATATAGTATACATACACATACATATACATACATACATGTATGCATACAAATACATACATACACATACATATGTATATATATATATGTATATATATATATATGACAGTCGATTGACTTTTGTCAAATCGGACCGAAGAAACAATCTATCGGTCGCAACTCCAGGTAAAAGGAGCAACGTGAAATAAAGTGTCTTGCCCAAGGACATAACGCATCGCCCGGTCCAGGAATCGAACTCACAACCTAACGATTGAGAGTTCAATTCTCTTACCACTCAGCCACGCGCCTTGACAAATATATATATATATATATATATATATATATATATATGTGTGTGTGTATGTATGTATATGTATATGTATGTATACTATATCTTTTCTATTTGAAACATGGCCTCGGATTTATCTGGCAGTGGAAACAATATTCTGACATTTCAAAATCGATTGAATTTGTTTGTGGAGTAAGAATTTGACTTATAACTCTTTAGATAATGGCTAAATCGAAACAACAATAACCCTTTTCTAAATTTTAGAATAAAAAATTCTGAGGAAATATAGATTCTTTCTGAAATAATTGATGCACTACTTCTTCTTGATGAGCGCAGATAAACAGAAAGAGAAAGCTTTATTTAATGGCATTGTGCGTCAGTCGTTTTATAGATAAATTCTCTATAAGAAAAATGTCCCCTGAAAAGTTATCTATTTAAGCAACAAAGAAATAAGCAAACAAATATATAGATATATAAATATATACATAAACGACAATAAGAGCCAAAAGATAACAAAAAAAAAAAAGCCGGCACTTTCTGTGATATATATTAGGTGTCCATGCCTTATTGAGAAATGTGCCAATCTCTCCCTACTCTCCTAGTGTCAATCATGAACTACTACAACTTGCATATAATAAAACATAACGCAATATTTATTAACTGAAATGCCATAACCTGTAGCGTCTTAGCAGCCAACACATTTTGATAAGTAAGAATAATAAATATTTGGCAATTGACTGAAGAATTTAGCCGAAATTGAAGAAACGTTAAGGATTATGTCAAAGTGACACCGCCACATAACCGATGGTAATAATGGTGAGGAATAAAAAGACACACGGAGAATTAAGGCTCTGATGCCAGTGTTTATAGGAAACTTTACTTGCAGACAAGTTCGATAAAATCTGAACAGGTTTCTGATTGTTTTCTTTATAGAGAAACAGTCGTACATTATTTATATGGTTGTATATTTTTACGACTACTTTATTTCTGATATAATATTTCTTCGTACGGAAGCTTATACGTTAAAAAAAAGAACTTTTCCTCTTTTACACACACGTATATCTCAATGTATGTCTCATTAAAGAATATTCACAAAATGGAGCTTTCCATATGTAGCTGCTCACACGATAAAATAAGATTACGTTGCTTGCTGTATCAACATACAAAGTTAGTGTTCCACTCAGAATGATGCAGTCAGCAGGAAGCTAAATATTTTCATCTCGTTCGGGATTCCATAGATTTTATGTTCGCTTTCTCAATCAAATGAAATAAGAATGAAAACAGTTAAAATCATAGAGAAAATATCGTAGAAATTTCTTGCATTTACGATTATGGCTGGAAAAAGATTTTTTCCTGCATTCGTTCTTTCGTTTCTTAGTATTGTCATTTTCTCTACATCCGGTTATACGCTGGAGGAAATGACCCCCACTCCAGTGACGGCACACTCTGAACGCCATCTTTCCAATACCATACTAGCCAATGTTACTCAGCGTTCATTTTTGTTCTATACTTTATAATTTTATTGCTCAAGTTAATGTAATCATTGTCATTTCTATTGTTGCATTATATTATTATCAATATTATTTTGGAATTTTTCTGTTACGTATATTGTGAAGAAAACTTTTCAAGTCTAAGGTAAATAAATCATTTAGGTTAGAAAGATAGCTGGTTCAAACTTCAATAACTCTTACAGTAAGAAGAAATAAAAATAACGTTTTTAATAAAGTATTTTCTCACATTTTCTTATTCAAGAAAATGTGATGTCTCCGCTGATTTAAGTTACAATTAAGTAGGCGGTTGTGAGTAGGTTATGCCTGGAAGGAAGGTTGACTGGTAAGAGAAGCAGAGGCCGGCAGCCAAAATGATGGCTTGACAATGTCAACTTATGAACTGGATTTGATCTTTGCTCTTTGAACTCTGCTGCTGGTGATCGAACTTTGTGAAGAGAGATATCACATGTTAATGAGCAGTCTGCAACTAGCGAAGTTTAACGTCACAAGAAGTAGGTGGTTTTTATCAATTTAAAATCTGTTGGTGCTGACATTGCTCTGCATTTCTTGTCATGATAAGCTAAAAAGATCCGCCATGTACATGTGTAAATAACATAATATTAGGGCGGTGGATTAGCAGTATCGGTAGAGGGTCGGACGCCATGCTTTGCAGCATAGAGTTACGACCCTTTACGGTCTGAGTTCAGATCCCACCGAGGTTAACTTTGCCTTTCATCCTTATGGGGTCGTTAAAATAAAGCACCAGTAATGTACTGGGATGGTGGCCTTGTGCAAAAAGTAGAAACAATTATTTAACTTGTACAGTTTTAATAAATGCAACCAATTACTTGATGACCAACGTTGGGCTGTAGTTGAAGTAAAGGACCAGACAACTTGTGGAATCGACCCAATGAGAGCTTATCAGCTACTCAATTCTTTGAGCCTAGAAAATATTCAAAGAATAATATTTACTTTCTTTTGATCTAAACTGTCTCAAATGAGACTTTAAAATATTTTGTACCATGAAATGAGAATCCTGTTACTGTTGTTGTTGGTTATATCAGGCCAACCTTGATTAGCACACTCTATGATAGGACCATTCCTTCTTTTTCTTTTCTGCAATAAGATTGCATTATTTAATATAACCTTTTTTTAAGGCGGCAGGTGAGTGATTGCTATTTCTAGCTCGAGTGACAACGTTCAGTTTTGATATGTACAGGGAAATAAAAGAGAGAGAGAGAGAGAAAGAGAGAAAGAGAGAAAGAGAGAAAGAGAGAAAGAGAGAAGAAAGAGAGGTGGAGAGAAAGGAAGAGAGAGAGAGTTGGAGAGAAAGGAAGAGAGAGAGTTGGAGAGTGAGATATAGAGAGAAATGAAGAGAGAGAGAGAGAGAGGTGGAGAGAATGGAAGAGAGAGAAAGAGAAATATAGTGTATATTTTAATATATTTGCACAGCATAAATCGCAAACCTAGTATACACCATGGTTTTAATAAAGGTTTCTAATTTAGGCACAAGGCCAACAATTTTTGGGGAGGGGAAATCCATTAAATCGGTGCCAGTGTGTTACTGGTATTTTATTTTATGGACCCCGACGGCTTTTGAACTCAGAACGTAAAGGGGCCGCAACTATATGCTATAAAGCATGTAGTCCGATGCTCTATCGGTACGGCCAATCCACCGCCCTCACCAGGGTTTTAATAATGGCCACTAAATTTCCGTTTTTCTCCAGTATATGGCAACTATTCCCTTAATTCTACTTAGCTAGATAGAATACTAGTTCAACTTAACAAATCAATTATTTTCATCGATCTTGTCAAACACCGGTTCAATCTCTATCTTGGATCAGATGATTAAATGCAGCTGTCTTGATTGATCTGAGTTTAAGAAGGGGATATTAGGTAAGAGGAGAAGAGAAAGTTATATAGAAATGGATTATATATATATATATATAATACACGCACATTAATATGGGGAAGGAGAGAGAGAGAAAGAGAGAATAAGCGTGATATAATCACGTGTAAATATATAGAGGTGAGTCATTAGATGACCTTATGTAAGATTTCCCCTAAGAGATAACATTTTGTGACATTACTGTAGAATGGGTATGGATCTTTTTAAGGTTTGATGTAGGACGTAGAGTTAGACGTCACCAGTGTTGACATGATTTGTATGGATACAGCCTTGGAATTTATTCCAATTGAAGGTCGTCGTAGAAAAGACTAAAGACGGATCCATCTTAAGATCGATAAACGTAATTAATCAGTATCATCTATCAAATCTGTGTATAGCTTCATTTTCTTGTCTATCAAATATCTCTGGAATGACTGTCACAGAGGTATGCTGATATAAAGAAAATGTTATATTGTTAAGTAATACTTGAAATATATAAATCATATAACAAAGTAAAAACAATAACAATAATGATTTCTGATTTAGGTACAAGGCTAACAATTTTTTGGGGGGAGGGGAAAGTGGATTAATTCGACCCCAGTACATTACTGGTGCTTTATTTTATCCACCCCGTAAAGATGAAAGGCAAAGCTAACCTTGGCAGAATGTGAAATCAGAACGTAAAGGAACGTAACTACATGCCACAAAACATGTTGTCCGACGCTCTACCGATACTGACAATCCATCGTCAATCAATAATGGTTTATTTTATTGACCTTCTAAGGATGAAAGGCAAAGTTAACCTCGGCGGGATTTGAACCCAGAACATAAAGGGGTGGAATAAATAGGGTAATAATTGTTTCTAATAATAATTTGTTATGTACAATAGATATTATTAATATTCATAATAATAGTTTCTACTTTAGGCACAAGCCCAGTAATTTGAAGGGAGGGAGAAAAGTCGATTAAATCGACCCAAGTGTGTTAACTGGTACTTTATTTTATCGTTTCCGTAAGGAGGAAATACAAATCTAATCTTGTCAGGATTTGAACGTAAAGAGCTATGCCGCAAAGCATGTTGTCCGACGCTCTACCGATTCTGCTAATAATGTTATTAGATGATCAGCTTTAGTTTTTTCAAACCCGGAAGAGAACGCAAATTCATTTAAACCAAAGGTTCTCAACGGGGGGCATATGCACCTCCGGGGGGCGTTTCGGAACTCCAGGGGGGCGTTTGGGAGCAAGGTCGCGTTAGGGGGGCGTTTGGAGCTGGGGGAGGGAGGTTAGGGGGCGCTGGAAGGCTCTTTATTTTGGTAAGTTTTATAAGCCATATTTGTATGTCTTTGAGACAGCCAGTGTGAATGCATTTGAATGAGCTTGCAGACAGCATAACTATAGTCTGACCGCAGCTCTGTGAGCAGGTGTGCAGGCATGTCCGGTAATTGAGACGTTTAACCGGTAATTAAGATCCTAAAAATGGAAAAAACCCACAGTCAACTTGGTCAAAGACACATTAAGCTCTCAGCCAGTTAGAATCTTATTTTTCCTTCACCGATAACAATGTATTTCATGTCTGACATTATTTGACTCAACCGTAAACGAGTTAACACTATGTAGATCTATTTTATTCCCTATTGTATAAATAATATTACAAAAAAAAAAAACAAAAAAAAAACAACAGAAGCGAGTAGAGCACATACATCTAGGACCACATACAACACATAATCAGATAATACACACATCTAGGACCACATACAACACATAATCAGATAATACACACATCTTTGGAATATTGTTAATCAATTTTTTTAGTAATCTACTGATATAAAAATCAGTAGTATATTGAAAAATGGAAAAATAGGGGGGGGGGGGGGGGGGGGGCGTTTCGTGATTTCGAGAGACAAAAGGGGGCGTTTGGCCTAAATGGGTTGAGAACCTGTGATTTAAACCAATGCATATAAAACTACAGAAATATATATGTGTGTGTGTTTATATGAATAGGTAGTTAGTTTAATCACTGGTTCAAAGGTTTGTAGGTAAGGGAGAGTATCAATATCAGGCTGAATTCAAACCAGAAATAAGTTTTTCCAGAGCAGAGTAGATCAACTTTTATTAACAATACGAAGTAAATAGAATAGAATACAATAAAATAAAGAAAGCTATAGGTGGACGTCGAAAAAGTTGAGTAGCGACTAAATTTGAAAGAGCAATAGAATGGTCAGCAAGATAGTCTATTAGAAAATTAACTCATCTTATATTTGTTCTCTTCGATCATTATTTAAAGTTTTGTTAGAAACAAGGAATGTCTCAATACTTCTTAAGTTTTGACGCACACACAGATTCATATACACAAACACACAAGCACAAAGACACACACGCACACATATATATATGCAAACATACAAATAAGAGAACACAAAAAAAAGAAAAAAAACGTACAAATACGGGCGCTCTCTCCTTATACATACATGTCTTAAACTATCTATTTTTCTTTTACTCCAAACTTTTAATGTAATCTTTCGGGGAGAGAATGAGAGAAGAGAGTGTGTATTGTGAGAGAGAGAGAGAGGGGCGGAGAGAGAGATAAACAGATAGATAGATAAAGACAGGGAGAGAGAGAGAGAGAGAAAGAGAATGAGAGAGGAGAGTGTGTGTGTGAGAGAGAAAGAGGGAGAGAAAGATAGATAGATAGATAGATAGAGAGAGGGAGAAGAGAGAGAGAGAGAGAGAGAGAGAGAGAGAGAGAGAGAGAGAGAGAGAGAGAGAGAGTATCAACAGCAGAACTTAAATTGCCTTTGAAAATTCGTTTTTCTACTAATTATATTGCAAAGTGTTTCGCTTAATTTCCGCTCGAAATCAAATCTGCAGCTTCCGCAATGGCTTTTTATTCTGTATCTCTGTTGTATTACAATACAATTCCTCTTAAAACAGCCAAAACACTTCGGAAATATCTCTAACGATGGCAGGAAAGAAAAATTACAAATATATTTAGATATTTATTTTTTATCTTCTTATAATGACATCCCCTGGTCATTTTGTCTTTGCTGCTTACAACATGTAGTGGACGTATGAAAAAACAATGGACATAACTTGATTTCTGGTAATTATAACTAATTCATGGCAGTTTTCTTTTCTTTTGTGATTTCAGAGAACTTTGTATTTATATATACTTTCTATCTATCTTCCTTTTAGAAGTCGTTAGAAGGTCAGATAAAATGTTTTGCGATATTTGTTTCGGCCATCTGAGTTCAAATCCCGTTAAAGTCAACTTTGCCTTTATCCATTCAAGGTCGATAAAAAAGTACAAGCCTAGTACTGGGGTCGATTTTTTCTCTATGTTTCTCACTGCCATTCTCATCGGTAGAGGGTCGGACGCCATGCTTTGCAGCATAGCTACATCCCTTTACGGTCTGAGTTCAAATCCCGTCGAGGTTAACTTTGCCTTTCATCCTTACCGGGTCGATAAAATAAAGTACCAGTAATGAACTGGGTTATTGCTGGCCTTGTGCCAAAAGTAGAAACAATTATTTCTGCGGTGGAATGGCAGTATTGGTAGAGAGTCGGACATCAGGCTTTGACGCATAGAGTTACGGCCTTTGTCATTCTGAGTTCAAATCCCGCCGAGGTTAACTTTGCCTTTCATCCTTACTGGGTCGATAAAATAAAGTACCAGTAATGTACTGGCTAATTGCTGGCCTTGTGCCAAAAGTAGAAACAATTTTTCTATCCTTCTCTAGAACAAATCTGCTGTATTTAGATCTGGAAAGGAGATGGGCTCCGTCAAGTTTAAAAAATGCCATTAAAATGCTGTCAATACCGTGCCCCAACGACTCCTTCAAGAATTACTGGACCACATACACAAATCTTCTTCATTATTCAATTTAAATTTCTTCTGGACACTTTATACAAAGTAAAGCAAGTTAGTTTATTTTCTGTATCGTTTTTTCTTCAAAAATACATTAATACTTTCATTGAATAATGTTCAACGAAAACCAGTAATAACGACATTAATATTCATAAACCAGTACTAACTGAAATCCTAATAAGTATTCTAAATAATTCTAGTCATTTCTCTCTAGTGAGAAGTTACTTTTAAACCAACAAATCAAACAATTTGTCTTGGCTACGAAAATGTGAAATGAAATTAAAAAGCAGTCCGAAATGAAACCGTTAAAGGGTTAAAACGAGAGATAAACACGAAGAACAGTTACACAAATTCTTATTAGTATCACGCTTGTGGGAAAAGGAATGATAATGTTTCAACATATCGGACGTTAGTTCTTCATCGGGAAAGAATAAAGTTAGGAAAGAGAGAAGGCTGAAAGAATAAAAATAGAAGAGGTGAGTTTATCAGAAGGGGTTAGTTTGGTAGGCGTGTAGGAGCGTATGTAGTCATGCAGGCGTTTGTTAGTGTATGATTGTGTGCATGTGTGTGTGTGTGCGTGCGTGTGTGCATAAAAGCGTGTGGCATAGTGGTTAGGGTGTCCGGCTTCCAATCATTAAGTCATGAGTTCGACTTCAAGCAGCGTATTATGTCCTTAAGCACGTCACTTCATGTCACTTGCTCTAGCCTCACTGATACAACCGTCACTACCTAGTCACTGACGACAAACTTTGACACCTAAGAATAAAGATATGGGTATGCACACACACACACACACACACACACACACACACACACACACACACACACACACACACACACACACACACACACACATATATATATATATATATATATATACATGCGAACGCGTACGTTTGCGTCTATGTATTTAACTTTGTCTAAGTACAATTATTCTATACGATGGTGAGCTGAAAAGTTCATAAGCTGACTATGAAGGAGTGATGCTAGAGTGGTGAAATCTTGCATGCATTAATTTCAATTCTTCTTATTAATAACTGCGTTGTTTCTTTCCAGGAACAATACATATGTTAAAAAATATACCTCATTTGGTCATTCCATGAGAGTATCTTGGTCAGCCTATGAACTTTTCAGCCTGTACTTTTCATCCGACCCACTTATTTTGGGAGTGAGAAGAAAATATAATCTTGGTACATCTATTTATTTTCCTTATAACATAAAATGTTTAAATAAAATACTGAATCTGAATTTTAGTTGAAGCATATTTAGAACGTAATTCTTGCTTTACACCGTACACTCACCATGCACAGTTGAATATAAACACACTCCAGGATACAAACACATGTGTCTAAATACACACACCCACTAAAAATACTCACACATATAGATTCGTGTAAATTCGAACATTTTATTCTGTTGTTCTTTGTATGACCAATGATTAAAAAGCTTGCAGTTTTTCTAGAACTTTCATTCAGTTATATCGCTGTGACGAAGATTGCTCTCATTACTTGTATAAAAGATGGTACGGAATCACTATGGAAGCAGTGCGGGGAAATTGAGAATGGAAATGGTAGGATGTATTTTCTATTGTGATTTCCTAAAGGAAGAGAAGTTTCTTTAAAGGTTGAGAGTGAAAGAAAGAAAAAGAGAATGAGAGAATATATATATATATATATATATATATATATATAACGAAGGAAATGTGGTAAGGAACCAGGTGGACCATAACGCACAAGAGTACTCAATACTTAGGGTAGTAGAGTGGATAATAGGAAAAAGTATGACCCCGACGGCAAAGCTCAAGCCGCTTCGACGGCTATTTCTGGACGAAATCTCAGTCCAGAAATAGCCGTCGAAACGGCTTGAGCTCTGCCGTCGGGGTCATACTTTTTCCTATATATATATATATATATATATATATATATAGAAAGAGAGAGAGAGAGAGAGAGAGAAGCGAAAGAGAGAGAGAGGAGAGAGAGAGAGAGAGAGAGAGAGAGAGAGAGAGAGAGACAGAGAGAGAGGTTGATTAATATTTTAGAGTTGCCTGTAAAATACTTGTTGACCACAAACATGCTAGCTATATTTGACATATGAGTTAAACATTCTTCATGTGTTTTGACAAGACTCAAATGCTTTCCGATACTGATACAAATACCACTTTTCCCTATCTACAAAGTGTATTTAGTTTTTATTTGAACACAGTTTTTCCAGCTGTCGAAGTCGTTGTTACTAGTATACCATTTTCTCAACTAGAATATACAAACACAACAGTTCTCAATAGATATTTTCTTTATTAATAACATTTATTCTATATGGCCTTATGGACACAATTCTCTTCATGTCTGCGTGAATAGTTGTTGTTTGTATGTTGTTTTCCAGCAGGACGATGATATATCAGTATACATAACATTTCTAAACTAAAAGCTAAACTTCAAGATTTAATGTTCTTGAAGAGTGACAAGTTCAAAACTGTGATATAAACGCGAATAGCGACTTTTTAGCAGAAGTAAATATTTTCACCACTGGAGAAATGAAATCTAAAGTGCTTAGTTACTTGCTCATATATATTTAAATAACTTGAAAATATGCATAGAAGAGACACAAGGTCTTCAAATACGACAATCTAAAAAATGATAGTAAATCAAATCGTACATGCAATTATCTAGTTTTTCTTTGAGGTATCAAATTTCATTTGGGAAGAAAACTTATGAACAGTATGAAAATATTCCTTGCAAATATATAGTAGAGTTTCTGATAAATAGTACAATACTATTCTTGTTATTTATATATCAGATTGGAAGAAACTGGAAAGTGAAGGTTGGGAAACATAAAATAGCTTTAAGATCATAATATTTTGTTTAATAAGTTGTATAATACAGAGGAAGTTAACTGATACTTTTGTACCAATGAACTATGCCCAAGATGTCTAACCATTTTTTATAGAAATGCTATTGACAAAATGTGTTATGAAGATGATAACAGTGGGTTTAAAGGAATGGTAGAGCAACGGGCAAAATACTTTGCGGTATTTAGTTGCAGTCATTAACGTGATGAATTCAAATCCCACTAAGATCAACTTTACCTTTTATCATCCCGAGGGCAATAACACAAAATATCAGTAATGACCAATTTAAACTGTTTCCTCTCCCGCCCCACTCCCCGAATTGTAAATTAGGAACTGTTACGAAGAGAAAAATACTTGGGTGATATCAGGTAAAAGTACTTTATGAAAACATACCATATTTGAAAATATTGATGGGAGAGTTATTTGTTAAAGACACTCGATACTTCTGAGCATATACCATCTGTTGACAAATATATATTTGAACTAGAAGTTCTATATATGTATTGTACATCAGGGACATAACCATTACTTGAGGTTATGTATTAACAAAGAAAGAGAAAATCTGGGAGACAGTAAAAATGAGACAAATTTAGAAAATAATGTTTCTGTGATTTCTTTATTAACGACATAGTTGAAAATATGTACTACAATAACATTAGAGGGATAGGTTGACGGCTTAAAAACAAATGCAGTGACCTAGAACTTCTAGGATGTTAAAATGGTATAATAATGCTTCAAGAGTGATTAATAATTGGTACAGAAATATACTCATTGAACTGAAATCAACTTGTACGAAGTCGTGATTTTAATTTAGAGAATGCACTAATTTTCTATTTTTTTTTTAATCAACATCTTGATTATTTCAAGCAAGCTGTAATTGCCTTTAGTTCAATGTAATTTTCTGTTTGACTAATGTTAAAGAGAGGTTAAGATTTAAGAATTGTCGAATACGAGTTGATAGCATTATGATGCTTCAAAAGAATAGTAGAATATTACTTGAAAAGAATAGCAGAACAGTTTTCCGAATGAACAGAAGAATGATGTTTCGAGGGAATACTAGAATGAGGTTTTGAGAGAGGTCAAGATTTATGCAGAGCGTAATTGTATTTTGTGTGAATAGTGTAATAATGTTCGGAAAAAAAAAAAGAAAAAAAGAAAATAGAAGAAAAAAGAAGAAACAATAATAACAGAGGCGACTGTTATGAGAAAGTTCTTGCAGATTAGCAACTTGAATTATTTGTATTACAAGGGATGAAGAGAAAATGTGACCACGATGATAACTTTAAATATTTTTCTCACATTGAAAGTAGGTGTTGTAGTTCGAGTAGATATTGTTTATGTGATAAACGACTGTTAGATTTACTGAATAGTAAAAATAGGTTTACAAGGTCTTATTGAAAACGCCAGGGGAGTAAGAAAGAGTTTACTGTCGCATCAAGTTTACAGAAGTGTATTATCTGTCCGTTTATATAGGGGGAGGGTTGAGCTAGAGAGCGGGAATTCAATTCTTTTTTTCAAGGAATATCATCATGGAGGGTATCCCTAGAAGGTATTTCTTGACTCATTCCTGAGCAGCAAAAGCATCATTATTATCATCATTAGTAGCAGTAACAGTAATAGCGTTAATATCATTAGTTGTTGTCATGGTAAAAATATAGCGTAGTTGTGGCCATGGGGTTCGGTAAAACTACACGAAGTTGGTTCTGGAGAAAAAGGATTTAAAATTTTCATTCCTGTTGTAGTTGTAATGGAAGTTAAAACGATCAAAGCTTTGTGAGAACAACTGCAGATAGCGAAATAATACGGAAATAATAGCTAAACATAGTCACTTCTAGTGATATCAGTTACAGAATTGGGAGTGAAAATATTAAAATGATTCAGGAGAGAACGCCTGCATAGCAGATTAGACATATTAGACATAACAGCCAAATCTCTCCAAATCACATATTACTGTTGTAAAAAAAGAGAAGGACATATTAGTTAATATAATCTAACAAACGTTACCCTGAAAACAAAACACTGTTTGATCATGCCTGGAAAGTCTTTGATGATAGGTCTGCTTGCTCAGAGCAGCCTACGGCTAAACAGAATATTGTCTTAAAAATGGAAGGGTATAATAAGTTAAGTAGTGTTTAGATACAATATAGCTGAAAATAAAAGATGGGATAGTCACCTCCTCAAACTATTTGATCATAAGTTTACTTGATCATGGCTGACACGAAGCTTAACAACAACGAGAACGACAACAAATTCAGTATAGGTAGTAATGATTCCACCATCTTCGTTTTAAGTATCAACAAGTTTCTGGGGGTGTCATTACTATATTGGAGTAGGCAAGACTCTACTGGTTGTGTGATATATAGTGTTATTATATATATATATATATATATATATATATACATATATATATATATATATATATATATATATATATATGTGTGTGTGTGTGTAAAAGGTAAACAGAAATAACAAAACAAACGGCACAGTACAGGGAAGAAATATATTAGTTTAACGTTTGAAATAGCAGGAAGAGAGTCTTAAGGTTTCGAACACTAGTCCTTCATCAGTGCTGATTCAAAATGAAGTTTGTTGTTTCAAAGATAATTTACGACAGACCATATATATATATATATATATATATATATATGTCTCTCTTTTTCTCTCTCTCTCTATATATATACATATATATGTGTGTGTGTGAAGGTGTATGTGTGTGTGTGAAGGTGTATGTATGAGTGTGTATGTGTAGGTAGAAATGTCATTGATAGTGTACAGAATAATATACAATAAAGTATACTTTTCAGAAGTAATAAAGCAGTTTATCACTTAAGTTAAATGGATATAATAATAAAAAAATGTTTCAGGAGCTTTCTTCTTTTCACGAGATTTAATATATATATTCCTCTAGACAAAATATAAGTTCAGTTGTTATTAAAATTATATATATATATATATATATATAATATTATATTATATTATATTATATTATATTATATATATATATATTATATTATATATATATATATTATATTATATTATATTATATTATATTATATTATATTATATATATATATATATATATATATATATATATATATATATATATATATATATATATATATATATATATATAATTTTAGAACTCGGAATGGTGAGCCCTCAGTAGCAAGACCAGTAAAGTATTCACCTCTTCTTGACCTGTTGTTCGATTCTATCGCAAATTAACAATTATTATGTCCTATATCGTTTACTTTACTATATAATCTTAGAAGACACTTTAAAATGTAGGCCATCTGTTCACAAGTATTGTATTTTTTTGTAGCAGAAACATGTATTTTAGAGTATTATTTACTTAATTTTCATCCCGTGCAGTGCTACATATTGAATTATCTGGAGACAAAGTCTGTAGTATATGCGTTTATCTGTGAAAAGCGTGTTGTTCGGCCCTCACCTAACCATTTTCCATTTCTGTTGAAAAAGAGCTATGAGAAGTCCACTTACATCTGCTGAACAAAACAGACAATTCAAGAGATGGGGGAGTGTGTGTGTGAGAGAGAGAGATAAAGGGGTGGGGGACGAGGGGTGAAACAGAGAAAGAGAATAAAAGAAGTTTCGACGCTAGTGGTTGACTAGCACTTTACCAACATGGTAAGGATTAAAGGCAAATTTAACCTTGATGCGAACTCAGAATATAAAGAACCAGAACAAATGTACAGTGTTCTGTCAATAATAAAGACTTCTATTATTGACACAAGGCCAGCAACTTGGTACTTTATGATTGGGTCTTTATTTATCAACTCCGGCAAAGTTGTATACGTTGGGATTTGAACTCAGAACGTAAAGAGCTGGAACAAATACTACACGGTATTTAATAATAATAATAATTGTTTCTACTATAGGCACAATATCAGCAATTTGAAGGGGAGCGGAAAGTCGATTAACTCGACCCCAGTGCATTACTGGTGCTTTATTTTATCGACCCCTTAAGGATGAAAGACAAAGCTAACCTCGGCGGGATTTGAACTGAGAACGTAAAGGGCCGTAACTCTATGATGCAAAGCCTGGTGTCCAACGTTCTACCGATACTTCTAATCCACCACCTTAATAATAATAATAATAATAATAATAATAATAATAATAATAAAAATATTGTTGCTTGTAACAATTGTTTCTAATTTAGGCACAGGGTAGCAATTTAGTGGGAAAGGAAAAGCCGATGACATTGAACTCCAGTACTTGGAAAGAAAAAGGGGTAATGTTGTCTCAGTAGGTTTTGAACTCAGACAGCAACAGCAGAAAGCAGAAAAAAAATTCTGTAGACGTTCATCAGGTATAAACCTTTACACGTTCGGGTATGTGTGGGATAAATCTCTAATCTGGTACGTCAAATGCTATGAAAGGTTCTCCGTCGCTGACCTTGTCGCTTCGGTTACAATCCCGGACACTGCCACTTGTAAAGCAGAGAAGCGGAAGATATCCAAATAACGGGTCTTGCCTGACCCCTTCCTTGTCGTACCGGTCGCTTTCGAAACCTCAGGTGTGCTTGGTCCCTGAACTGCTGTTTTTCTTCGCAAAATCGAAAGGTGTGCATTCCGCCCGGGGAAAGAAACCGGTGAGGCATGTAGCCGATGTAGCGAGTGTCACTTGTAGTCCTCAACGGCAATGTGTTCACCATCTTGCCGCAGGGCGCAGATGAGATATACTCCCTAGATAAGCATGTATAATATCTTCTTCGTTACCATTCCCCCTTTTTTCTTGTTTCTCTTCTTGTTTATTATGTGAAATATTCATGTAAATAAAATTCCATCTCTACGATATTAAAATAATAAAGAAAAAAATCTACGAGTGTAACCTACTTGGCAAGATGTCTATTGAGAAGAGAAAGTGAAAGTAGGAAGCGATGTTTGAGGTAAAAACTTCTTCCATGATTCACATAGACATCGGTTTGTCATGCATGCTTTTAAGAATTTGAATGACAAGCTTTTAAGTATCTACCACAGATATGCCAGACAGAAAACAGTTATGCGAAAACAACAGTCGGAAGGTGTCTACTTTTCCAAAACAATACATGGACTAAAGGTTGTCATGGATTTGTATCGATATCGATTTTAAATAAAATTTTCGTGTTCCGAACAAACATACAACGTATTGTAGTAATATTACTTGTTTTTTCAGCTCGCAATAGTTTTTATTTTAGGATATTCTTCCTATAAGATATAGAATAAAGTTAAATTTTTCTATCATGTTTACCCCTATCATATCATATGTATTAAGACAGGGTTATTTTTGTTTTGTTGTTTCGGTTTAGGCTATGTCAGCTCTGATTAAACAGAGCTACTATCAAAAGCATTCCAGCTGTGACTATGCTGTCTGTTATTCAAGCCCAGTGTAATAATTATTTATTTCTATTGCACAACTACAATAACTAATGCAATATGTATGCATATATTTTTTCAAGACGGTAGAGTACTACTGGAGAGAGACTTGGTTGCACTACAACATTCCCAGTTCTCTCTCTCTCTCTCTCTCTCTCTCTCTCTCTCTCTCTCTCTCTCTCTCTCTCTCTCTCTCTCTCTCATATATATATAATGTATGTATTTGTGTGTGTGTGGCTATTTTATGATAAACTTAAATGATACATTTATATATATATATATATATATATATATATATATATATATTTATTTATTAAAATAACAGATTAAAGTTTATGTAAAGAATCGTTGCTTTCAGCCTTAAGGGGATCTTCTGAAATATATATATTATCCTATCGAGCCTCTTCAGATTTTAGTCTTCACATTTTTTAATTATTACTATATATATGTATATATATTTGTGAGTATAAAATTGTAAAATGAGAGTGAAACAAACATTTCAAGCCCAGCGCAGGAACGAGCTGGATACGAGTGGAGCGAGATATTTGAAGTATATATGAAATCATATAGCATATGAAATCGACTGCTTTTGCTAATAAATACCACCTCGCCGAGCCCTCAATATATGCAAATGCGCATCACCTTAGGTATTCCAAACACAAAATCTATATAAGGGATAACATATTTGTGTCAGTCCTGAATGATTAAACATCAATGATGATGGTTGAAAATCCTGAAACATTAGTGTTTGTGGTTCTGACACGGCACTGAGGCAGTTGTGACATGATCACAGCTTAAAATACGTCTAGCGAGGCTTGTGTATGTTTATTATACATAAATATATTGAATACGCTTTGATATAAGCCTTTATTGTGAACGACGCTATGTTCGTGTCACTGCTAAATAAGTATATAAATATACATAATACACACACACACACACATATATATATGTGTAATTAATACACACAGACATATATATATATATACATACACATATACACACACACACATATATATATACGTGTGTGAGTGTTTTAGAGAGAGAGAGAGAGAGAGAGAGAGAGAGAGAGAGAGAATAATTATATATTGCATTATTTTTCAAAGATTTAATTTTGTTTTAATGTATCTGTCTCTCTCCCTTTCCCCTACACACACAATTTGCAATTTACGTTATTTACACTTTATTCATCATCGCTACTGGTCCTCACCGCCGCCACCACTCACTAAAATTAATGCTAATGATTTCATCTATTGCATAAATTAAATGTTGTTCGCGACATAATCCCGGAGTAAACACGCGAGACTTTATAATCGTTAGAATATGATCGATTTTCGGAGAAAACTGATTCAAAATGCAAAAAATGTTTGTCACTGTGTGCTGCACAGAAAATTTAATCAATAATTCACCACTAAGATTTTAGAGAAAAGTCTGTAATATTAACATTAAATTGCCATAATGACTGCTACTGTTTTCTCGCATACACAAGGAAAGAAAGTGTTGTTTATTGTTACAAAAACACTACAAAAATCACCAACAACAATGATAGAAGCAAAATAAAATTCCATCGGAACATGGAACAACATAATCATCACCATCACCATCACCATCACCATCACTATCAAGATCCTCATAAAAAATAATTGTTTCTACTTTTGGCACAAGGCCAGCAATTATCCCAGTGCATTACTGGTACTTTATTTTATTGACTCCGTAAGGATGAAAGGCAAAGTTAACCTCAGCGGGATTTGAACTCAGATCGTAAAGGACCATAACTCTATACTGCAAAGCATGGTGTCTGGAGCTCTACCGATTCTGCCAATCCACATAGGCACAAGGCTAGAAATGTAAAGGTGTGAGGAGAAAGACGATTAAATCAGCCCCAGTGAATGCCTACTAATTTATATTTGTCGACCTTGAAAGTATGAAAGGTAAAGTTGACCTCGGCGGGATTTGAACTCAGATTGGAAAGGGACGTAACTCTATGCGTCAAAGCATGGCGTCCGACCCTCTACCGATACTGCCAATCCACCGCCCTGGTGGATAATGAAATAATGGTTTCTAAATGAGGCACAATTGAGGGGGCTTCTGGAGTCGATTAAATTGACCCGAGTGCGTTCCAGGTACTTTATATTATCGACTGTGTAAAGATGAAAGGCAAAGTTAAACTTGGCAAAATCTGAACTAAGAACGTAAAGGTACGAAACAATATGCCACAAAGAATGTTGTCAGACGTTCTGCGACCAACTCACCACCAAGAGAATAATGTAATAATCATTTCTAATTTAGGCACAAGGCTTATATTTTGTGGGGAGGTGAAGGTTGATTAAATCGACCCCAGTGCTTTATTTTATCGACCCCGTGAGGATGAAAGGCAAAGTTAAAATAAATGTTCGTCGGGTTTACTGTGCCTGTATTTGAAAAAACCCAGTCATGTCACATATTGTATTACTCTGAATATTCCTGTGACTTACGATAAAGGAGTACATGTTTCTTGAATGTTCAGACACTTACACACTAATTTCATGAACAGTCTGTTCCGTTGCTCGAACAGCCGGAACACTCATCGTCGAAACCGACAGAAGACCGTCGCTGCAAATACCAACCTTTTTGGCAGGAGTTCCATTTTGTAGGTAGATTACTATCATATCCATGTAGAGATTTATCCCTCATTTAGGGCATGTTATAATAAGAAAGCCATATAATTACATTCAAGGGACCAATAATATATTTATTATCTATATTAGTTTGGAGAGGGGGAATATCAGAACCCACTAGAGTGCCGACTAAACGAACAAAAAAAATCTATTCAAAAGCGTTTTATCCAGCTTGCTACTTGGTCAGCATAGACCAGGTATGTCAAAGATGCGGCCCTTTACAAGCACACCTGCGGCTCGCACAAAGGTTTTTACAGCGCGGGCATGTTTTATCTTGGTAAAATTAGTTTTAATGTGCACAATTAGTTGCCGTGTGTGACCCTCAGACAACACACATGTGACCCATGTGACCCTCAGACAACACATATGTGACCCATGTGGTCTTCGGGGGACCCTCAGTTTGACATGCCTGGTATAGACAGTTAACGCTGCAATGTAGATGCTGATGCTTCCTTCATCCTGCAGTGGATCGAAATATACACACACACACACACACACACACACACACACACACACACACACACACACACACACACACACACACACACACACACACACACACACACACACACACACACACACACACACACACATATATATAGCTTGATAGATAGATACATACATACATACAATGGAACAGTAAAAATATGTAAAACATTTCAAAAGTTTTGCATCTAATAACTGCATATACACATCTACAGGTACAAAGCATATACACATGCACACATACAACTCAAAACATCCACATCCACACATACAATAACATCCATATCTACACATGCATACATACATACATATCTACCTAGTTGATGTTGTGTAAATTCCAATGAGAGAGTCTTATGTCTATGTTAGAAACCGACTCTCTCTATTGGGAAAACTTTGTGAAATTATAAAACCAGAAGAACATACATACATACACACATACATATATACATACATACATACATATATACATATATGGTGGCTGCCAACTCGTTTTCGAGTACGGCCACTACTTTATATCCATGTAGGAGAACCCCTACCGATGCGCTGAACGAGTGTGACTTTTTAGTCCAGCCAGCGACTTGAAAACTCTGGTACAAACACTACACTTGTGACAATTACTGACACATAGTGCTGGGCCCATGGTACCATGTGACGACAAGTGCAGAGAGATCTCCAGATATAAAGCAATGCCTGTGCCGTGAAGCTTTTATAGTGAGCAAAGGCACTGCACAAAGCCAGTCCCACTCTCTTAACCAAGATGATATTTACCAAAAAGAAGAACAAGTCAACATCATTGGATACCATCAGGGTTGCAGGTGTTATATCAGAGTTTTCCTTCTCCTAGAATTCTGCCTTGACAAAGGCTAAGGGGTCATCTCTCCCGGTGATTTTGGATGGCCATTGACTCTTAAGAGCTCCTTTGCCCTTTGACAGGTTTTGTTTTTAGTCCTGCAGGATGTCCAAAGTCACCCTCCTCACCAAGAAACCTTGGTGGGGTTGCCAGTTTAGTCGCCAACGACCCGACCATGGGACAGGTTGTACTGGGATACATGTTACCAGTAGCACCAACTGGTGACCTGACATATACATATATACATACATACAAACATTCATAAATTACTGGTACTCCGTCGGTTACGACGACGAATGTTCTAGTTGATACGATCAACGGAACATCTTGCTCGTGAAATTAACGTGCAAGTGGCTGAGCATTCCAATGACACGCGTACAATTAACGTAAGTCTCGGGGTGACTCGGCGTGACACAGAATGCGACAAGGCCGGCATTCCGAATTACAGGTACAACTCATTTTTGGCAGCTGTGTGGATTGGTGCAACATGAAATAAAGTATCTTACTCAAGAACACAACGCGGCAGCCAACTTCCCTAACCACTAAGCCATGCGATACACACACAGACACACACACACACATACATACATACATACATACATACATACATACATACATACATACATACATACATACATACATACATACGCGCGCAAGCAAACATACACACCCACAGATGATTGGGTTGCTATTTCTAGCAGTCCGAGTCAGTAAGAAGCCACAAGCAGAATTTCTTATTTCTTTCCAACTTATAAAAATAATCTGTTACCGGAAAAAAAGATGTCAGGCTGGCATCTGTGACTATATTGATTAGTGAAAGACAAACGACAACAACAACAACAACAGCAACAACAATAACAACAGCAACATCAGCCCACCACCCACACTCCCACCTACACATTGAGAGAAAGTAGAGAGCTAATTGAGGAAAACAAACGGCTAGTATTTCAGTTTGCCATGGAGATGAATTGTAACGCCATGGTATTGGTTTTGTTCTGATTTAGAAGGAAATGTCCCCTGATATATTAAGAAAGAAAAAAAAAAATATATATATATTTTGGCTAGCTGGATGGAATAAGCAGCCAAAGCGGTGTGAGGAAGCCTAGTATACTGACCAGTGAACATGACAGCAGGAGGTAGTGGACAAAGAAGGAGACAGTGAGTTGACATGACAGAGAAATGTGTGGATGTACATGTATTTGAGTTAGTATATGTGTGTGTATTTCTTAGTGTGGTTTAGATCTATACGTGGTTCAAGTGTGTGACGACTGTCCTAGCTTTCGTGTTGTGTCAATATACTATTGCATCGCTGTATACCTTGTATGTATGTTATCTCTTTCTCTTAATTTCGAGTATATTTTTTGACCGGCCACCTTCCTGGTGGCAAGGTTGTAAAAAGAAAAGAAATTGTCATCCCTTGAATCGCAAGAATGTTTTGCAAATTTTGAAGGTGCCAGCTATCGCAGCCATTTGTAGACTATGAATTAGGGAGCTGCGCTCTTTGTCCGCAAATCCAAGTTCAGTCATACTTTGGTCCAAGCGGGTTTGTATATAACCCGTAGCTCCAATAATGATGGGTATGAAGCTAAAGGTGTATCTTGGATACTGGATTTGTAAACTCCTCATCAATGGTCCGTAGATGTCCTCCTTCTCCTGTATTTTTCTGACAACGTTTACATCAAGTGGGCAGCTGATCTCCACAACAGAACACGTTTTCAATGTGTGGTCCCAAACAACAATATCAGGCCGGTTGTGCTTTAATTTGGCAGTTTTTATTTTCAGGTTCCACCAGTATTCCTTAGTGCCATCTGTCTCAATATATTCTTCCTCGTTTGTTGTTAATTTTATTTTCCGAAGTGCGTTCCAGATGGTTCTAGCTATCCCATCGTGTCTCATGGGGAGGTAGTAGCGAGATGACATTCTTTCGCAGCTGGCAACAATGTGGCTTACATCTTCGATCTTTGTTTTACATAGCCTACATTTATTGTCAGCTGATGGCCCTCTTTTGTGCAGCAGATATTTGGTAGGGAGTTCTTGTTCCTGTATTGCATAGAGATATCCCTCAAGGTGCGATGTCATAAACTTGTCGGAACTCCATACCAGGCTTTTTATCCCCTCTATGGTCTGTGTTTTACGTCTCAAGTATCCATGCACAACTTTTTCTGTAAATTGGTCAATTTTTTCATCTTGTTTGAACATTGAATAGGATCTTCCGATTTCTCTGGGTGAGAGATTTATATCAGGCTTTATTCCATATCTCTGCTCGAGATCAGTGGCTATCCTAATGATATTTTTTTTTTCATGCTCATAAACCTGGGAATGTTGGTTGCCAACCTTTTTTCTCTGTTGAAGATGTTGCTTCAGTGTTACTATCCGGGTCTCATATGATGTTAATATGGATTTTAGACCCCGGCCACCTTCCTTGCGTGAGAAGTATAGCCTATCACATCACCATTTATGTTAAAGTTCCCAGTATCACTGAGAAGTTTGCGAGTTCTAACATCCATCTCACTTAGTTCTTGCAATGACCAGTTCAGCAGGCCAAATGTTGGCGTTAGAATTGGCACAGCATAAGTATTGTGGGCAATGTATTTGTTGTACGCTGACAGTTCTGATGACCATATTTTCTTTACTCTTCTGAGGTATTCAGTTCTGGTTCTCTCCTTATTTATGGATCCATCATATCTGACATTCTCATCCTGTCCAAGATATCTGTAGTTGTCACCTGACTGTAGAGGTTGTATTGTCAGGCCGTTCATCTCTAGATTTCTAGAGGAGGGCACAGCTCTTCCACGTTTTACTGCCAAATATGCACACTTGGACTCACCAAATTTCATTTTGATATCTGTTGAAAATTGTGTAATGAGGTCCAATTGTTTCTTGATGTCATTGATATTTGGCCCATACAACTTCAGGTCATTAACAAAGAAAAGATGGGAGATACTTCTGGACCCACTTCTTTGTCCACCTCGTTTCCTGAGTAGGTAAGATAGTGGATTTAGTGAGAGAACGAAGAGTAGCACTGACAAGCTATCACCCTGAAAGATGCCCTTCTGGTAATGTATCTTATCAGTCTTAACTTGCTCCTTCTCACCTCTAAGGATCAAATTCGTGTACCAGTTCTTGGTCAGACGTTCAACAGCAGCTACCAGTGGTTGTGGGACTTTGGCTAACTGTAAAGCCTTAACAATCCACCCATGAGGTACACTATCAAATGCTTTTTGATAGTCCAGCCACACCACAGTCATGTTTCTGAGATTCTTTGTTGTTTTTTCTTGAATTATTTTATTAGTTAGTAGGTGATCTATGCAACCCCACACCTCCCTCTTTCCACCAGCTTGCTCAGGTGTTATGATGTTGTTGGTAGCACAGTGATCCTGTAAGAACAGGTTAAGACACCCAGTATATAATTTATACATGATGTTTTGGCAGGCAATTGGGCGGTAATTTTTAGAAAGGGTGGTTTGACTATTTTTGGGAATGAGGAGAGTAGTGGCAGTTGATAACCATCTGGGCAGTTCTTGTGTGCCTTTAATGGTTTCTGTAAACAGCCGTATGAGATCTTGCCGATAGAAAGTGAAATTCTTCAACCAGTATCCTGTAATGAGGTCTGGGCCTGGTGATTTCCTATTCGACATTTTCTGTAGAGCTGTTTCCAGTATTGACCCATCTATGTCATATTGTTTTGTCTGGACATGTTGGTAGTAGTCCTGTTCCAGTTCTTTTAGCCATTTAGTTTATCTGTTGAATCCGTCATCCGTTTCCCATACAGATCTCCAGTAGCTCTCAACCTGCTCTTTTGAAGGGGTGTCATTTACAGAGATTGAGCTTTTGCCACCGAAGCTGCGATAAACTGATTTAGGATCTCTGGCAAACAATCTATTCCAACATTTATGTATGTATGCATGTATGTATGTATGTATGTATGTATGTATGTATGTATGTATGTATGTATGTATGTATGTATGTGTATGTGTGTGTATGTACGTATGTATGTACGTATGTATGTTTCTCTTTCTCTTAATTTCGAGTATGTATGTATGTTTGCATCTATACATGTACGTATGTTTGTACGTATGTATCATATATACGTATGTACGTGTGTATGTACGTATGTTTGTATGTATGTATGTATGTATGTATGTATGTATGTATGTATGTATGTACGTACCTATGTATGTATGTGCGTACCTATGTATGTATGTATGTATGTATGTATGTATGTATGTATGTATGTATGTTTTTCTGGTTTTATTATTCTATAAATTTCCACCAATACAGAGAACGAGTTTCTAACAAAACCAAGATTCTTTAACTGGAATTTAGACATCAATGAGGTAAATACGCGCGCGCGCGCGTGTGTGTGTGTGTTTGTATTTGTGTGTGTGTTTGTATTAATCTTTGTAGATATGTGTGTGTGTATAACGCTGTGTGGGTGTGTGCATGTATGTGTGTTATTGCATGTTTAGAACTGTATGTATTGAGTTAAATGTGTACATGTGTATATATTTCTGTATCTATACATATGTATGTATGTATGTATATCTGAAGAAAATAATTGATCATGAGTTCCTACGAATTGGCAGACATTTTAGTGTGTAGGACAAAATACCTTGTGGTATTTCCACCAGTTCTTTGTGATCTGAGTTCAAATCCCGCTGTAGACAATTTTACCTTCCAACATTTCGTGGTCTACATAAGGTACCTGTGCTGAGCTTGGTGGACTGATGGACTTGTCACAGCATCGAGTATGGTGCCATGCAGTGATTGTTCTGATTCTATGCATTCTAAGTTTGTGGCTTACTTGGGTGGTAGTCTCGATTAAACATCACAATCTAACTCTTGAATACTTTTAACAGATTCCATTCCCTTGCAAATATTCCGACCTAGTTCGTTGATTTTTTAAGCTTACCTTTCTCCCTCTTCCCTAAAACCCGTCTCGTGTGCATTCCTACTACACTCCTTATTCTTTTCAGGCCGCGCCTTTGATTATAGGTCTTGACTTGGGGCTAAACAACAACAACCCCACACCAATGAGTCAACGACAAACGTCTGGTTGGTCAGCTGACCTAGCAGAAATAGCTGTTAAATCTCTTTTGAGTCTCTCCTTACCTTCCTAGATAAGAAACGGCCACGTAGATAATGTAAAACCGAAGTACTCCCCCAAAAGATTGGGTGATTACTGCTGGAACACCTTTCATCACAGGTTTGTTCAACTAAGGATGACTGAGATAAAAGGTAATAACAACGCTTTTACATGGTCGACTTACATGTTAAAATAAGAGTCAATTCTACTCCGAATTGCACACTAGTTTCTTAAATAATAAAGGACACATTGCATAAAGTGACATTAGATGTGCAATATCTTAAAAAATAAATGTCACAACTGTAAAATCAATCATTATGTTTGAACAAGCAGTGCCGACCTAGGGCTAAACGAGGACATCTAAAACGAAAGGTGGCGCCGATAACAACAAACGCAACTTCAGGTCTAAATAATTATTTTGCTAAAGTTTACAGAACAGTTGACATTATTTCGGTGAATTGGCAGTATCAGTAGAGGGCTGGACGCCATGCTTTCTAGCATAGTTACGTCCCTTTACGGTTTGAGTTCAAATCCCGTCGAGGTTAACTTTGCCTTTCATCCTTACGGGGTCGATAAAATAAAGTACCAGTAATGTACTGGGTAATTGCTGGCCTTGTGCCAAAAGTAGAAACAATTATTTGAATATTGGCAGTATCGGTAGAGGGTCAGACGCCATGCTTTCCAGCAAAGAGTTACGTCCCTTTCCATTCTGAGTTCAAATCCCGCCGAGGTCAACTTTGCCTTTCATCCTTACGGGGGTCGATAAAATAAAGTACCAGTAATATACTGGGTATTTGCTGGCCTTGTGCCAAAAGTAGAAACAATTATTTGAATGTCAGACTCTCTCTCTCTCTTTCTCAGTATCTATCTCTCTCTCCCTCAGTCTCTCCCCTCTCTCTCTCTCAGTCTCTGCCTCTCTCTCTCTCTCTCTCTCTCTCTCTCTCTCTCTCTCTCTCTCTCTCTCTCTCTCTCTCTCTCTCTCTCTCACTGTCTCTCAGATGAGCTGTCTGTAAACAAGAATTAGTTTTCGTGGATAAGAAGGTCAGATCCATAGTAAGAAATTCTTCGAACGAATCTGTCATTTGGTTTTGGCAAACTATACAAAATTTCAAATAATTCAATTGCATTCAAATAAATTATTCATCTAGTCCCTGGATATATATATATATATATATATATATATATATATATATATATATATATATATATATATATATATGTGTGTGTGTGTGTGTGTGAAACGTATATGAGTAAAAGAGCAGTAACCCATTACATTTGTCTATCCATGAAACTCAAGGTCCCCTAGTGGCAAAAATTACTAAAAATAATCAAATATGCCACCAATATATTACTGTTATGTATTGTATCGAAGAAATTCCTCCAACAGATTATTAAAATGAAGAAAGAAGAAAAATGAAAGAGCAAAACAAACAAATAAGAGAAATAAGTTGAAACCAAAACTGAAAGAAGAGGATAGAAGAATAGACAGACCGCATGTGGGTATGTAATGAAGAAGGGGGAGAAGGGGAAGAAGAAGAAGGAAAAGAAGGAGGAGGAGAAGGAGGAGGAGAAGAAGGAAAAGAAGAAGTAGAAGAAGACGAAGGAGAAAAAGAAGGAAAAGAAGAACGGGAAGAAGAAAATAATAATAATAAAAAGAAGATAAAGAAGTCTAAGAAGAAAAGGAAGAAGAAGAAAAAGAAGAAGAAAATAAACAACAAGAAATAAAGAAGATAAAGAAGAAATAATGATTATTACTTTAAGCAAAGTGGGGGGGGGGGGGGTTTCAATAATTTTGGAATGGGAAGAAAAGAATCGATTAAATCGGCTTTTGTACTCAACTGGTAGTATTATATTGTGGGGTCCCTGGGATGGTAGAAGTTGACATTGGTGGACTGGGATTAAAGATTGACACAAGATGAGAGAAAGACAAATACTAAGGATACTAAGAAAGCAACGAAAATTACTACTACTACTACTACTACTACTACTACTACTACTACTACTACTACTGCTACTACTATTACTACTACTACTGCTACTACTATTACTGTTGTTACTACTACTACTACTACTACTACTACTACTACTACTACTACTACTACTACTATTACTACTACTGCTACTACTACTACTAGTACTACTACTACTACCACCACCACCACTACTCGAAACATTACGCCCTCCTCCTCCACTTTTCAAAGAATGAGATAAACGTAAAAGATATTGGAGAGAATCTCGACTGACTTATTTCTTCATAGACGCAGTTTGAGCGTCATTTCTGTATGAGAATTATTATGATTAGTTAGCATTGATCAGTGTGATAAGATGGCGGCATTAGTTGTTCGCTATGACTGCTGTAGAAGACTTGTGTAAATCATTATTGACATGGATGCTAAGTGGCAAGAAAACATATATTTTAAAACCATGAAAGCTTTTAGAGAGAAGCGGAAGATTTCGGAAACCCTGACGTGAATCTGTATTGGGAATCACGTGTGTATCAGTGGCGAAGGGTAACCTGGAAAGTAGGGCATGCAGTCCAATCGCCATGGCGGAAAGTGGGCCTGTGCAGCCTTACCCCACCCCCATACCCTCTAAGTGACCCTCCCGGTCAAAGCCGCATGTAGTGTTATCTAATGTGTGTGTGTGTGTGTGTGTGTGTGTTGTCTTTCTATGTGTCTACGATTTAGCAAGCACGCAACATTCTGCTTGCTTCAACCGACGTTGTCGTGTGTTTGTGTGTATGTGTGTGTGTGTGGGGTGTGTGTGTGTGTGTGTGTGTGTGGGGGGGGGTTATCTGTTTATGTATCTACGATTTAGTAAGCAGCCAAAATTCTGCTTGCTTCAACCGACACAATTGATCAACTCAAGATGCTATAACGCATGCGCGCACCCTTCGGGCCTGGTGTGTATATGTATATAAACAACCAACATATACTCAATATATATATATAATATATATATATACATATATACATATATACATATATACATATATACATATATACATGTGTGCGTATATATATATATATATATATATATATATATATACAGTATATATATATATATATAAATCTAATTGTGTGTATTTGAAAGATATATATATATAAACATATATATAAAAAAAAAAAAATATATATATATATATAATCTTTCAAATGCAGACATTTATATTTATATATACACAGACACATTTATATATATACATATACACACACTTGTATATATGACTATATGTACACACATATACACACATAATCATATATCTACAATCTCTCTCCCTCTCTCTCTACGCACATACATATACATATGGTGACATGTTACACACACACTCACACACACATATATATATATATTATTTATCTGTTTACCTATAAGTCTTAGACACTCTTAAAGAAGATGAGATGGTTATGGCTGGAATGCATTTGATCATAGGTTTACTTGATCTAGGCTAAACTGTAGCTAAATAACCACAACTACAACATTGTTAGCTCATCATTATAGGAGACTGAATGGCGTTCATACATTCCCCAAGAGAAAGACCCAACTGAATGGTATATCGTAGCTACAACTGGTAATTCATATCTGGTCCCGTAGTCAGTTAGCACCCTGTCTCGGTGTCGTAGTTGGAGGAATCATAGACAGTGCTGATCCTGGTCGGGTGTAGGGTTCCCGGTAAACCTTTCCCCAGTGAAACTTCTACTCCTTCTACAATTCGCACAAATATTTGCCTTTCCATACAAAAGCTTAAATGAAAGAAGGACATTGAAAAGTTTCTGCATTTCTCAATAAATATTAGAAGAACAAGAGAACTACTGCTGTTTGAAAAATAATTTCTAGTATAGGCACAAGGCCAGTAATTTGGGGGAGGGGAAAGTCGATTAAATCGACCTCAGTACGTTACTGGTGCTTTATTTTATCGACCCCCGTAAGGATGAAAGGCAAAGTTAATCTCGGTGGGATTTGAAATCAGAACATAAAGGGCCGTAACTCTATGCTGCAAAGCATGGCGTTCGACCCTCTACCGATACTGCTAATCCACCGCCTTACGGCAGAATGAAAAATGAAACTCATTCAAATATGTGAATTGAAACCAACTCTCCGAGCTGGTACACTACGACTGTATATACATCAATAGCCGGCTCCTGAAAGGGTTACTTCATTGTTGGTGTGTCGTTTAGTTTCATATAAGCACCAGTTGAGCAAATCTGTGATTAAAGTTAAT
>OZ024747.1:69163312-69170812 GCA_964016885.1 Eledone cirrhosa
CATACACATACATACATACACACACATATACATATATACAATATATATAACAATTGTTTCTACTTTCGGCACAAGGCCAGCAAATTACCAGTGTATTACTGGTACTTTATTTTATCGACTCCGTAAGGATGGAAGGCAAAGTTAACCTGATATATAATATACATATATATGTACATCTCTCATATATATATGAGAGATGTACATATATATATATGAGAGATGTACATATATATATATATGAAAGATGTACATATATATGTACATCTCTATCTTTCTCTTTCTCCGTAACCCAACGGCTTATTTTAAAAATATTCAATACTAATTATATAATTAAAGCTACAACTCCACTACCCGGGAGCTTCCAACAGTAATGGTTGCATTCTTTAAGGGTATGTCAATATTTATTTATAAAACTGATCTATATTATATTTTATCTGATGAAAGCACACCATAATTTAACTTGGTGTCCTTGAAATATGTATAATGAAATAAATATGGTTTTATAAATATAGTTTCCATTTGTTAATATCGTATATATATATATATGAAAAAAAAAAAAAAAAAAAAAATATATATATATATACAGGGTCTCCCAAAAAATGTATACACATTTTAACAGCATTCTAATAATTATTGCCTGTGCAGGTAATCAAAGTGTGTATATCTGTTTTTTTTGGGCACCCTGTATATATATATATGAAAATGTTCAAGACCCCGACGGCAGAACTCAAACCGTTTCGACAGCTATTTCTGGAGTCTGGACTCTGCGTCCAGAAATAGCCGTCGAAACGGCTTGAGCTCTGCTGTCGGGGTCTTGAACATTTTCCTATTACCCACTCTTATTAACCCTAAGTATTGAGTACTCTGGTACGTTATGGTCCACCTGGTTTCTAACCACACTTCCTTCGTTATATATATATATATATATATATATATATATATATATATATATATATATATATATATATATATATAAAATAATTAAGTCAAATACATATATATATATATATGTAGGAGGTGAGTTTTATTGTAGTACAATATGTTGATTTAAAACTGCACTATCCACAAGTGTTTTTAACCTTCATATCATGTCCTCCTATTTTATCTGATGAAAACACAAATGTTATTGCATGATGATATTTGTTTTTGAAATGCGCATAATAAAATATATGGAACTCGTTTAACCATCTTTTGATCTTATATATTATATATATATATATATATGTACATCTCTCTCTCTCATTATATATATAATATATGTGTGTGTATATGTATATATATATATATGTATTTATGTATATATACCTACACACTTCTATAGTTCCCGTCAAATTACACTTCCAAGCTATTGATCAACACATGGCTGTACAGCAAGACCCCCACCCAAGTTACTGTGTAGTGGGACTGAATCTAGAAACACATTGTTTGTGGAACCACGCAATCCATGTCTACATCTAACAGTTTATAAAATTGTTATTCTAGTCTCGTTTGACGCAAATATTATCTTTTCTTCTTCTTTTTTCTTTTTTTCTTTCTTTTTCTATTTATTACTCTCGGGTCCCAAGAAGAAGTGTTTAAGGACTCTGTCCCCACACCCTCTAAGGAATAAGTGGGCGAAGAAGAAGAAAAAGAAGGATGGGGAGAAAAAGAAGTAGATGAAGAAAAAGAAGAAGAAGAAGAAGAAGAAGAAGAAGAAGAAGAAGAAGAAGAAGAAGAAGGATGATGATGAGGAGGAGGAGAGTCCCAAATAATATAGGTGGTTGGAATAAGTGTGTGGGTGGTGGTAGGCCATAAGGAGGGTAGTTGGAATAAGTGTGTATGTGGGTGAGTGGGAAATCGATAATTTTTCTATGTAGTCTCCGTTGATTTTAAAAAAAATCAAAATTGCGTCGGAGATTTAAAAAAATAATTGTTTCTACTTTTGGTACAAGGTCAGCAATTACCCAGTTCATTACTGGTACTTTATTTTATCGACCCCGTAAGGATGAAAGGCAAAGTTGACCTCGGCGGGATTATAACGATTATAATAAAGGAAAGGGAAACATATGCAACAAAATGTGTTTCATTTTTAAATATAATTTTATAACATATATTGTATTTCTTATGTATAACATATATTGTATTTCTTATGTATAACATATATTGTATTTCTTATGTATAACATATATTGTATTTCTTATGTATAACATATATTGTATTTCTTATGTATAACATATATTGTATTTCTTATGTATAACATATATTGTATTTCTTATGTATAACATATATTGTATTTCTTATGTATAACATATATTGTATTTCTTATGTATAACATATATTGTATTTCTTATGTATAACATATATTGTATTTCTTATGTATAACATATATTGTATTTCTTATGTATAACATATATTGTATTTCTTATGTATAACATATATTGTATTTCTTATGTATAACATATATTGTATTTCTTATGTATAACAACGTTATAAGATGTATGAAAAAATTGGTAAAAATTATTTTTATCGCGATCAAATCCAGCCGATGTCAAAATTGCCTTACACCCTTTCAGGGTCAATAAAATAAAGTACCAGTAATGTACTGAGGTAATTGCTGGCCTTACACCCTTTCAGGGTCAATAAAATAAAGTACCAGTAATGTACTGAGATAATTGCTGGCCTTACACCCTTTCAGGGTCAATAAAATAAAGTACCAGTAATGTACTAGGGAATGAAATAAATGTTTCTACTTTAGGCACAAGGCCAGCAATTATCTCAGTACATTACTGGTGCTTTATTTTATCGACCTCGTAAGCATGAAAGGCAAAGGTAACCACGGTGGGATTTGAACTCAGACCGTAAAGGGCCGTAACTCTATGCATGCTGCAAAGCATAGCGTCCGACCCTCTACCGATACCGCCAATCCACCGCCCAAATAAAGAACTTTTCCCTATTCTTAAAATCGGTGGACTTTTACCTTAATTAGAAACCAGGGGTCGATAAAATAAAATACCAGTAATGCACTGAGTAATTGCTGGCCTTGTGCCAAAATTATTATCACTAGCATCATCCTTATGGGGTCCATAAAAGAAAGCACCAGTAATACACTGGGGTAATTTCTGGTCTTGTACCAAAAGTAGAAATAATTATTACCATCATATGATTCCAGTTCCTCAGTGAAATAACAACCCAACCAGGAACTGGGCATATCAGAGTATTGACAAAGTTAAACACCTCAACAACATATGTACTCGTCTCTACCACACCAATTCGGACTGCCTGAAGAGGTCACAGCCAAAGATGGCTGTCACCGAAATATATATAGCAGTAATAAACGAAGCCAAATTTTAAATATTTGACTTATTTATTTTATTTTATTTATATATATATATATATATATATATATAAACTTTAATCTGTTATTTTAATAAATATTTGCTCTACGGTTCTTATATATCTGATATATATTTATCCTTATCGAGCCCTCTTTGGATTTTAGTCTTCACATTTATTATTATTACTATATATATATATATATATATATATATATATATATATATATATATATATATATATATATATCTGTGTGTGTATGTGTGTGTTGATAAACGTGTAGACAGATTATATATACATATATAAATTATAAAGTAATTATCAAATGTAGGCAAATACAGCCACACCATCATACATGTAACTGTTGTGATACTATTGGGGGGGGGGGACAGCAGTTAGCAATAGATGAGGTGAGAGAAAGAACGAAAACTGCGATAGATTATGCTTTGTTTTCACTGAAACACTGCTGCTGCTGCTGCCACTACTACTACTACTACTACTACTACTACTACTACTACTACTACTACTACTACTACTACTACTATGATAGTAGTCCATTGAAACTGCTCCAGTATTTATTGGTACTTTGTATATCGACCACGGAGTGATGAAGGTAAATTTGACCTTGATGGGGCTTTGAATTCAGAATGTAACGGGAAGTGACACAATAGAGAAAGGTATTTGTGTGACGCTCTATCGAGTTTACGATCCACAAGGCCACTATTTATAGTTAATTATGTAGTGCCTAACTGGTTATCTAATATGAGTACAGGCAGAGTTGGATTAACCATTGAGGAAATAAACACATGCTTTGGATATGAATGGACGAG
This sequence comes from Eledone cirrhosa, assembly GCA_964016885.1. Classification (NCBI taxonomy): domain Eukaryota; kingdom Metazoa; phylum Mollusca; class Cephalopoda; order Octopoda; family Eledonidae; genus Eledone; species Eledone cirrhosa. The sequence goes on from OZ024747.1 coordinate 69,167,455, forward strand.
GGGCGCCATTTTATTCATATTAAATGTATTTTCCCCACTAACTGCTCCTAAATATTTTGCAGACTTTATATATGGTTGGAGTGGGGCACAATAATCTTTTAAGTGCTTAGGACCTCAAAAGGACTTAATCCGGGTCACATACTGCACGTATGTATGTATGAGTGTATGTATGTACGTATGTATGAATGAGTGTATGTATGAATGTATGAGCATATGTATGTGTGTATGCATGCATGTATGTATGTATGAATGTATGTATGAGTATATGCATGTATGTATGTATGCAAACGATAAGAGTAACCTCACTGCTTGGATGCTACTTATTTAATCGACCTCGTGAAGATGTAATCTTAACCCCGATATAATTTGAACTTAGAACGTAAACAGACCGCTGACATCAGCATGTTTTGTCTTTGTCGGTGTTGATGGGATTGATTTATAATGTAAACGTAAGGCCACGTATGTGAGTGGTTATGTGGGCGTGTGCTTCAAGGATCGATACTCATTTTATCGAACCCGAAAGAACAAAAGGTGAAATACATTTTGGACGGATTTAGTATTATAAAATTAGAACTGCTGCAGAGGGACTGTAACCAAAAGTATGTGAACACACACAAATATACAAACATATATATATATACACACACACACACACACACACATATATATATATATATATATATATATATATGTGTGTGTACCTTACTTACTGTGGTTACCGCCGATTGAACCCGGGATAAACTTTATATATATAATAGAAAACGAAAAATCAGTGATTCATCTGAATTCAATTTATTGTGTGTTACAATTGTTTCCCCGGCAGACAGCTGGAGACGCGATCATTGTGTGGATCTGTCTGATTCTGGACCCGCAGATTCGACGGATACGTCTAATGATTTCGGAGCATATTCTCTCACTATATATATATATATGTGTGTGTGTGTGTGTGTGTGTGTGTGTGTGCATACATATATGTATGTAAGTATGGATCCGAAACTCCTGGTGGAGTCTTACACTTATCTTGGGCAGTTGTGGCATACACTTATCTTGGGCATCTTATAAACCTGACGAAGCCCATCCCTTCTTCTAGAGAAAAGAGTGATTAGAGAGACAGTGAGAACAATTATATAAAAAGGTGGAAGTTGAAGTTAACACTCACGGGCTTTGAGCTCAGATCACACCCACGTGTATGTACAACACATACACGTTTCATGTTCGTATATTTAACAAAACATCTTCTCTTCGGTTTCATAAGTTACCGGTGAAACGAACAAAATGCGAGCCGTACGTCCAATACCTCAAATATACTACCGTTCCTCTCTCTAGTTGAAGAATATAATGCATACTTTAATTAGTTTAGCACCGCAGTTATGCCTGCTGTATCTTACACCACTGCTTAACTCCGTAGGTGTATTTAGCTGACTTCGGTTTCTGGATAGATACTGGTTTCTAATTTAAGCGCAGTTTCCCTGTCCCACAAATTAAGCAATTTGTGGGACATTAAGCAATTTGTGGGACAATGAAAATCATTTATTTTGTCAAACCCAGAAGGATGAAATGCAAAGTTGACTTCGGCGGGATATCAACCCATTACGAAAAATGCTGGAACAAATACTAACTACTAAGTATTTGTCCGATTGTTTAACTACTCTGTTAAAACGGCCACTCTGGGGATAAATAATTCAATATATTTAGTGTACTTTTTAGTAGACTCTGCCTTGAAGATAGATAACTCGATATATTTAGTTAAGGTACCTTGAGCAGGCTCTGCTCTTCGAATAGATTACTCAGTATATTTAGTTAAGGTATCTTTAGCAGGCACTGCAAGTAGGTAATTCGATATATTTAATTACTGCCTCCTAGTACATAGATACAGTTCTTTTCTTATCCTTTGACAAACAGTCAAATTTACCCTGCATAAAGGTCATTGACACTGCAATTTACCCCTTCGACTAATCCCAAGATTTAAGAAACGTATTCCTGTGTCTCACTTCGAATTCTGCTGCGGTCAACTTTGCATATCATCTTTTGGACGGTATGTGGAGTGAGGCCTAAAAAAGGACCATTTATGTATTGGTCGACTCTTGACGGTCTGCTTGCCTACCCGCCTGCCTCTGTCTGTTTGTCTATCTATCTGTGTGTCTGTCTGTATGTATGTTTATCTGTTTGAGTGTCGCTCTCTCCCCTAGAAGCATTATTTACTGCTATTTTTAGCATGTGGAGCGACTGCGAGAGGCTTTTTCGTTAGATTTTTAAATGCTGTGTACAGAATCTACTACACAAATACACGTATGTCAACACAAGTCAACGTGGAAACCTGCCAGAAAAAGCAGTAAATTTACTTTCTAATAACACCTTGCTGTCTTATATTTTTTAAAGAAGCATTTATTACACAATATCATCCTTAATATAAAAAAATATTAGATCGCAATTGCTGAAATGCCTTTGATCTTAGATCCACTTGATCAGAACTGACCTGAAGCTAAACAACAACAAAAACTAGAATACCAACTAGACAACGAAAGAGCCATTAGGTGGTAGCTTTACTTGCTAGAAATAGAAGACAAATCTCAACCTGTTCTTTTTAAAAAGAACACATCGTATAATGTATTCCTAAATACAACATCTCTGAAAAATGATAAAAATGGAATGGTGATAACGGCAACAATTTCCTATGTTGATAGATGTGTTCAATGAGGGTTAGCTGGGGCTAAACAACAATATTTAGGAACACAAAGCTTTGTTGTATAAGAAGAATTTCAACCAGCTAGGCTTCTTTATCTCCAGTTGCACATAACGCGGGCGTTTGCATACCAATGTATGCATCCGTAAATATGCATGAATAGAAATGTAGAAATCTCCATAGCTTATTGTAGTAAGCTTGTATATTACGGTTTCATATCGCTAAGTATTGTTGTTGAATCGTTTCCATGTTCCACATGAAAGGAATATTAGCATACAGACAGACCCCCAAATAGCACCCAATAAGCCTGACATCATTCTCCATGACAAAAATGGGTGTTTATTATTGACATAGCAAAACCAAATGATTATAATGTGCAGAAGCAAGCTAAAAAAGCTACGGTATTACACTGATCAAGGTGTTGAATAAAAGAAGCATTATGGTAATTAAGGACTGTGCCTGCCATTTATAATTGGCACATAATCATTTCTCTACAAATCACCTATAAGGACAGACGTAGGAAAGTTCCAGAAAATACCATTATTATGTAGACATTGTGAGAACATACACATTTGTTAGCATTGGAGATTTTTATTAATCTTAAACATATTGGTAAGGTTTGAACATTCTCTTTAACCTTGAACATTTTTCGTAACCTTGAAAATGTTCATAAAT
>OZ024747.1:69175812-69183312 GCA_964016885.1 Eledone cirrhosa
ACGTTGTTTACAGGGCCGAATATACGTATAAACTGTAATGACTTCCACTTCAAGAGATTACTTATCAATATGTAAATGATTTTCATTTCAAGAGAAGAGATGTCTTATCAATGGTTGTTTAACATAATGTCTTTGACGTTTTGAAGATGAGAGACAACATTTTCTTGGATGCCACGACAGTAGTAATCTAGACCGCATGTGATTCTAACATCTTAGCACCCAGTCCACAGAACACCCCTATTGTTTTGTTTTTTCTTCCTCTTCCTTTACTGAAAATGTCATTCTAGTTTTATTATATCACATCCTATAAATATAATCCTTTCTTTATCCGCTACAGCGCCATCAAAGACTTGTATTACAATGTAGCACAATACACTGCAATACAATACAGTACAATACAATAATACAATACTAATTTTACAATAGAGTTCAGTATAATACAACAGATACACAAATATCGGTGTTATATAGGTAGATACATACATACACACGAAACGCCCTCACCATATATATATATATATATATATATATATATATATATATATATATATATATATATATATATATATATATATGTGTGTGTGAGTGTGTGTGGATGTATGTATATAGTGTTTAGTGTAATTTGGTAGACTATCGCACACAACCCGTGGGAAGTTTTGAGGTATATATATATATATATATATATATATATATATATATATATATATATATATATATATATATATATATATATAAACATATATATATATATTACACTAACTATGGTGTCATTTAGGTACAATAGTTTCTCTGACTGTCTGTTTTAGATTTTTACGGAGATAGGTCCCAGATCCTCAGCCTCTATTGTCGCTATTTGATAATGGTTGTGTTCTTTTCCTTCAAACGTGTAAAAGTTCGAAAAGAGAAGAAAGATAAAAAAATATATGGGAGTTGTTTTAGATATAAAGAAAAGGTAGGGGAGGTAAATTTGGTAAGTTGTATATAGTCTTTGAAAATAAAAGGGACCTAACTGTTGAAGGGTCCGCATAACAAAATAATGAGTAGAAAAATATTAATGATTAAATTTATAGAGTTATTGGTGATATCCGTTGTCAGTTTGTGGAGTTGCGTAGCTTTTTCAGTATATACCATCTTTCCACCATACACATTTGACACGTCTTCGAGCCACTTGCATAGGATCGGGATCTATATAGAAGCTTCAATTTGATGGAGAAATTCCTTTTTAAATCGGCCTTCCGACATCTCTACGTAGGTTCTCACCTCCTACTGTTGGTTTGGTTAGGTCGAGGTGACATTAGCCACGTATATCAAGGATGCTGCATACTTGTTCGGTCAAGGGGTAATGTAACTGGTCTTCTGCTTTTAGGGAGAAGCAGAGTGTAAAACCATATACTTTTCTAGCCTATCTCAGTGAAGATGTGGAAAAGGCAGCCACACAAAAAATCTCTATACTTCTCTCTCCCGCGCTATCTCTCTCTCTCTCTCTCTCTCTCTCTCTCTCTCTCTCTCTCTCTCTCTCTCTCTCTCTCCTCGTTCTCTCTCTCCCCTTCTCTCTCTCTCTCTCTCTCTCTCTCTATATATATATATATATGTATATATATATATATATATGTATATATATATACACACACACATATCTTCATGCACATACACATATGTGCATGCATTCACGCTCCCGTGCACATACACATACTTGCACACAAATGCAACACGTATGAATACAATGTGTTTTGTGTGATAGGGAGGGGGTGATATCCATAATCACGTTCACTTTTTAGACCTCTCGGAAATCCGGTAGGTTTCCTGTGCCCGGGGCATCTAACTAGACTGCTTCAGCAACGAGGTATATCTAAGCAGTCGTCTTTCTTAACGATATATATCTAAAACTAATGCTATTTCCTCCAAGTATGGTAGACATCTGTAGAAGAGGACATGTTGAAGCAGATTGTTAAGATTTCTAAAGATGTAGGTATGTATGTTACATGGTGATGTTGATGGAACTGACACTAGTGCTGAAGCCACTGCAAATGAGGATCATGACAATGATGATGATGATGATGATGATGATGATGATGATGATGATGATGATGATGATAACCATGACAATAATCGCAATGATAATAACAAGACCAGCTTCTCCTTATTATTTTTAATGATGCCATCCTAGTAAAAACATTCATCAAAGCCAGACCAGCAACATCAGCTTCTATTGCTCACAGCTTGAAAATAAACCAATATTCTGTAATGAAACTACAATCATACACACACTCTCATATCTTTACAACTCAACAAGGCAGTTTCTATGTGTAGTTGCTTCAGGTACTAGAAATAGCAACCAAACGACTATCTTAAATTAAAATTGCACAAGAGAAGATATATGTCAGTGTTTGACATCTCCACTCCTCTCCTATAAAAAAAAAAAAAAAAAACCCCAGATTGACGTGGCTGGACCGCCTTTTAACACAAGTCTGCTCTGATCTGGACTGACCTAGGGCTAAACAATACATATTGCGTCTATGACTTGTACGAAAAATAAAACAACATTAGCAACAATGTTAGCACTGTCACTATTAAGAACAATAACGACAACAATAAAATGTCAAACTACTTAGTACCACCATACAGTTATGTTAGCAGAAATACAAACACGTAAAATAGAACATATATATATATAGACACGCATACATACATATATATATATGTGTATGTATGTGTGTATATATATATATACACATACATACATATATATATATATATATATATATATATATATATATATATATATATATATATATATATATACATACATACATACACACACACACACACACACAAATATATATGTGTGTGTGTGTTGTGTGTACATTTACAAATACATAGATAGATGGATAGATACATACAACGGCAGGAAGCGAATAATGAAAGAGAGAGAGATAGATAGATATATATATAGAGAGAGAGAGAGAGGGGGGAGAGAGAGAGAGAGATAGGGTTCTGTTCCGTGTAAAAACAACAACAATTGTACCGTTGCGAAAGTATATTATGCTCTACAATCTCAACAATTAAGAACTGCATCTTAGAGTGTGCAGTACGGTTCCCAATTATACGGTGTTGTAGCTAGTACTTTAAATCAGTTCTAGTAGTTTAGCTGTTGAGCTCAGCATCTAACTTAAAAACCAAAACATAAACAAAGCCTTGTGATGTATGAATGTCCATTCTATCGAATCTGATGATGAAGATCTTCAATAAAAGAACCTTTGATGACTGTACTACTTCAAGAGCTGCAACTGAAACGGGGGAAACAGCTGCAATAGGTGACCAGAAAATCACTACTAGCAACCGTCCGTGCAATACAAACCATGAGTCTTTACAATGGACGAAACTATGGAAAAAGAAGGACTGCCACAGCTATCCTCCAGTTTCCATAAATGTCCTTTAGTGACAGACCCTGTAAGGATGAAAAGCAAAGTTAATCCCGCCGAGGTTAACTTTGCCTTTCATCCTTACAGGGTCGATAAAATAAAGTACCAGTAATGCACTGGAATAATTCTGGCCTTGCACCAAAAGTAGAAACAATTATTATATACGATGGTGTATAAGTAAAAATAATCAACACATCTCTCTCTCCCACCTCTCTCTGTATATATATACATACAGGGTGTCCCCCAAAAATGTATACACACTTTGATTACCTGCACAGCCAATCATTATTAGAATGCTGTTGAAGTGTGTATGCATTTTTTGGGGACATCCTGTATATATATATAAATATATATATATATATATATAATAATTATTTCTACGTTTTGGCACAAGGCCAGCAATTATCCCAGTGCATTACTGATACTGAAATGAAATACAGAGTAGTTCGGATGTAAAAATTCTATAAATACTCCGTCATTCCTATGTAGAAAAAGTACGTTGTGTTCTTGAATCGAATTGCATCAATATTTTATTGTATATATAAATATCTATATCTCTCTCTCTCTCTCTCTCTCTCTCTCTCTCTCTCTCTCTCTATATATATATATATATATATATATATATATATATATATACCTGTGTTTGTGTATGTGCCTAACGTTTGGTGTAAGTGTATGTAGTATCTATGTATTCGAATAGATTCATCTGAATAGGTATTGTGCAAGTTATATCGACCTATGAACATACATTCACCCCCCCCCCCCCACATATATATATATATATATATACATGCGCACACACTCATATATACAATACACCCGCATGCACATAGATTCTAACACACTCATACATAAACTCATCCGTGCTCACATATACACACACAAATAGATAGAAAATATTTAATGAGAACGGTTTCAAATTTTGAAGTTCCTTTTCTCAGATTAGAAATTGGCAATAACACCTACCAGAATTATTTGTATGCCTGGTCATGTCTAAATGACATTCTGGAAAAGCTAGAATTTTCAAATAGATTAAATAACAAGGTAACATGCAATTTGCAAATGTTGTCTGTAAGTGAAACCACTTAAACATGGAAGACGTTCCTAAAATTCAGCATCTAACTCATTGTATACCTGTCAACTCTCCCCGTCCGACAAGGAGATCTGCCACCCACTCTGGGGTGGGTGAGAGATGTCTTCTCTTGTGAAAATGGGTATAACTTTCATTATGTAAAATCTCCCCATTTTGCCTCATTTCTCCCCGTTTTGGGGTACTCTTTTTCATGGTACTCCCCGTTTAGGGTTTTTAGAGTTTGGCAGGTCTGTTATTGCTATAGATATTATCTAAATTCGAACAACGAAGATTTGTTTCTTTGTTAGAAAACAGCTCCTTGTTTATGAGAAAATTTCAAATAATCAAAACATAAATATATACATACATACATACATCTACACATGTACACATACATTAATGTATATATACAAAAACATAAGGCACTGGTATATATATATATATATATATATATATATATATATATATATATATATATATATATGGGGAGGGTCATATTTGTGTAATATTGCCAGAATTAATAACAGAACACACTCACTGTTTGGTTGGTTTTCGCTTCTCGCTGTCTTTTATATCGGTAATCTAACTTACTCGGTCCTCAATGTTGCCATTGACTGACCGACGGTCAAAAATAATACAGATACAATATAGACACAAACACATATATATAACAATATTTGTTTCGACACACGATTTCATATAAAAAACCTCGCAAAACTAATTCATCGCCGCTATATATATATATATATATATATATATATATATATATATATATATATATATATATATATATATATATATATATATATATATATATATATAGCGAATGGTATGCCATCCGGAACCTGTTTATAGAATTCTGTCTGCCCTTGTTACTCTAAAAACATAAATAAATAAAAATAAACTATAGCTTTGTAGAATTAGCTTTTAATGAATTCCCTTTTCTATCAACCAATGACCTGCACCCATCCCACTCCCCACCCTCTCCTACCACTTGTAGAGACCTATAAATACCATATTTATTTTTTGATACCCAGATTCCTGATGATTTCTAATGAATGAAACAGTTCTAGTCCTGTAGAATCTCTTCTATATTAAAACTATATATATATATATATATATATATAAACGTTTTAAATATGTTTAATTCCTCATTCGGCTGTCGATTTACTCTAAATATAAGAAACAATAATATGTTCGAAACACCTAACTCTGATATATAATAGACAATATATTGGTTGGCTAGTTGGTTGTTCTAGTGTCACGCTTGACAGCATATAGAGTGAGAGAGGGATAGAAAGAGAAGAGTAAAAAAGAGATAGAGAGAAATAACATTTGGGTTGAAAGAGGGGTATAGATACAGACCGATGTAGTAAGTAAATAATCTCTCCCCCTCACAAATACATATATGCACATACTTAAACCTACACACACACACACACACACACACACACACATACACACACACACACACACTAATACACACACACACAGGTAAATGCCGTCTGTTTCATTATAGCATTGGTGCAAAGTTGTATTTTTTCATCCTTTTTCTATATATTTTGACAAATATCATAAAACTATGAAAATATATATATGTCTTTGCGAATTGTTTTTGATTCCATTTTCTCCAATCGCTGCTATATTTTGATATCATAGTTAGTTGTAATGTATATTAAATTCATCATTTTTTTTCAATCTACACGGAAATACGTTAATTTTATATATTTACATATCTATACACTCACTGTGTGTATATATATATATATATATATATATATATATATATATATATATATATATATATACTCATCGTCGCAGTGTTAGTTAACTTTGTACTGTATATGTAGAACTATACATTTATTATATAGGTGTAGTGAATTCATTTGTATATATTTATTAGTAAATTAATTCATTTTTATTTATCTACTGTTAAACGTAAACATCTGAATTTGCCAATCATATGATGGGCAATATTCTAGTACAGAAAATACGCTAGTACGAACCGAAAATATGAGAATCTAATAGTTAAATGTGTAAGGCCAATGACATTTTTTAATCGAGAAATATCATTCGCGTTAATGATAATTCTTATCATGAAATTCATGGGGGACAACTCTGAAATTAAAATTGATTAAATATTGAATTGAGGTGTTAGATATAATGGATTCGATGATGTACATGATAACATGAAATATTGCTTTGGTAAGTAGCTAACCTTGAACATAGAAGGGTACCTCAGAGGAAAAAGTTAACAAAAAAAACAACTTATGTAGATGTATATGCATTGGTGGGATGGTGTGGTGGTGGAATCAGAATACATTTTATATCTTTATTTTTTAGATTATTTTCTATGAACTTTCAGATATAACAATTTGCTTTGTTACTCGTCCGATGACCGATATATTACGTGTAGACAAACACATACATACACACATAACTCGAGAACGAACACACATGCTTGTATACACTCAGAGACGCACGTGCATACACACACACATACACATACACATACACACACACGCTCACATATGCATACATTGCTCAGTGGCTTTGTGCAACCGCTTATATGAACATGTAGAGGGAAAATCAATACGTTATGCATGCATACACCAGCAAGGTTTACAATTTATGAAGAGATATAATACCAAATGCATAATATATAATTTAGTATTTACACACACAGACACACACAGACATACTCTCTCTCTCACACACATACACACACATACACACATATATATATATATATATATATGGGTGGTGAGGTAGCAAGAGAATGCATCAGAAATAAAAAAGGAGAAATTAATAGTGTTCAGGAACAATATATATATATATAAATATATATTACGTGTGTGTGTGTATAGTGTGTACACACACACACACACACACACACACACACACACACACACACACACACACACACACACACACATATATATATATATATATATATATATAACGTGTGCCCGCGCGCGTATATATATATATATATACACACAAACA
>OZ024747.1:69195812-69198312 GCA_964016885.1 Eledone cirrhosa
GTTGTTCCCGTTTGCTTTTCATATGTAGATATATATATATATATATATATATATATCAAAAGTATATATTGAGTTAGAAACTCAAAATAGTCTCCCACAATAAAATAGCTCTAGGAGAGAGATTTTTCCGAGCCGTATATTATAAATGAATATAAAAGAAAGATAAACACAGATATATACATATATGTGTTCAAATCATAAGGGACCAGATTCACTAAGGTGAAAAAGATACTAACTAAGGACAATCTTTCTTTTATATTCAATTATATATGCATGTATGGATATAATGTATACATACTTTAATAGCATTCTAATAAACGTGTGTATACCATTTTTGAGGATACCCTGTATACATACACACACACACACATATATATATATAGCTGATTACATTATACTACTATGTGAGTGTGAGTGTGTGTGTGTGTGTGTGTGTGTGCTCTAACACCTTGGTCACGGAAGTTAACTATGTATTCCGGATATCTGCTTGAAACAGGATATAGTTACATAACTATTTAGTGTACATTACACACTAAATACAAATATAACAACACTAAACATTAATACATGTATAACATCTCTGCATCAGAATATATACAACATTTCTACACTCGAATATATATATATGTATATATATATATATATATATATATATATATATAACAACATCATACATCACAAGCCATATATACATACAAAATAATCTATTTGTGAAAGTAATATTTCATCACACACACACACACACGCACGCACGCAGGCACACACACACACACACGCACGCACGCACACACACACACACACACACACACACACACACACACACACACACACACACACACACACACACACATATAATATATATAGACATATACATATATACATATACACACACACATATGTATATATATATATATATATATATATATATATACACACATATGTATATATATATATTATATATATATATATGACAAGTAAGTATGTTTTGAAACAGTGAGCAGGTTTGAAATTAGAAATAGAATAGCTTTCACCGTATTTTTTTGACTAAAGAAATTTTAGTCTGATAATGGGGCTTAGAACCCTCAGATAAATGGAAAATGATGAGTATTGATGTACATCAATACTCATCTTTTTCCATTTATCTGAGGGTTTTAAACCCCATTATCAGACTAACATTGCTTTAGTTATATATATATATATATATATATATATATAAACAGGCAAACACACTTGCACGATCTGTACGCATTTATACATATATATATATATATGTATGTATATATTCATATGTATGCGATGCATGTTGGTATGTGTGGATATTAGAATAAATCTTGTCATATACACTAAGTGATATCTCATTAATATATATATATTTATTTATATATATATATATATATATATATATATAACAACAGCAGCTCTAACATACATCCTAAATTTAGTATAACATATATATATATATATATATATATATATATATACACATACATTTACAAATTTATTTATATATATGTTTTATATGAATTTATATATATATATATATATATATATATACACATATATATTTTATATGAATTTATATATGTATATATATATATATATATATATATATATATATATATATATATATATATATATATATATATACGTTTATATAAAATATATATGTGAATATATATGTAAAAATATACATATATATATATAAATAATTTGTATATATACTTGTAGTACATATATGCACATACATATTTAGTCATTGATATTCAAGTTCATATACTTATCTAGGTATAATATAGGTAAAACAAAAAAATAATCATGATAACGAAGACGGCGACGTTGATAAAATGATGATGATGATGATGATGATGATGATGATGATGATGATGATGATGATGATGATGATGATGATGATGGTGATGATGATGATGACACCGACAACAATGTGCTGAATATCGCCACATTCGTCTTACAATATGTAAATAAATATATAATGTAACCTCAGACAATTCCCTCCCCCCTCACCTGAATTTCAACTACACCAATAACAACAACAACAACAACAACAGTAACTACAATGACAGCAACACTAACAAAAGAAAGTAACATGTATCCTAAAAATAATTGTTTCTACTTTTTGGCACAAGGCCGGCAATTACACCAGTGCATTACTGGTGCTTTATTTCAACGAACCCGTAAGGATGAAAGGCGAAGTTAACCTCGGCGGGATTTGAACTCAGAAGGTAAAGGGCCATAACTTTATGCTGCAAAGCATGGTGTCTGACCTAAAATTAATATAGTATATATTGATTTCTAGTACGGGTCCATGAATTTTAGGGTTAGCCAAGATGTCTAGTTGATTTCAGTTCTTAACAGATACTGCTTTTCTATCGAATCAAGAAGAAATGTGTTAAAAATTGACACAAGCGCGAATTGAACTCGGATGTAAAGTCATAGTATGAATGACTTCCTGTAAGGGGTTTTCTTTCTAATGCTCAATACG
>OZ024747.1:69205812-69208312 GCA_964016885.1 Eledone cirrhosa
ACGTAAATACATACACACACACGCGCACATACATACATACACATACATACATACATACATATATATATATACATAAACATATATGACAATATCTTGCGATAACATGCAAAAACGAAAACGAAAAAGAAAAAGAACTGCAGTATTTGGAAAAGTGCATCTTACTGCATTTTCTTGGAATTTCCAACTGCAACATATTCCTGCACATCAAGCTCCATGATCGAATAGCAAGTGTCGAAGCGTTCCTCTCTTTACTATAAGGTGTACAAGCGTCTCTCATCCAGTGGGTGCAAGACTTCTGTAACAGCAGCAGCAGCAAAAACAGCAGCAGCAGCAGCAACAGCAGCAGCAGTAGCAAGAACAACAACAGTAGCAGTAGCAGCAGAAACAAACAACCAACAGCAAAAACAACAACAATAGAAATCCAACACAAACACAACAATAACAAGAGCAACAACAACACACGCACACACACACACACATACACACACACACACACATTCGTACTAGCAACTGCAGCTGCAGCAACAGTAATGATAACAATAATAGTAGTAGTAGTAGTAGTAGTAGTAGTAGTAGTAGTAGTAGTAGTAGTAGTAGTAGTAGTTGTAGTAGTAGTAGTGGGACGTTGGAATTTATATAGACATATAAATGACAGTAGCTGCTGAACAAAAAGATGAAAAAACAACAAGAAAAAAAGAATAAAACGCGGATAGATAATTCGTCAACGAAAATATATTAACTGCAAGACTAATGATGGCGGCTAGTTTAGGAAAAGTGTGTAATAGTAGTAAGACTAACAACAGTAACAAGTACAACTACAACAATCTTAACAACAACAACAGTAAGAATACTGGCAATGTTATAATAAGAGATCCCAAAAAAGAACGGAAAAATTGAATACGAAAGACAACAGAAACTACAGCAACGGCAGTAGTATTAGTATTAGTATTAGTATTATTATTAGTAGTAGTAGTGGTGGTAGTGGTGGTGGTAGTAATGGTAGTAACAACTGCAACAGCTACAACCAATAACAGCTAGAATAACAACAACATCTATATCAAGAATGCTAACAACTGCAGTAACTACACTAATAACAGCACTATTAAAATAACAACAATTGCACAAGTAGCTACAACATTGCACTCAATACTAACAACATCAGTAACAATTGCACAAGTAGCTACAACATTGCACTCAATACTAACAACATCAGTAACAATTGCACAAGTAGCTACAACATTGCACTCAATACTAACAACATCAGTAACAATTGTAGTGACAGATAATGAAAAAGAGAAAATACAACTAAAAATACATCAAGGATCATAACTTTTTTACTACTGTTTATTCAGGTAGGGAAGGATCACAGCGTGTCCCTCTGAAGTTGGTGGGAGAAAAATACCTTAAAACAGGTGACATAGTCCGAATGTTTCCAACAGAAAGGGCTGCGCTATAGGTACCCCAGGGAGTTAAACCGGACGACGAATTTCGTTTGCACCCAACATCAACAGTAAAAATATAAATAAATAGAAAATACAGCAGCAACAATACCAACAACATTAACAGTACTAGCAGTAATAATAGTACCAACAGCAGCACAAATACTAACATTAGCAGCTGCAGCAACGACACCAACAGAACCATCACCGCAGCCAACCATCAACATGAGTGAACCATCACACGCGCGTGTTGTTGTTTGGCCCAAAGTCAGCCCTGACCGAGCAAACCAAATGCATTCTAGCCGTGGCCATTTCATTTTTTCCTATTTGTTAGGAACCTGGGACAACATTATACAACTTAACCTTTTTAAGACAGTAAGGTGCGATTTCTAGCAGATCGTCATTTCGACTTGCTAGAAATATCAGCCAGATATAGTTCAAATCACACCCTTCCGTCTTAAAATAAATAATAGATACATTGGAGTTCTAGATGTCTTTGGAATAGGACAGGATAGTCATGACTGGAAAGCCTTTGATCATAGGCCTGCTTCACCAGGGCTGAACTGGTAGAATTAATTATCAACATCAACATAACTGATCCTCTATACGGTCGTTTGGCCTGTTAGAAATAGCAAGCAAATCTTTTTCAAACCACACAGTGTAGGTCTTGAAAAAGGAAAGGAGAAATTAGATAATGTAACCCTATAAACGCTAAAAAGACTGGATGGTCAGGGCAGAGTACCTTGGACCATATGTCTAAAATCAGGCTGACTTAAGGGCTAAAATACACGAACAACACTAGCGACGAAACGCGGGCAATCTACAAAGTGGCACGGCCTGATAGAATTAACAGCCCAAACTCCTTCAAACCACACACTTCCATCTTAAAGCCTACTTTTGACAATATATATATATATACACACAATGTATATGTGCGTGTGTGTACGTGTGCGAAATATATATTTATATATATATATATATATAAATAACAACTCTTACAACAGCAACCACTGCAATATTAGCCGCACATATATACGCACATTTGCATACACACACAAACA
>OZ024747.1:69220812-69228312 GCA_964016885.1 Eledone cirrhosa
AGTATAGAATTAAAAACATTCCGTCTGTTAGAAACAGCAGACATATCTACCCCAAATCACCCTCTACAATCTTCAAAGAAGGAAGTACATTTTAAATAATGTACTCATAAAAAGACACATTTCGTCTAAAATGAAATCTGCTTGCTCAAATACGGAATCCATTTCATTAAAAATTATTTTCCATCATAGTTGGTATGGCATGGTCCTGTAACCCCTAATGGAGTCGTAGGGGTGCCGTAGTGTCATATGGCGTTTCTTGGGCATTTTTGATCCCGATGAGGCCCACCTCTCTCATCAGAGTTGACTTATAGTTATATAACTGTTTCTACTTTTTGGCACAAGGCCAGCAATTACTCAGTACATTACTGGTACTTTATTTTATCTACCCCGTAAGGATGAAAAGCAAAGTCAACCTCGGCGGGAATTGAACTCAGATCGTAAAGGGACGTAACTATGGTGGAAAGCATGGCGTCCGACCCTCCACCGATTCTGCCAATTCACCGCCCTAGCATGGCGTCCGACCCTCCACCGATACTGCCAATCCACCGAACGATGACAATTGTCTCTCAACAACTTAGTCTAAACTAACGAGCGGGGCAGCAAGTGGACGATATAAATTTTGCTGACTGGGCAGGGGAACGCCTTCGTCCTAGAGGACTCAAGTAAGAGCTGGTCGGTAGCGACCTCATTCCCGATCCTCACAAATGCTATATTTCACCGTATACTATGTATGACAAGATAAAATAATGTGTGAAAATGACGTCCGAACGACTATCCTCCACTACAACCTCAGGGTCCCGGCCGATAGGATGGCTAATGCATTGACCCGGAGGATCGTGAGGGAGACATGCTGGAACAGCCACTCTACTTTGCGGGGCTCGCACCTGCAGGTGGCCAACTCCGCTAGGAAGATGATGGGAAACAGCGATAGAGGTGAAAACTAGTTAACTTAGTTATTTTTTTCATTATGTGAAAATTATTAACAATCGTTGTAAGCAAGAGAAGACGGTAAAACGGCTGGGTGGCTTACTGGTTGGCTGTTGGGCTCTATACTCCTTCTTAGTGGTTAGTGTGTTTGGCTCATTAACATAAAGTTATATGTTCGATATCCAGTGGCGATTTGTGTCCATTCAGCAAGTAAACAACTTATTTGCTCTTGTAATTGAAGGGGCCAGTTTTATCACACATCTATCCCAGTGAATATACCTGAGAATTAAGTTACGGCTGCACAATATTCTCTCTCTCTCTCTCTCTCTCTCTCTCTCTCTCTCTCTCTCTCTCTCTCTATATATATATATATATATATAGTAATCATTGAATAACCATAGTCGTTAGCGGTTCGGCGGAGGGGCTAAATAAACTATTCTCAATTCAACGCGCGCGCGCGCACACACGCACACACACACACACACACACACACACACACACACACACACACACACACACACACACACACACACACACACACACACACACACACACACATATATATTAATATATTATTTTCATATCTTTGGTTGGTTTCGACCAGTATTGTCCCAGGCCATGTCTAACTTTATGTCTACGTGGCAAAGTCGGCTTTTAAATGATGCTTCTCCCCTCAGTCCTGCGTTGGTCACCATGCCTCCCTCACCCGAGTAAAGGTATTTGTGGCAGAGACATATTCCTGTATTGTTGGTTTCTCTGGAATTTCTGGGGTGAATTTGTCCAGTGACTTGTTGAATGTGATGGAATGTTTTTCTCTGTTGGTGTGTTTGGGTGGATGTAAAGTGGCCAGAGCCAGTTGTTTTGTCGTAATCTTATGTAAGAATGGGTATCACGGAGAAAAAGTCTTAGGTGCATTTTTAAGTTGACGCCAGCATCATTTGGGTATGGAATATTTTTCCCATCATACAAATTATGTAAGTGCTCAAGGTAGCTTTGGAGAGAGTAGAGATTGAGCTTTTCTAGTCAACCCAATTAATCAGAGCTTATTATGCCATCTGTCTTATTTGTAATTGATCCCTGGGGTGTTTCAATTTCTGTAATTCTTTTTTCGTGTAGGGAGATCACAGCAGGTAAAAATATTCAAGGTGGGGACTGCAGAGAAATAAAAATAAATCAAAAGAAGGAATAGAAGAAGAAGAAGAAGAAGAAGAAGAAGAAGAAGAAGAAGAAAGCCGCCTTACGGTTTATTGAAATGAAATCGCTATTCTTCCGAGATACTGAAGGAGCAGTCGATATATAAATGGAAAGAGAGAGGGGGGAAATGGAGGAGAGGGTGAGATAGAGAGAGAGAGAAAGAGAGAGAGAGAGAGAGAGAGAGAGAGAGAGAGAGAGAGAGAGAGAGAGAGAGAGAGAGAGAGAGAGAGAGAAAGAGAGAGAGAGAGATTGTACACTATTGCTGTTAAACGGATTGCTCGATGTAAAGATTCTTAAATAGCAGATATTGGTAAATCTCTTTCGAATGGCGCCCGGTGTGTGTCGAAGTGAAAAGATCCGCTACTGCCATCGATAAAAGACTCGTGTGGACGTCTGTAAACCTAAGTAATAGTTCATTATGTAAATGTAATCACCCATCGTGATACGCT
Organism: Eledone cirrhosa; assembly: GCA_964016885.1. Lineage (NCBI taxonomy): Eukaryota > Metazoa > Mollusca > Cephalopoda > Octopoda > Eledonidae > Eledone > Eledone cirrhosa. The sequence goes on from OZ024747.1 coordinate 69,223,383, forward strand.
ATAGAACATGCTGTTGGTGACTGCTCTCTCTCACTCCCTATCTCTCTCTCTTTATATAAACATACACACACACATATGTATATACCTATCTACCTACCTACCTATATATATATACACACACACACACACACACACACACACACACATATATATATATATATAGGAAAAGAGTCAGGACCTCGACGGCTGAGCTCCGACCGATTCGACAGCTAGATATATATATGTATATATATATTCATATATATATATATATATATATTCATATATATATATATATGTGTGTGTGTGTGTGTGTGTGTGTGTGTGTGTGTGTGTGTGTGTGTGTGTGTGTGTGTGTGTGTGTGTATGTGTGTGCGCGCGCACACCTGCGCCTGTGGTACTGTTAAAAAACGGTAGGACCGGCGACATTTCAAGGTAAACGGTCACTGTATATTCCTATAAAATACACGACATTGTTACATAATTTTGGTTTGTCTCCCGGAAGTCGTGAAGCGGATGTGTTGCTATTAACATGGAAAAAGACAAAAAAGTTCTCACATTCGGAGAATGTCGTCGAAAACAAACATTCTAATGTTTATGATTTCTTCTTCATCATCATCATCATCATCTTCGCCAACTTATTCCAGCGGGTCCTCTCTCAGGTAACCGTCTCCAGTTGATCCGGCTGAATCCCTAAGCGTGATAAGCCAAGCTGACGGATGTTATCCAACCATCTTGTTTGGGGTCTACTCCAGGGTCTCCTGCCGGCTGGGTTTGCCCCTAAAATCTATCCATATATTTATTTCCCTGAGGCATTCTCACAACGTTTCTACATACATTCATACATAGAAACACACTCACACACACATACATACATATATAATACAATCATACATAAATATATATATATATATATATATAAGCCGAAACTGCTTGTCGCCACGGTCGGGATTTTACATCTCTCTCTCTCTCTCTCTCTCTCTATATATATATATATATATATATATATATAATGTATATATGTGAAGAAGAAGAAGAAGAAGAAGTGAGCAGATTGAAGATTACAAAAGTCAAGCCAAACGGTGAATCAAGCGTCTTCACACATAATATATATTATGTGTGTGGGTATTTGTGTGTGTGTGTGTATATATATATATATCCATATGTATATGTATGTGCGTGTCTGTGTGTTCAATGGTTTTTATACAGTTAATACAAAGTTAATACAAAGAGACACTTGAAAATGATGCCATGCCCCATACTGAAATAAATATATGCATCATAAACGCAGTCTTTGGGTACAAAATGTTTCTGGTTATGAAATACTCTTAGAGGTCTGTGATCACTTGATGCCTTCGTCCCCGGAAATACAAAGTGACAATTGTAACAGTGTGTCATTGCATCACAATAACCAATAATGTACAGAAAGGGTTCGAAATATCAAGAGCACATACTATATGTTAATACTGTTAGTATATCCGTCCGTCAGTCCTCTATTTATCTTCTGTCTGTCTCTTTAGTAGGTCTCACTCACTGTTATATACACATGTTCCCTACTAAATCTATATTAAGTTATATTACTCTAAGTCAAACAGGAAATAATTTCGTAGGTGCAAATAAATAATAAAAATAAATATAATTTTCTTTAAAATATGGTTTCTTATATAGGCACAAGGCCAGCAATTTGAGAGGAGGGGAAAGTCGATTAAATTGACTCCAGCGCGTGACTGGTACTTTATTTTACCGACCCCGTAAGGATGAAAGGCGAAGCTAACCTCGGCGGGATTTTCTTTAAAATATAACATGACATTGCATAATACTGTCGTAGATACATACTTCCATTTTTTAATTTTTTTTAATTTTCAGACTTAGTTGTATTCATAATTTATGTCTGGTTTAAGATGGAAACCTCTTAGTTTGACCAATTTTATAACAGATTTGCTTAATGTTTGGTAAGGCTGACCAGGGGATAAACAAAAATGAACACTAGTACTTAATGAAGTCAACGACATGCCTTCCATGCGATTATTCTATCTGCTAGAAAAAGCAGCTAAATCTTCTTGAAATCACATTCTGTTGTCTTGAAAAGGAAGGACACACTTGATGGGTATTGTAGTTTAGATAAGAAAATGTTTAATCGACTTTCCCCACCTTCAAATTATTGGCCTTGTGTCTAAATCAGAAGCTATTGTTGAGACCTAGGAGACTTAACGGATGTCAGCCGGGTGGGAACTCAGAACCAAAGCAAGATGTAAGTAAATATAGATTTCTTACACAGCCAGAAGGCTTCAAATTTTTGGGAAAGGAACAATCAATTGTAACGATCACAGTATTTAACTGGTACTATATCTTCACGGACCCAGAATTTGAACATGAAAACCGAAACAAATACTTGAAGCATTTTGTTCGACCCGCTAACAATTCTGTTAATGTGTCACCTCGATTTCTAACACAGGAAGAAAGGTAATACATTTCCTGGATGGGTATTTTCGACCAGATCAAAACCATCAGTTAAGTGAGAAAAGGCCACGATAAAACTATTTATTATTATGTGTTAATTCATTAAAATCTCTGTCGAAATTTACTGGCCGTAAAACGACGAAGCTTACACTTGATCAGTTAAAAATAATAGTCAGATTACCTTCAACACACCCTAACATTTAAAAAACTATGGAGAACGACATATCATCATTACTATATTAGGATATCCCTAATGTCATCGTTGGAATACCAGACCTGTCAATTCTCCCCGTCCGATGGGGAAAACTCCCACAGCTTAGTGAGTGGATGAGAGATGTCTTCTCTTGTGAAAATAGATATAGCTTTTATTATGTAAAATCTCCCCATTTTGCCCCATTTCTCCCGTTTTGGGGCACTTTTTTTCATGGTACTCCCCGTTTGAGTTTCTAGAGATTGGCAAGTCTGGAATACTTTTGATAATATACTTGTTTTTGTAGTAGAATAGAATGTATCGCATACAGTAGTATACGATGTATAGTTCTGTTTTTTCTTTAAATGCAGTAATGTGTGACTTGATCGCACATCATTAGTGAGGAGGAGGAGGAGGCGGAGGAGCACAGCCGATTAAATTGATCTATGTATAATTCTGATTGTTTCGATCCTGGTGGGAAGAAATAGTAAAAGAGCAATATTGATCTCGGTACTAATTGAACCCAATAGGAATATCGTCCAAGGCCCTACTTTCTTTTTCAGCTGCTCCACTGCATTTAATATATATATATATATATGTGTGTGTGTGTGTGTGTGCATATATATATATATACATATATATATATATATATGTGTGTATGTGTATGTGTGTGTCTGTGTGTGTATATATATATATATATATATATATATGTGTGTGTGTGTGTGTGTGTGTGTGTGTGCGCGTGTGTATGTGTGTGTGAGTCTGTACCGGTGAAAACTAATGCAATTAGGTGCACTCTCGTATGTCTGAAGATAACCTCAGCAATTCAATAGAGATCCATAAAATATACCGGTCTAAAATAAGTATTGGAGTCAATATTATCAACTAAAATCTTTCAAGGTACTACCCCCTAATCACTGCAGTCCAATGACTGAAATCAGCGAAAAAAATAATCAACTACATAGCAAAATATCTAAAAAGAAAAATCACATTTAAAATGAAGTGAAATCGATGTTTAATATCCTGTCGTGTCAATAGGAGAGAGAAAGTGTTTCATTTCTTCGGGAAGGTATATATACAGGACAGACAAAGGTAACGTTTGTTGACCTTCGTTTTGAATTCTGTAGCAGGAAAGTGGCGGGAAGTCATGAATAGGTCCTGACTTATATAAATTGTAGATGGTTACGTTAGAATTCCTATGGATTGAGGTCTACATAAGCATACATAATTCCTTTCTCTCTCTCATTTGCATGTTCTATAAGCATTCTATTACATGTTGTGGTAGTGTTTCTGTATAATAGCATGCATTTATTGCTAATCCGGATCGTCTGAGTCAGCGTGGTAATGGAATATCTAATGAGAGTCATAAGAAAAACCAGCAGTAAATAAATAAAACAAAATAAAAAAAACAACAGCCAAAGAGCAACGAAAAGCATACAAAATAAATGTAATTACGATATGTGAAAAAATCAAAAGAGAGTAAAACAATAAAATAATTGTTTCTACTTTTGGCACAAGGCCAGCAATTAACCCAGTGCATTACTGGTATTTTATTTTATCGACCCCGTAAGGATGAACTCAGACCGTAATGGGCAGTAACTCTATGCTACAAAGCTTGGCGTCTGACCCTCTACCCATACTGCTAATAAAATAATGATTTCTGATTTAGGCACAAGAACAACAACCCAGGGGGAGGGGAAAGTCGATTAAATCGACCCCAGTGTGTTAGTGCTAATATTTTTTTATCGGCCCCATAAGGATGAAAGGTAAAGCTAACTTTGGCGGGATTTGAACTCAGAATGTAATGGGCGGTAACTCTATGCCACATAGCATGTTTCCGACGCTCTACCGACACTGCCAATAGTTGTTTCTACTTTAGGCACAAGGCCAGCAATTTGAAAGGGATGGGAAAATCGATGATTAAATCGACCCCAGTACTTATTGGTGCTTTATTTTATCGACCCCGTAAGGATGAAAGACAAAGCTAGCCTTGGCAGGATTTGAACTCAGAACGTAAAGGGCCAGGGCACTGCCAATGATATTAAGTAAAATACCATGCATAATCGTAGAACGGAAATGAGTAGAAAAAAAGTGACTAAAATAGCGAGAGATAGAATACTTGGGATAAATATGGAAAGGTGTAAGGAAATAATATTTGAGCATTTTTATGTATATGTATTGTTGTAAAGAAGTGTGTGTGTGTGAGTGTGTTGCGTGATTTTATCGATGTGAGTGTTGTGTCTTCTGGGAAATATATATGGAAGTGACATGCTGTTGTGCGAGTAGTGTGAACAAAGCAGA
>OZ024747.1:69235812-69248312 GCA_964016885.1 Eledone cirrhosa
TTATCGACCCCGTAAGGATGAAAGGCAAAGTCAACCTCGGCGGGATTTGAACTTTTATAAAATAATTGTTTCCTCATTTGGCACAAGGCCAGCAATTATCCAGTTCATTACTGGTACTTTGTTTTATCGACCCCGTAAGGATGAAAGGTAAAGTTAACCTCGGCGGGATTTGAACTCAGAATGGCAAGGGCCGTAACTCTATGCGTCAAAGCATGGCGTCCGACCCTCTACCGATACTGCCGATCCACCAAAATAATAAAACCAGAAGTACATCCATCCATCCATTCATACACACACACATACATACATACACACATCCATCCATCCATACATACACACATACATACATACACACATCCATCCATCCATACATACACACATACATACATACACACATCCATCCATCCATCCATCCATACATACACCCATACATACATTCGTAGATACACACATCCATTCACACACCCATCTATACATTCATGCATATATGCATATATATACATACATCTATACACACATGCATGCATCCATCCATCTATACAGCCATCTATACACCCATACATCCACACACACACACACAAGTATATACATTTGAGTTTACAAAAAAGAGGAAAGGTGCTCCCTACTAAAGTACAATATTTTTTTTGTTTCTTTACTGTAATTTACTGTAATTTACTGTAATTTACTGTAATAAACAACTTGTATTACTCTCCTCGTAACATACTACGTAACAGCTCTACATCAGATATATACCTTCGTACGGACATATGTGTAGAAAATCTAAAACATATACATACATAATATATATACATATATATATATATATTATATATATATATATATATATTATACACACACACACACACACACACATATATATATATATATAATATAAAATCAAAAGATGGTTAAAAGAGTTCCACGTATATTATTATTTTATTATATATATATAAAGGTAAACAAAAAAAACAAAACAATCGGTACAGCACAGCATATGGAAGAAATACATTAGGTTAACGCTTGAAATAGCAGGAAGAAGGTGTTAACGTTTCGGACGCTAGTCTGTCATCAGAAGAAAGAATGAGAAATTAGAAAATCTGAAGGGACGGGTGGCGTGGAATCGGAAAAAAATGTTTTAGAGAAAAATAACATGTCCATTCATGTTGCCATCTCTTGGTTACTTTAGACCATCCCAATTTAATTTATTATACGTATTTCATAAGCCAAAACATGTTCTCATTTGACAGAATCCACAGGAGATGTAGAACAAATTTGATATGCAGGCAGTCAGACGAGCTGTTGAGATCTGTATCCGACGGGCATATGAGATATTAAACAATGTCAACACAGAAGGTATTATTTGAGTAGGAGAAATATTACAGTAGGTGTTGACGTTTTCCAACTGGTGATAGTATGATGATAACATTATATATATAGGGCGGTGGATTGGCAGTATCAGTAGAGGGTCGGACGCCATGCTTTGACGCATAGAGTTGCGGCCCTTGCCATTCTGAGTTCAAATCCCGCCGAGGTTAACTTTGCCTTTCATCCTTACGGAGTCGATAAAATAAAGTACCAGTAATGCACTGGGATAATTGCTGGCCTCGTGCCAAATGTAGAAACAATTATGTATATTTTATATATATACAGAGGGCATGTCAAACTGAGGGTCCCCGAGGGCCACAAGGGTCACATATGTGTTGTCTGAGGGTCACATGGGTCACATATGTGTTGTCTGAGGGTCACATGGGTCACATATGTGTTGTCTGAGGGTCACACATTACAACTAATGTTTTAGAATTTTATATTACGAAGATAAAACATGCTCGCGCTGTAAAAACATTTGTGCGGGCCGCAGGTGTGCTTGTAAAGGGCCGCATCTTTGACATGCCTGATATACAGGGTGCATTATATATATATAGGGCGGTGGATTGACAGTATCGGTAGAGGGTCGGACGCCATGCTTTCCAGCATAGTTACGTCCCTTTATGATCTGAGTTCAAATCCCGCCGAGGTTGACTTTGCCTTTCATCCTTACGGGGTCGATAAAATAAAGTACCAGTAATGTACTGGGTAATTGCTGGCCTTGTGCCAAAAGTAGAAACAATTATATATATATAATATACAGGGTGTCCCCAAAAATTGTAGTCACACTTTTATTAGAATGCTGTTGAAGTGTGTATACATTTATTGGGGGCACTCTCTATATATAATTATATATATATATTTACAAGTGTGTGTATGTGTGAGTGTGTGTGTAAGCGTGTGTATGTGTGTGTGAGTGTGTGTGCGTATGTGTGTGTGTGAGCGTGTCTATGTGTATGTGTGAGTGTGTGTGTATGCACGAGCGTGTGTATGTGTGTGTATATGTATGTATGTGTGTTAGATATGAAAATATACGCTAAGCAGCTGAGATATATGTTAAAATCATATCTGTTACAGGAACGGCACTAACTTCTACTGAAGCTGTGTACATATGTAAGTAAAATACACTGACATATGTAAACATGCTTCTCCTTTAAATGTTTACATAGTTCTTCATAGAATGAGAAGGAGCAGACGATCCGACTTGCGTTTCGAATCTAGTTGGGATCACATGTGTGTATTTGAGACAGTCCACAGAGATACAACCAATCACATTATTATTGGGAGTTTGAGGGCGGTGGATTGGCAGTATCGGTAGAATGTCGGACGCCATGCTTTGCAGCATAGAGTTATGGCCCTTGACGGTCCGAGTTCAAATCCCGCCGAGGTTAACTTTGCCTTTCATCCTTACGGAGTCGATAAAATAAAGTACCAGTCACGCACTGGGGTCGGTTTAATCGACTTTCCCCTCCCCCAAAATTGATGGCCTTGTGCCTATATAAGAAACCATTATAACTGGGAGTTCGGCTCTTCCGTGTTCGGACACATTTGTTGGGAGGTTTCTTGGGTATTTTAATTATTATTAATTGTCATATATTGTCCCAATTTTTCCTATGAATTAGGCCTGCTAGGCATATGAACTGTTCTTATGTTCTTTCCAGAACAATGTTAAAGATGTCTGATATATTTATGTATATATCAATGGGTTTTTTTAATAGTACATTATATAATATCCTGCCAAATCAATGGGTGGCAGTAGTTCCAGCTGCACACATCGAAAGACTGGTGTAGTGGTTCTGAGAACAATGCGGCTTTGCAGATGATCAATGTAAATTGACAATGGAAAGACGCTCCCACTCGAGTTAGAAGAGAACTATTGACATTCAGGAGAAGCAGCGACCCCTGATTGTATTCAGCAACCGAAACAAATATGAAGTACAACAAATCCAATGATCCTAGGGGAGGCCCTGGTTCTTCTTATTTGCGAGTATAAACTCGGCCAGATTAGATTAGATAGATTAGATATATAATATTTTCACACATTGACAGTCGACTGTAAAATGTATTATTTGAGTGGGAAACATATTACTGTTGGTATAGACGTTTTCCAACTGGCGATAGTATGATCCCACCATGTATGTATGTGTGAAGGTGCGTGGCTTTGTGGTAAGGTCGAGAGTTCGATTCCCAGCAACTCGTTGTATATTTGAGTTGCTCCAGTCAGCCGGAAAAAATGAGTTGTACCTTTAATTTGAAGGACTAGCCTTGTTACATTCTGAACAAAGTTAAGGGTAAGCGAGTCTGTGGAATGCTTAGCCACTTGCACGTTAATTTCACGAGCAGAGTGTTCTGTTGATCGGATCAACTGGAACACTCGTCGTCGTAACCGACGGAGTGCCAGATTTGTGTATGTATGGATGGATGCACGCACTTATTTATGAATACACAAGCACACACACACACACACACACACACATATATATATACATATATATATATACATATATATAGTTGAATAAATGGACAGAGAACAAAAAACAGAGAGGCTGTACAAATGGTATGGTTTTTAGTTTCACGCTTGAGAGTGTGGGGGGGGGGGTAGGGGACGACGTTTTGGGCATAAGCCCGTCATCAGGAGAACAGTGGGTAGGAAGAGAGGAAGAGAGTTCCGAGGGTGTGTGGGGGAATGGTGAAAAGACATTTAAAAAAAAGTGTGGGGGGGGGGGGGCAATTTTTAAAGAGTAAAGGAAATGTTTTAAAAGTACAAATAAAAATAAAATAAAAACAAAAATAAACAAGGGGTGAAAGGGTGTGAGGCGTGGTGGTGGGTGGAGGAAACATACACAAGCACACATATATGTGTGCTTGTGTATTTATAAATACGTTAACTTTGTAGAGATATATATTGATATATATATATATATATATACACACATATATATATATATATATATATATATATATATATATATATATATATATATACAAAGTTAACTGCCTTTATAACTGCCTTTAATACAGTTTATTTCATTTGCATATATATATATATATATATATATACACAGATATATACATAATATTCTACATATGCATATAAACACGCACAAACACATACTTATACGTATATATATATATATATATATATATATATATATATATATATATATATATATCCTAATTTATAGCTTTCCAAAGTAATTGTCTCTAATACGTAGGTATCTCAATGAAAGGACAATATATATTAATACATTAATAAACTAATAATCCACTCAGATCAGCATTAAAATATATTAAATTTAAGCCCCAAAATGTTAATTTTAACTTATATAATATCCTAACCATGGTTTAAAAAAACCAAGAAACAGATATGTTTCACATGCACCTTGAGTTAGGCACTCTATTTCAAGTTGATCCAGTGAACGGGTAAAATATTTTGTGCCATTTATCAAACAGCTGGAACACTCGTCGTCGGAACCGACGGATGTTCACCAATGCAACAATAATACAATGTATATATTCGAAATATAGTTAAGCTCTCACATGTCCAATTTCCTGAGTTAAACATGCTCCGATGAACTTCTGTTGTCAATAAATTCAGTATGGATGCTAAAAATCTATAATTGCGTAGAAATTGTCAGTGGCTGAAGGTTTTTCTATTCAATACATAAGAAATCTAAAGGTGGCATATTGGCAGTATATGTAGAGCCTCCTACAACATGCTTTATGACATTGAATTACAGTCCTTTACGTTCTGAGTTCAAATCCTGCCGAGGTTAGCTTTGTCTTACATCCTTACGTGGTCGATAAAATATAGTACCAGTTACGCACTGGGGTCGATTTAATCGACCCCCCCATTGACCTATGCCTAAATCAGAAACCAATATATTTCATACGTAAAATCCTATCATATTTGTATTCAGTACAAAGAACTCTCCTCTAAAGTATTTTCCCTCGGCCCTATTGTCGGTATTTCACATTTTACTTAAGAATGATTACTTAGAAGAGAAGACAATAGATAGTATCGATACACGCCCTCAGTATCTAACTGATACATTATTCTATTGATTTCTTCCTTTCCCCCAGAATAGAGAAAAGGCTGCCTAAGGCGGTGGGTTGACAGAATCGTTAGAGCGTCGAACAGCATGCGTTGCAATATGTAGTTACGGCTCCTTACATTCTGAGTTCAAATCCCTCCAGTGTCAACTTTACCTTTAATCCTTCCTGTGTTGATAATGACAACGACTGGGGTAGATTTAATATTTGTATAAATCCTCCTAGATATCAATGGAATTATAACCCAAGACAAAATTCAACCCTACTGTGTATCTTAACCGCGAATGTGAAGAGACGCGAAAGCTTACTTAGCAATGTTTCAAGAACGATATTATTGCTTTCGAAATTTTGTTGTTATTGATTTGCTCCAAATCGGATCTGATTGCGGAAACGAATGATTAAAATCATTGCAACATGCCCATCGCATTTTATTTCAGGCATAGTGTACCTTAGACAGGGCATGTCAAACTGAGAGTCTCCCGAGTGCCACATGGGTCACATATGTGTTGTCTGAGGGCTACACACAACAAATTACGCACATTACAACTATTTTTTTAAATTTTATATTACGAAGATAAAACATGCTCGCGCTGTAAAAGCCTTTGTGCGGGCCGCAGATCTGCTTGTAAAGGGCCGCATGTTTGACATGCCTGCCTTAGGCTACATAATCCAAATGTCCCTCTTTATAAAACGGTACTCCTGATTACACTATCCAATACATCCGGTAAAATGTGTTGTAAAATGTGTTCCCTGCTATTTCTTGCGGGTCGAGAAGCTTTTCTCTTATTAGTTCGACAAACCAGGTATATATAAAGCTGCCTCCCTCTTATTGCATACAATGCATGCCTGATATATATATATATATATATATATATATATATATATATATATATATATATATATATAAATGAATGCAAATAATAAATTCAATGTCAACATGACTTTTTCATTTTGATGAGAGACAATTGGAAAGAGGGTGCATGTATAATTTAAGTACACTATCTCAAATACAGGATTTTGATTTCTGAAACTCCCACAGTGAGGTAAATTAGGGAATGCTAGTTAAGACATATTTTAGTAGATTTGGTATATATAAAGTCTTGGCACGAGAAAACAAATTTCGATCGGCATTTGCTGAGAATCGAGCACCTTGTGTCATTTAAAAAAATTGTTAATGCACTCCACTGCACGGGTCATCACATCATAACATTATACACCTTTGGACATGATTGCAATAAAGCCAGTGTGCGATATTGTTTTGGTGGAGGAGAGGTTGCTCGGCTTATATTTTTTATCGCTTATTCTGGTGCTCATTAACCTAATCTGGGGTCTTCAAAATCTCTAGAATTGAAGAGTGAGAAAGGTATTTTCAAGCCAGAGACTTGGCCTGGTTGCTTGTAGCAGAGAGGACTTAGTTAAAGGCACACAAAAGCCAAATGCTGGTGTTAAACAAGAAGACAGATCAAGTAGGCCAAAGCGGGGTTTAAACTTAGAACGTAATAGACATGAACACATGAACAAATATCACAAATCGTCCTCTCTTTACCTACTTCACCAGCTTATTGCCTTCCTTTGATTGCTTCTTTATTTATCGACTACGGAAGAATGAAAGGTAAATTGATAAAAAAAAAAAAAGAAAGGAATTTAATCCCAAATGCAAGGAGTTGGAAAAGCCATTTTCTCCGCCGCTGCAACGCTTGTCCGAATTTACCGCCTAAAATATCAGCCAAATCCTCTTTAAATCACACTAAAAAAACCTTTGAAAAGACATACTTTGGATAATATGATCTTGGATATAGAAAGATTATTGGCTGGAATTGCCCATGCCTGTTCTACGCACTGTCACATACACCCAGAAATAGATGCAATATTAATTGCATCACTGGTTCAAACCCCCAATGTCCCTCAAACCACACCCACTCTCTTATAAAAGGATACGATGAATAATACGGTATTTGGTGCTCGATTAATGTTAACCCAATGCTATAATCCACCAGAACAGCAGACCATATAAGTTCCGAAGAACAACAACTCTCTTCTCCGACCAAGTCTACTACTAATATTTAAATGTATGTTCTGTAATTAGATAGACTTATGCTTATATGCTTTCCAGCCTTTATCACCCTTTTAGCCTTTATCACCCTTTTCACCCTTTATCACCCTCTTTTAAGAGGTACATTGGACTACATTATCTAATGTGGCATGTCCATAAGGTATCGAATTGGCAGAGTTATCAGAATGTCAGTTAGAATACTTCCTGGAATTCATTGTGGTTCTTTGCGCTCTGAGTTAAAATCCTTCCGAGGTAAACTTTGCCTTTCATCACTTCGAGGTCGATAAATAAAGTACCAGACCTGTATTAGAGTAGATTCTCTCTCTCTCTCTCTCTCTCTCTCTCTCTCTCTCTCTCTCTCTCTCTCTCTCTCTCACACACTCACTCACTCTCTTCTCTCATTCTCTCTCTCTTTCTTTCACTCTCATCCTTTAGAGAAAATTCTTTTCCTTTAGAAAATCACAATAGAAAATACATCCTACCATTTTCATTGTCTCTCTTTCTCATGAGAAATCTCGGCTGTGTTCAGACCCGGAGAAGGATGGACTCCGACAGGGTCAAATGCCCAGGACACGTAGACGCCGTATGTCATTTGGGCACCTGCTGTGACTCAATCAAGAGTCACGGCATGACAATATTTTAAAGGGAAGGATGTGATATGAGGGAGATTTGGCTGCTATCTGTTAACATGTCCCAACAACCAAGTAGAGCAGTGGTTCCCAACAGCGTTCCATATAAGGATTTTGGGGGTTCACACAAAAATAGTAACTTGTGGATCCAGAGTAGTATGTTAGGGGTCCATGATAAATATTTTAAAAAAGATAACCAATTTAAAAAAAAATCAAATAAAACAATTAACCGAAGCAGTTGGTCAAAAAATTCCCTACGGATTTAATAGAAATCAATCGAAATGATAATTGGCAAAAGCAACAACAAGCTCAAATAGAATCAGTGGTGATGGTTGGTAAATAAATTTATAAGCTTATACACACACATTTATATACAAATATATACACAAATACAAGAATATTGTCTCGAATATATTTTCTCGGGAGTGGGGCTTTGGTTGTCATTGAATGTACGTACACAGATACATATATACGTACTGTATTTACACACACAACTATACATATGTATGTATATGTGTATTTATATATATATATATATATATATATATATATATATATATATATATATATATATATATATATATTCTTTTATATATATATATATATATATTTATATATATATATATATATATATATATATATATATATATATATATATATATATATATATATATATATATATATATGTATTATATAATACACACACACACATGTATATATATATATATAGGTGATGGTGTTGGTGGTGGCGGCAAAGTACCTAGAGAGAATAAACTAGAGACACATTTCTTGTACAGGCTGAAAAAAACATATGCACATACGTAAGTTCATCACAATATGTCGCTGTACATTGCAGCGATGCATTCCCTGAAGACGGTACAGAAGCCAAGTACTGATTACCGAGCCTATCGGAAGCTTTCGGTTGATCTAAGTTGATCAGGGCCTCACCCTTGTATGGAGGCTGTGGTCTTTGGGTTTATTCGGAATAGGGCATCTCTGCGCCTCCTCTGTCAGAGCATTGATGACAAGTCTCTTTCAAAACACTGTGATTATCATTATTTAGGTCTTTTCTCAGCAGCGCCACCACCCTTCGGATAGAGAAATAGGGATTCTCTCGTTTTTGCGGTAAACACTTGCCAAGAGTTTACCGAACGAATCTGGCATATAATGTTTAGCTTGTAGGATAGACCATCCAAATAAAACGATTAGCCTCTCGTACAGCTAGCCATCGTGCCCCGCATAGTGCAATACTTTGGCTCTGAAGCCAAAAGTTGCGACAGGCCATTGAGTTAGGCACTGAAGTTCATCCTGCGATCCAGCCAGCCGCTCATCCCGAATAGTTGAGCAACTTGCTGTTAAAAACCGCACGAGCCTGTTTGAAACCGAGTAGCAGGCATTCATTGTAATCTGTTAAATACCGAATTGTCGCTTTGTTGCTCCACTATACCTCTGCCAATCAGACCCATAGAACGGCTTTCGTCCCTTCGGGTCTTAGAGCACGGGTCTGACAACGTAGCCATCATGCTTGACACTGTAGAATTAGTCAACGGCCAAACTCATGTCCATCAGAATGCCTTTCCTAAAAGCCTCTGCTAAGTTTCTAATTGGATTTTCCTCTAATTTGAGTTTCTTTATCGCTATTTCCTTTACTAAAACGTATCAATTCTATTATATCCACTATATTTAGGGTGAACCACCATTTGCTTTTGACAATTATCCCGACTCTGTAAGCTATGCGCACCGGCAACGACGTGTTTAGCATCCAGCAACCAAGTCCCTGTCTACGGAGCATATCTAGGTTGACCGAACAGATCTCGAATTTTTTGTCTGCATAGTCGACCACTTTAAATTGCCGACAAGCTACGCTATTCCTATCAACTGAATATACTATCTAAACACGATTTGGTTGACCTGGTCTGGTTAGAACCAAGTTAACATTGGCAAATTTAGGAAATCCAATCAGTTTCTCTCAAACAGCTGGAAACGTATTAGCAGGTTTGCAAGGTTTTTGCATCTGCCACACATATCTGCTAGTCCCACAAATTCCCAAGTCCCAGTGTGCATCCAAAGTACCGTTCCAGCTTCTCACTAACATTAAAGAGGACTCCCCTATGGAGGTCTCTTGACGTCTGAAGAAATCTGGCTATTCCAATCCAGTCGGGGTGCGAACCTGCAGCTAGTTTGAAAGGCTGGCCTTCGCTGCCGGTCACATACAGCTCCTGTAACGTAATTTCTGGGCCCAGTAAGATGGTCCTTGTGAGATCCAGAACTTTCTTAAGCAATACAACAACCACGCCTTACGATCTAGCGCGACTTGCATATGAATACAACGCATAGTCGCCGAAACTGGGCACAAAGGCTCGTGCCATGGAAATTCTGGTCACGTTGATGATCACCATATTTATATTTAATGACATGAAGTCATTGAGCAGGTGGCCACGCTTCCATGGCAACCCCAGGTCAAGTGCATCTGCACTGCATGTTTTGAGCAAGGTCACGCTGAATAAAGAGAAAGGAATTGAGAAGGGGTGACTAATGAGAGGACATTACAAGGACCCCCCCCCCCCCCCAAAAAAAAAAGAAGAAATAAAAAACCGTCAGTGTTTTAAATAGAATGTAATGTAATAATTGTTTCTACATTGGCAAAAGGCTAGCAATTTGAAGGGGAGGGGAAAGTCGATTAAATCAACCCTAGTGCATTACTGGTACTTTATTATATCGACTCCGCCAGGATGAAAGGCAACGCTAACCTTGGCGGGATTTGAATTCAGAACGTAAAGGGCCGTAACTCTATGCTGCAAAGCATAGCGTACGACCTTCTACCGATACTGCCAATCCACCACCCTTAATGTAATGCAATAATAGGAATAATCCCTGGGTAATTTTCCACAGTGACAATAATAGGGATTTCTAACATAAGCTGGAAGCTTTGTTTGAGAAGGAGTGTGTACAGGAATCGATTGATTCAACCTTAGTTCCTTGGCATGGATTTTATCTTATCGACTCCGGAGAGATGAAAGACAAAGCTGATGGCGGCTGTCAGTGCTAATAACAACGATGATGACGACAACATCAACAACACCACCACCACCACCACCACTACCAACATCAACAACAGTAACACCACCACCACCACCGACATCAACAACAGTAACACCACCACCACCACTACCACCACCACCAACATCAATAACTGTAACACCACCACCACCACTACAACCATCTCCAACGCCATCACTAACAACAGTAACACCACCACCACCAACAACAACAGTAATACCACTATCACTAACAGCAACAACAACAAAATAACACCACCAACAACAATACCACCCCCACCCCCACTGCAACCACCACCACCACCACCACCACCACCACCACCACCACCACCACCAACAACATTAAATGATGATGATGATGATGATGCACAAGATGTAATCAATATTAATAATGGTATCTAATTTAGGCACAAGGCTAGCAATTAGTGAGAAACAGAATTAGGTGGTATTGACCCCAGTACGTGACTGGTACTTTACTTTATCGAGCCTGAAAAAGATGACAGGCAAAGTTGACCTAGGCGTGATTAATATCTTGTCCACGGGGCGCAGCACTTCCGCCCTCTAGCCCTAGGCCCAAAGCCCAAGCTCCTTCCTCCTTCACCCTCTCCTCTCTTCTGTGACACCAGAGCTCTTACCATCCCCTCTTCTTCCCGTTTTTTTTCTCCTTTCTTTCTCTCTTTTTTCTCTATATTTCATTATTCTTTCTTTCCTTTTGTTTACCCATTTTTTTTATTGCCGCCATTATAGTTGTCATTATTATTATTAGGGCGGTTGGCAGTATAGGGACAGCGTCAGACGCCATGCTTTGCAGCATAAAGTTATGGCCCTTTACGTTCTGAGTTCAAATCCCACCGAGGTTAACTTTGCCTTTCATCCTTACTGGGTCGATTAAATAAAGTACCATCAATATACTGGGGTCGATTTAATCGACTTTCCCCTCCCCCAAATTACTGGCCTTGTGCCTACACTAGAAATCATTATTATTACTGTAAATAATATCATGTTTATACAATTTTTATCATAAATAAATACAGTTTGTAAAATGTCTAAGCTACGCACTAGGCCTCACACATCGGTGGGTGAGGGTTAGTTATTCGCTTAAATTTATTCCAGCGCTTCACCGGTACTTTATTTTACCGATCCCAGAATTATGAAAGGCAAAATTGAAGCGAGAACGTACAGGGCTGGGATAAATACCACAAGGTATTCTATCTGATATGCTACCTATCTTACCAGTTCACCGAATAAAACGAGACAAGGGATATATGTGTATGATTTATAGGTATATTTTTGTTATCGTGTTACGTTTTCCAGCTGACGGGCAGAGGCCATGCTGGGGCA
>OZ024747.1:69263312-69265812 GCA_964016885.1 Eledone cirrhosa
AGGAATTGGCTGGAATGTGTGAGAGAGTGTAGTAAAACGTATTAAGTGAGTGGCTTTAGGCAGAATGAAGGCAGAGTCAAGGATATCACTGAGAGAAACAGATACATCATCCCGGCTAGAGGTGAATTGCACCATTGTGGGATCTATTTGAACTTTGTAATGGTTCATATAGTTATTAGGCGTTGACGTATTATCTGTTCCTGTAGATTGGCAGTATCGGTAGAGGGTCGGACGCCATGCTTTGCATCATAGTTACGACTCTTTACGTTCTGAGTTCAAATCCCGCCGAGGTTAACTTTGCCTTCGATCCTTACGGGGCCGATAAAATAAAGCACCAGTAATGTACTGGGGTAATTGCTGGCCTTGTGCCAAAAGTAGAAACAATTATCTGTTCCTGTAGAGAGGCAAGTCGTTGTGGGGTGTGGTCCTATATATATTGAGTATGTGTGTTCCATGAGAGATCCTTGATTACTTCCGAGAACTGGCATTTGAAGTGATTGTAAAGGCATGTGTCCTGGGTTATTTATACTTAAGAAGGATGAGGTACGAGATAATGTTTCTTTAGATAAGCAGCGCTTATGTATTTTTTGGCGACGAATTGGAAAAATTATTAGAGCGTCGGACAAAATGCTTTCTGTCATTTAATTATGGTCCTTTACGTTCTGAGTTCAAATTTCGCCGAGGTTACACAGTCGATAAATTAAAGTACCAGTAATGCACTGGGACGATTTAATCGACTTTCTCCTCACCCAAAATTGCTGGCCTTGTGCCTATATAAGAAACCATTTTGGCAGTATCGGTAGAGGGTTGGACGCCATGTTTTCTAGCATAGTTACGTCCCTTTACAGTCTGAGTTCAAATCCCGCCGAGGTTGACTTTGCCTTTCATCCTTACGGGGTCGATAAAATAAAGTACCAGTAATGTACTGGGTAATTGCTGGCCTTGTGCCTAAAGTAGAAACAATTATTATTATTGTTGTTGCTGTTGTTGCCGTTAAAGATACGGGGTTAGTGTGACACCATTCAACAATACTTTCTAGGATTTTATTCTTGGAGTAAGTGAAGAATTGGTGTGAATGTTAAGATAACATGTGGATGTCACTTGGTTTAGGAACGTTATGTATAAATGTAGGGTGATATGATCTGCGTACCAGTAGGCTTTGGTTGCCGTGTTGACTAGTAGGTCATTGATGTAGAGAAGGAAGAGTGTGGAGGACAGAACCGAACTCTGAAGCAAACTTGAGGCGATAGAATGTGTAACATAGAGAGAGCTCCGTCAACACGAACCGCTATTCTATGATCTGTCAGGGAGCTATCGATCCAAGAAATGATGGAGCCCACACGTAAGCAGTACACACACACACATGCACACATACACACCAGCACACACATACCCCGCCACAATATATGTATATATATATCGCTGTCCACCTGGTTATGGAGGGGCTAATAACGTTGTTAGAACTCGGTGTGTCCTTGGAAGTCTAGTTGCAGCGACATTCGGCAGTGTGACCTGTAGTTCCTGTGGTAGGTGATCACCGCCTGCGGTATCCTCCATCAAAATCCGTCCGGGTTACAGAGTCCTTTACATATATGTGAACCCTAAAAACCTGAAGTCAAGTGTAGAGAATTGCTGCATATATTGGATGTATGTTAGCTTGAAATTAACAGTTTCAACGCAGGTTTTTCGCGCCTCTAGAATGGAAAAAAGTGGTTAGTGTCACCTGTCACACTTGCTGTATACACAAACACCATGCTACCGATTACACCAAATTGGTCTGGCGAATTGTTTCCTTATTTAAGCTTTATCAATCGGTTATTGGGTAAACAATCGTATTCTTAGAACCGTTATGCGGATTATGAATTTTGAATGTACGTTAGCTTAAATTTAGTAGCTTCAACGCAGGTGTTTGACTATAAAAATAGTTGGTCATATAAGCCCGTAGAGAGGGTAAATGTGGATTCTCAGAGGTGACGATGTTGACGTTGAAGCTGTTAACTTTGAGCTAACATATATTGAAACTTCATAATCTGCTCAACGGCTAAAATCATATATATATATATTATATATATAGATATATTATATATCTATATATATAATATAAAGATGAACGTTAAGGAACTAATATGTACGGTAATGTTATACCTGTATATATACAGAATGGGTAACCGAGACTGCGCCAATGTTTATATAAATATACACAATTTTAATATTAAGACATGTAAAAATGCCAGACAAATTGAAAAAACGATGAACAATTGATTTTCGGACCTCGTTGGGTCCTCATCAAAAGGCATGTATATAATATAAACAACCACAAGGAAACATGCATTTTATGGGCAGTCGCTCTTAGTATTCTGTAATGGGTATACTAATTTGCATATAGTTAACGTTTGTGTTGCTAGTTAATTAAGGTATATATTATTTAGAAGTACATTAAGCAGCTGATGGGTACGATGTAGTTATATCTGTATCGATACAGAGAGGGTAACCGAGATTG
>OZ024747.1:69270812-69273312 GCA_964016885.1 Eledone cirrhosa
ATGTAGGCACATGGCTAGCAATTTGTGATGGTGGTGGTGGTAGTGGTAGTAGTAGTGGTGGTGTTGGTGGTGGTAGTGGTAGTAGTAGTGGTAGTGTTGGTGGTGGTAGTGGTAGTAGTAGTGGTGGTGTTGGTGGTGGTAAGTCGATTAAACCGATCCCAATAATTTAATGATATTCGAAAAGATAAAAAAAAAAGCAAAGTTGATCTTAGCAGAAATTAAATTCAAAATATAGAGAGACGTAATATAGGATGTAAAGTATTTTGTTTGACAACAATGACGACTATGATGATGATGGGGATGATGATGGTGGTGGTGGTGATGGTGGTGGTGGTGGTGCTTAATATAGGTAAGATAAGGCGACAAAGAGTTTTGGGAAGAATAAATCGATTAAATTGACCGCATTTTCATATTACATAATATTTGGACTCCGTCTCTCACAGGTTGGACTAAACAAAGGTGATAACGTTTTTTCAATTTTGAAAATAATGCAAACATGTTGATGTAGAGAGAGAGAGAGAGAGAGAGAGAGAGAGAGAGAGAGAGAGAGAGAGAGAGAGAGAGAGAGAGAGAGAAGGGTATAGGGAAGTTAAGTCTATTGAATATCGATGTCAATATTTGAATGTTACCTAATCAATAGAACCGCCCCCACCTGCCACACGTCGGAATTCAGTTGTTCAAATAACACTGGATGAATTTGCTATTTAGCTCAATGTAGAATATTATTTATAGAGAAATAATACATAATAATGTCGATGTGAATTAATTAAGAATAATGATAAAACAATAATACTTATAAAAACGGCGACAATTAGATCACTAAATAGCAAATATTAGAATAATTAAAATTAATAAATAAATAACACGTGCATTTATGCACATTGAAAGGAAACAAAGAGTTACGCTACAGGTAGTTAACCTTTTACCATTTACCGTATTTCCCGGCGCCGAAGATGCACCCTAATTTTGACAACCAAAAAAAAAAAAAAAAATAATAAACAACTTTCGGCCCCAGGACGCTTGGTAGATTTTTGAGACTTAATTTAGGAAAAAAGTAGCGTCTTCGACGCCGGGAAATCCGGTGCATTATTGTATATTTACTATTGCATTTTCGCGGTGAAGGCTTTATCTCAAATAATTATTTCACATAATATTGAATGAGATTTTGATATTTTTTTGAGAACTATACTTTAACATCATTATGAGCGGCCAGTTACAACCGGTTTGAATAGAAAGAGGTGAGAGAATTCTGGCCGGATATGGCCGGTTTAAATGCTAAAGGGTTGCACAATGGGCTAAAAATAGCAGCTAAAATTCCATTAAATCACAGCCTAGCAATATACAATCGAAACAGACATGGCAGTGGGGGTGATAATGTGATCTCCATGTGTCCAAAGAAATATAAACGAATGTATAAATAAATACACAAATAGAAATAAAAATAAAAGTAGACAGGATTGTTTTGATCAGAGTTAAATAGTCAGGGAAAAGCTGAGTCTCAAGAACAACAACAAGAACAACAAGAACAACAAGAACAACAACAAGAACAACAACAAGAACAACAACAAGAACAACAACAAGAACAACAGCAGCTATAGCAAAAACAACACTTAAGAAAAATGTCATTAGATTTGTGTTGAAAGAAACAAACCTATATTTATAAGTGTGTGTGCGTCGATGGGTGGGGGGTATAGGCATATATATACATGAAAAGAAACAGGAAACCGACGGCTGAGCTCCTACCGTCTCGACAACTAACATACACACACATGTATATACATATCTACATATCTATGTATATATATATAAGTGTATATAAATACATACATATATAAGTATACATATATATGACGGAAGCCGGTCGGAGTATTGCTTAAAGCTTTCTCTGTTAATGTATTAAATATATATATATATATATATATATATATATATATATATATATATATATATATATATATATATATATATATTATATATATATATATATATATATATATATATATATAAGATCAAAAGATGGTTAAAAGAGTTTTCTTCCCAATCTCACACATCAATCTTAAATTATTTTTCATATGTCGATTTGAAACTTCACTATTCACAAGTGTTTTTTAAGCTTCATATCATGTATCCCTATTTTATCTGATGAAAACGCAGATATCATCCCACGATGATATTTGTTTTTGAAATGCGCATAATAAAACTTGGAACTCTTTTAACCATCTTTTGATCTTATATTATTTATACTCCAGTCCTACAAACTGTAGAGTGCTACTTATCCGATATTTGCATTGCTTTATTGTGCTACAATAAAACTCACCTCCTACATTATATATATATACATATATATATATATATATATATATATATATATATATATATATATATATATATATATATATAAATGAAAAATATAGAAATTATTGTAGCAAGAAGCCAACAGTATTCCATAATATATAAGTCACTATAGCGTCAAAATGGAAAAAATAGTTAATATATATAT
>OZ024747.1:69278312-69290812 GCA_964016885.1 Eledone cirrhosa
ATATGTAAACGAAACCTCCTCGTTGTTCTCTATTATATATATATATATATATATATATATATATATATATATATATATATATATATATACATATATAGTTATCTTAGCCACGTGGGACACTTTTTCAAATTTATATATATATATATATATATATATATATTTAGATACTCAATGATATTATAGTTTCCATTTATTTAATATCGTTGAATATTTAATATCATCGAATATTTACTCCAGAAAACTGTCGAGTGCTCTGAATCAGTTATAAACATTTATATTTGTTGGATTTCCAACAAATTAAGTATCCCTTCTACTTATATATTTAGATAGATAGGTAGATATATGTGTGTGTATATAAATATATAAATTATACAATAACTCATGTGCCTATAATTAACAAAATCTAACTAAATACGAAACATAAATACAAACATTTGAAACAGTAGTATTGTGTAATATAATGGTAAAAATATCAGCATACATAAACAAATGTTTATATATGTGTACATGTGTGCCGGTGTGTATAATGATATATTAGTAATGCTAAATGATTACCTACCTATGAAGGTTGTTTACGTCCACAAGCTTGTCGTATTCCTGGGATAAATTTTTCATAGTGTCAATACGAAGTAACGAAAATACGTCAACATAGGAACGGCTGTTGTTGGTGATGGTGTTGTTGTTGGTGGTGATGATGATAGTGTTGTTGTTGTTGGTGGTGGTGATAGTGTTGTTGGTGGTGATGATAGTGTTGTTGTTGTTGGTGTTGTTGTTGTTGGTGGTGGTGATGATAGTGTTGTTGTTGTTGTTGTTGTTGATAGTGTTGTTGTTGTTGCTGATGTTGGTTGTTGTTGCTGTAGTGGTGTTGTTGGTGATGGTGGTGGTGTTGTGGTGGTGGTGTTATTATTAGTGATGGTGGTGCTGTTCTTGTTGGTGATGGTGTTGTTGTTGGTGGTGGTGATGGTGTTGTTGTTGTTGTCGGTGAAGGTGGTAGTGTTGTTGTTGTTGTGGGTGGTGGTGGTGGGTGGTATTGTCGGTGAAGGTGGTAGTGTTGTTGTTGTTGTGGGTGGTGGTGGTGGGTGGTATTGTCGGTGAAGGTGGTAGTGTTGTTGTTGTTGTGGGTGGTGGTGTGGGTGGTATTGTCGGTGAAGGTGGTAGTGTTGTTGTTGTGGGTGGTGGTGGTAGTGTTGTTGTTGTTGTGGGTGAAGGTGGTGGTGGTATTGTGGGTGAAGGTGGTGATGAGGGAAGCAATGATGATATTGCTGTTGTTTGTGATGATGGTGGTAATGATGTAAGTGTTGTTGTTTGTTGTTGATGGTGATGATGGTGATACTAGGGATGGTTTAGCAGTGGTGACGGCGGCGGCGGCGGAGGCGATGATGTTAGTATATTACCACTGAATCTGCTGTTATTGTTATTATATTGCTGTTGACTGTAATATTAACATTACCTGGGTGTCTTGCTACTAATACGGTTGCTGTCACTGTCAAATCCCGCCGAGGGTAGCTTTGCCCTTCATCCTTACTGGGGTTGATAAAAATAAAGTACCAGTAATGCACTGGAGTCCATTTAATCGACTTTCCCCTCCCCAAAATTGTTGGCCTTGTGCCTAAATCAGAACTTGGTATTATTATTGATATCTCTGTTATTATTGGTGGAGTTGGTGGTGTTAGTGAGGATGCCAACGTTGGTTGTGTAGTATTTCTCAAACAACTATAATACTATTATCGATTATTTGTAATAATTCCGCAGGTTCTGGGTTTTTATTTTGAAAAAATGTATTTTGCATTTTTGTTTTCGCCGCTTTCTATCGGGTGAATGTTATTATATAGCCGGCGGTGGTTGTAAAGGTGTAGTGATGATGATGATGGTGGTGGTGGTGGTGATGGTAGTTTTATTAGAACTGATCTAGGTTGGTATATATATATATATATATATATATATATATATATATATATATATATATATATATATATATGTGTGTGTGTGTGTGTGTGTGTATAAGAATATATATGTATAGATATATATATATATGTACTTTTAAAAGAATGAGCGTGTGTGTGTATACATATATATATATGTGTGTGTGTGCGTATATATATGTGTATGTATGTGTGTGTGTTTCGGTAGGCGTTGGTTTCTTATTTTTTCTCAGGGGTGGGAGGTGTTGATGGTAGTGATAGTACTGCTAGTGATGGTATGGTTATTGTTGGTGTTATTGGTTAGTTAGTAGTGGCTAGTGGTCGCGGTTTGTGGCTTGTGGCTGCAAAGTAATGTGTGTATGAATGTCTGTGTGTGTTTTGGTGGAAGGATTGAGTACCAAGGTGTGTATTGCAAGGTATATGAGGCAAGGTGTGGTTAGGGGTGACTGGGTGGTTTCTTTCCTGTTTCCAACCTTTAACAGTTTACAAAAGAAAAAATCTGTGACATGTAGACGCACTCACAAGATCCATCGATGAGTGTGTTTGTGTGAGTGCGTGCGTGTTTGTATGTGTGTGTGTGGTGTGTGTGTGCATGTGTATGTGTTTACATGTGTGTTTGTGTGTGTGTGCATATATATGTGTACGTGTTCGGCTGTACGTGTGTGTCTGCGTAAAACTAACTAAAAGAGATATTCAGAAAAATGGACGTTGTTTTTACTTACTGTGTTAGCTTCTAATGAATGCAGTAGTAGTAGTAGTAGTAGTAGTAGTAGTAGTAGTAGTAGTAGTAGTAGTAATAGTGGTAGTGGTAATAGTAATAGTAGTAGTAGTAATAGTAGTAGTAGTAGTTGCAGCAGCAGTAGTAGTAGTACTAGTAGTAGTAACAGTAGTAATAGTAGTGGTAATAGTAGTAGTAGTTTGAAGGGACGTGGAGGGGTGGTCGGAAGCGATGTGGTGGTGGTGGAAGGTATAGGTGTTTGTGTGCTGGAGAATGTCGTACAGGGTGGAGTTATGGAGTTACAGAGTTATGGTGGTGTCGGGTACGGGGCTAGAAAGTGTTGTACTGCAGCGATGACATTAGTAGCAGGACAGCGTGCTGTAGCTGCAGCAGCAGCAGCAGCAGCGGCGGTACTAGTAGTAGTAGTAGTAGTTGTTGTTGTTGTAGTAGTAACAGTAGTATTAGTAGTTGTAGTAGTAGATTTGGTAGAAGGTGCAGCTGTTTTCGTCGCAGTAGTGGTGACAGTAACAACAGATGCACGATGGTGATGACGACGACGATGATGATGCCGATGATGATGATGATGCCGATGCCGATGATGATGCTAATGATAATGATGATAATGATGATAATGATGATGATGATGATGACGATATTAATAATTGTTTCTACTTTAGGCACAAGGCCAGCAAATACCCAGTGTATTACTGGTACTTTATTTTATCGACCCCCGTAAGGATGAAAAGCAAAGTTAACCTCGGCGGGATTTGAACTCAGAATAGCAAGGGCCTTAACTCTATGCATCAAAGCATGGCGTCCGACCCTCTACCGATACTGATGATGATAATGATGATGAAAGATAACGATAATAACGATAACATACAGTGTAAATACAAATAAAGAAATAGAAGCAAAGAAAAAGAACAAAACTAATAAAAAAATGTATAAAACTCGCCCCGCAAAATATGGAAAAGTCACTCAACTGTGAAAGTATGATCTGTCGGTGATAGACAGAATTGTACTGGCATCTATAACTACTAACAACATTACTACCACCACCAACACCACTACCTATGCAAGCACCAGCACAACCATCGCCACCGCCACCACCACCAATATCTACAGCAACACCACTACCAACACCAACAACATCACTACCAACACCAACACCAACACCAACATTTACACCACCCTCACCAGCAATATCAACACCAACAACACCAATACCAATACCACCTTCACCACCAACACCACTACCCTAGCAACTACAGCCACAACTACCACCACCACCACCCCAACACCGTTGCCAACACCAACACCATTACCAACAGAAATGACACCAACATCACCACTACCAACACCAACAACGCCACCAATCCCAATACATCCACCACCACCAACACCAACGCCAACACCACCTCTACCAATACCACCATCACCCCCACCACCACCTATACCACCCTCACCACCACAACTACTACCAATACCAACACCAACAACACTTCCCTCACAACACCAACACCCAACACTACTACCATGAGCCACACAACCACTACACACACCTTCACCAACGCCACCACCACAACTATCACCAGCACCATGACCTCCACCATCACCATCACCAGCACCGCCACTAGCACCCCCCTCCCATGACCAGCACCGCTACCGTCACCACCACCGCCAGCACCACAACTATCACCACCATCACCATCACCGCCACAACTATCACCACCATCACCCCCACCCCCACCAACACAACCAACACCACCGCCATCATCACCACCACCGCCACCACCACAACTATCACCCCCACTACCACAACCAACACCAGCGCCATCATCACCATCACCACCATCACCACCAGCACCGCCATCATCACCATCACCATCACACATTTAGACTGCTGCACTCACACTCCATCGAATTGGTACTTATACTATAGGTGTATATACGCACATACATGCACACACATACACACACATACATGCACACATACACACACATACATGCACACACATACACGCACATACATGCACACACATACACACACATACACACACATACACACACATACATGCACACATACACACACATACATGCACACACATACACACACATACATGCACACATACACAAACACTCAGATATGACAACTTTGAAGTATGGGACACTTTCTGGCATTCTTTACCTCTCCCTTCCTCTCTATCTCACTCATAATCACACATGCATATATATACATACATAATTACACACACACATACACATGTACATGTATATATACATATATATATATATACACACACAAAATATATATGGCTACGTAATAAGGTAACTTGACAGTCGTTTCTTATAGTTCCTCTCATAAACTCAACATGGATGGGATGGTGGTGGTGGAGGTGGTGTTGGTGGTGGTGTGAAGAGGAGGGTGGTGGTGGTGGTGGTGTTGTGAAGTGGAGGGTGGTGGTGGTGGTGTTGTGAAGTGGAGGGTGGTGGTGGTGTGAAGAGGAGGGTGGTGGTGATGGTGGTGGTGGTGGTGCTGTGAAGAGGAAGGTAGTGGTGTTGTGAAGAGGAGGGTGGTGGTGGTGTTGTGAAGGGGAGGGTGGTGGTGATGTTGTGAAGAGGAGGGTGGTGGTGGTGGTGTTGTGAAGGGGAGGGCGGTGGTGGTGTTGTGAAGGGGAGGGCGGTGGTGGTGGTGTTGGTGTTAGGACTGGTAGAGGAAGAGAGGAGAGGAAGTGAGACGGTGGAAAAAGAGAGAAGAATGGGGGAGGGCGGATGGGGAAATAGAGACAAATTGTAAAAGACAGTGTTGGAAGAGGTGTAAATAAAATGGAAATAAAAAGAGGTGAAAGTGTGTGTGTGTCTATATATATGTATATATATATAAGATATATATGTATAACTAAATATATATATGTATATATATATATATGATATATATATATATACACGTATATATATGTATATATATGTATATATATATACGTATATATATATATATATATATATATATATATATATATATATATATATGTGTGTGTGTGTATATATATATGTATATATATATGTATGTATATATATATATATATATGTATATATATATATATATATATATATATATATATATATATATGTATATATATATATATACATACATATCCCGTACTTTATATATATATATAAAGTACGGGATTACTTAACTAAATATTTTATGTTCATAACATCTGACGACGTCATCGTTTGTTTTATGTCATAGCCTGTGATGTAACATGCCCTCAGAAATACGTATTATGTAATAATGCAACAATAAAGCAAGGTATTGGAATCCTGTACTAAATACGAGATACTGCATCTATGATGGAATATACACATTTACTTTTTGTTGTTTTTTCTCTCAAGATGTAAAAATATGGGGAAAATTTAATAACAATGATCTGTTAAATTATCAAAGACAAATACAACAAATAAAGATAAATAAATATAAGCAAGATAAAAGCAAAATTAAGTAATGAGAAAATGGGCGAGGGTTAAGGAAGAGCAGACTGGCTGTATGGGGAAGTAGAGGAAAGGACTATGAAAGCCATAAATTAGAGGAAAAGGAGGGGGGAAAATGAAGGATTTTGGGCCACAGACGAAAGCGAGAGAAAAAAGGAGAGGGTGATGGGTTCTGGTCCTAGAACGAAGCGGGGAAGGCCACAAAAGCATTTCCGCGGACAATGGCCAGTGACTTATGTCTATAAGGCTCCGGCTTGTACTATTTATATATGTCGTTGAGCGCTTCATATTATTTGCGTCACCACTGACCGTCTAACATGCAGACTGCACGACCCTGTTGGTCAACTCCCTATTAAACTTATATATACGCGCACGCGTGAGTGCGTGTGTGTGTGTATGTATATATATATACATATAAGGGAACAAAGAATCAGTGTTGCAGCACATAAATATGTATATGATGCAACATTGATTCCTTGTTCCCTTATATATTATTATTATTGATGGATTGGCATTATTGGGAGAGGGTCGGACGCCATGCTTTGACATATAGAGTTACGGCCCTTGCCATTCTGAGTTCAAATGCCGCCGAGGTTAACTTTGCCTTTCATCCTTACGGGGTCGATAAAATAAAGTACCAGTAATGCACTGAGTAATTGCTGGCCTTGTGCCTAACGTAGAAACAATTATTGATACTCTGATCCCTAGGAGCATCGAGTGCTCATATCGGCATTACTGCCTACGGACGCAATTAATTTACACCTTAAATACCTATATATATATATATATATATATATATATATATATATATATATATATATATATAAATGGAAAAGAATGAAACGAAATTTCATTTCTCAGTCTTAGTACGGCTGATACTCAAATGTATCATACTATCAGCCGTACTAAGAGTGAGAAATGAAATTTCGTTTCATTCTTTTCCATTTATCGTTTTCGGTGTGCCCGGCCGACTAACTCACTCGATATGCAAATTAGGCTGCTCAGCCGTTAATATGCATAAGGAAAGTATATACTTTCAAACGTTCAATCATCTGGCAGGAAGGTATACGATGCTGACGACAGTTAATAAGCTTGAAACTAGTACATCGTTCCTGTGTCAGTGTTGAACAAAAAGGCGACGATGGTTGCCTGAACACTGTACGGCGCAATTCAGGCTGTTTGTTTACAAACAAACCGAACATTATAATATATGTTCGGTAAACCTATACGTACATATATATATGTGTGCAGTGCATGTGTGTATATATATATACATACTACTGTACGTCTGTATACATATATGTATGTACGTATACATACATACTTATATATATATATATATATATATATATATATATATATAATATATATATATATATATATATATAATATATAAGATCAAAAGATGGTTAAATGAGTTCCATGTATTTTATTATGCGCATTTCAAAAACAATAAAACTCACCTCCTACATATATATATATATATATATATATATATATATATATATATATATAAACAAATCATGCAGTTCTGTTTGCATGCCAACACAAGAGCGAGAATGGGGGGCTCATTCTACTGATATGGCTCATAAAAGAGGCTGTTTGCATAATTGCAAGCGAATCGTATATTATTATTAATACTCGGAAAACTCAGATTATATATATATATATACATATATATATGGGAAACATGTATGACCCAGACGGCAGAGCTCAAGCCGTTTCGACGGCTATTTCTGGACATTTTCCTATTACCCACTCTACTACCTAAGTATTGAGTACTCTGGTGCGTTATGGTCCATCTGCTTCCTTATCACAACTCCTTCGTTATATATATATAGATAGATATTGTAGTGTATTTCGTAAACAAATTTATATCCAAAGTTGGTAGAACACTGAATCCGAGGGACGTTTAATTTTTAAAAATTAGGTTAAAGTCGCAAAATTTTTATTTATCGAATACGCGCTTCTCGCTGTGGAATTATTTCTGCATTTCGTCAGTCCGACATCTTTAAAAAGTTTGTTGGACAGATGAGCTGCGGAAATAATTCCGTCGCGAAACGCGCGTATTCGAAAATGTGAATTTAACTTAGTTTTGTGTGTGTAAATATTGTGTATATATATATATATATATACGTTATTCCGGGTTGAATCGGAGGTAACCACAGTAAGTAAGGTACTCAATACATAGCAGAGTATAATAGTTTTAATATAGATGAGATTCTACAGGACTAGAACTGTTTCATTCATTAGAAGTCATCAGGAATCCCTGATGACTTCTAATGAATGAAACAGTTCTAGTCCTGTAGAATCTCATCTATATTAAAACTATATATATATATATATATATATATATATATATATATATATATATATGAAAATATGAAAACCTTTTTGGTATCTATCGTTATTTTGTTGCATGTATAATTTCTGCCTTCGGTCGGTTCTCTTGGTGTTATATTTTATAACTATGGTGTTTAACTCAGGACTTAATGTTTATTTTTAACCTTTGATCCACTAAGTGCTTTGTGATTGCCTCAAACAAATCGAATAGTCCTTGTTGTACTGCAGCTAAAGTTCGATTTACAAATATTATATATATATATATATATATATATATTATATAATATAATATAATATACAGAGAAGAACACACAAAAGAGTATGTTTTGAATTGAGCTCATTAAATAACAGGGGATTAACGTCAGTCTTTAACTCCGTTTTTTCATTTAATATATATATATATACACACACGAATCACTTTGGGTTTCGCACATGGAAAGATCCCCTCCGAGGGACAAGCCCGGGCAATGTGTCTTTGTGGAAGACCAGCAGTTGCCGATGCATATCAATTTCCCGTTTCCACGCCAGCGATGCTTTTTAGAGCACTGCAAAATCAAGTGTCCTGTTGAAGGACAAAACGCATACACCTATCTAGAATCAAAATCACAACCTCACGATTGTGAATACAAGTTTATTATCATTAATCTTTTCCACCCAATAATTTCAAAAGTTTATTTTTACTTTATTTCAAACTCCATATTTACTTTCTTCTTTCAAAAAAATGTATTCATTTTTCCTTGTTTTCTTTCGTTATTTTCCTATATATCGCAGATCCGGCGGCCGAGCTTCAGGAAAAACCCGATTCGCAGGCTATCATTACCCAGCTGCGTGCCGGTCGAAAAGGAGGGTAATGTATTAAACCAGGGTCCAATGCCTTGTCGTTGGTGGGCTGCGTACCGAGCGAAAACATGAGAGACGGTGCTGATCAAGTTGGCGCGCTAGCCTGTCCGAGGCCATGTTGCACTGGATAGCATCCCATATGCTCTGGGGGAAGAGGAGGAGGGACCTCTACTTGGCGGAGTCCGAGCCGGTTCCAAGTTTCGCAGGTGGCCTCACGTTCCTCCATCACAGTGGGTTCCACTGTGTTGTGGAGACCCCTGTTGATGAGGACGAGGCAAAAGGTTATCGACGAAAGAAACGTCGGCAAAGCCCGCGAGACCGGAGATCAAGGCCACCGTTTCTAATAGGTAAGGTGGCTTGTTGCCATCCAAGGTCGTCAAACTTGACGTCGTTGCATATATCTTCAGCTGCCACTCGGTTACAAGTGTCGAGGTCAGCGAGAAGAAATGCGTGGCTATGCTTTCAGATATGTGTATATACATATACATATATCTGAAAGCATAGCCACGCATTCATATAATTATGTGTGTGCGTGTTTATATATGTATATGTATATATACATATATACATATACATATAAACACACACACACATACTAACACATATATATGTATTTATATATATATATGTAAGTGTGTGCGTATATGTATGGTGTATGTATATGTGTGTGTATGTATATGTGTGTGTGTATATATATATATATGTATGTGTATATATATATATATGTGTGTATGTGTGTGGTATTCAAAATAAAATGAAAGTAAAAAGAAAGCGGATGGAAGGTGATGGGTTTGTGTGTGAGAATATGTATCTGTGGGGGGAGAGAGGGTGAGAGAGTAGATGCAAAGAGAAAGAAGGAATTAAGGAGAGGGAGAAAGTGGGAAGAGAGAAGGTAGATTTCATAGAAAAGCTCAAACGAAATAGAATAGGAAAGAAAGAGAGTAAGAAATTGAGAGAGATTGAGAAAGAGAGAGAGAGAGAGAGAGGGGGGAGTTGTAAGATAGAGGGATGAGTGTTGTGAGAGACGGGGAAGGACAAATAGAGAAGAGAAGTAGAAAGAAAAATAATAACATTATAGAGAAACGTGTCGTTTAGGAGGAAATCAACGGTGGAGATGGCATTGATAGTGGCGGGGGCGGGGAATATAGTGAAGATGTCTGTAGTAGTCGTTGTGGTGATCGTTAGAAAAACAGGTTAGCTTTCTGCTCCAAATAAAATACTGTCACTAATAGTATTGGTAACTTATTGTTTTAGAAAATTATATATATATGTGTATATATATATATATATATATATATATATATATATATATATATATATATATATATATATATATATATATATTAGACAAGGGAAGTAAGGTTCTATACAAAGCAGTGGATATAGAGAAAAGGTGAAGTTGGAAATATATAGTATTTTCTATAGTATAAGTAGGCTACTTATACTATAGAAATACTATATATTTTCAACAGACTGGCAGAGGTATAAAGTCCTGACGAAGGGTAATGACCCAGAAAGATGTTGATTGTTCCTCAAAGCCAGTGTTGAACAAACAGGTGACGACGGTCACTTGCACGGCACAGCTTCAGATCGGGCCGTTTGCTTATTTACATAAAAATATATCATTAATTGCCTTTCATCCTTAAGGGGGCGATAAAATAAAGTACCAGTAATGAACTGGGTAATTGCTGGCCTTGTGCCTAAAGTAGAAACAATTAATTAATAATTGTTTCTACTTTAGGCACAAGGCCAGCAATTACCCAGTGCATTACTGGTACTTTATTTTATCGACCTCCGTAAGGATGAAAGGCAAAGTCAACCTCGGCGGGATTTGAACTCAGATCGTAAAGGAGCGTAACTATGCTGGAAAGCATGGCGTCCGACCCTCTACCGATACTGCCAATCCACCGATTAATTAATAATCAAACTTTAAATATTGTCTCTACTTTTGGCACAAGGCCAGAAATTATCCGAGTGCATTACTGGTACTTTATTTTGTCGACCGTGTAAGGATGAAAGGCAAAGTTAACCTCGGCGGGATTTGAACTCAGACCATAAAGAGCCGTAACTCTATGCTGCAAAGCATGGCATCCGACCCTCTACCGATACTGCCAAAATAATAATAATTATATAATGATCTTCGTCCTCTTATTCCTGGGAAGATTGTGGGGGCAAAGTTTTCAAGCACGCCTTCCAGCGGCCTATGTCAGGAGCAACTGCCTCCAATTGATCAGGCTAAATCCCCAGGCAAGATTAGCCGAGTTCATAAATATTGTGCAAGCATATTGCTCGGGGTCTACGTCTCGTCTCCTGTCCGTTGGTTTTGCACATAAATCTATCCAGCGATTCTTTTCCGAAACTTGTCCGTAGTATCGGAGCTGTAATCTTCAATTCGGAGAAGTAACGCTTTTAGCTGGAGTGACTCTCTCATCTCCGAGCTATATACTCTATCGAGTAATATTACTTCAAACACCCTTCGGTGGATGCTCATTTCCACAGATTGTATTGGTGATCGTATTTTTTCGGTCATTACTCAAGGTACATGAGCAGAGTTAAGGGTTTTCACGAATACCGATTTGAAGATAGCGAGTTTGGCTTTTACCCCCACCTCCCTTCTTCTGAAGACCGAATTTGTATAAAAGTATAAAACGGCAATTTTACACATCATACTTTCTACCATAACCTATCCGGTGACCTGGCGGACTCAATAAAGATTTGTGGGTGTTCGTTTCTTACTTTCAGAGTACACACACACACACGCGCGCGTGCGCGCGCAGACACAAACATGTTGAGGATGTCCGCAAAAAATGTATACACACTTCAACAGCATTCTAATCATTATTGCTAGAGGGTCTGACGCCATGCTTTGCAGCAGAGAGTTACGGCCCTTTATGGTCTGAGTTCAAATCCCGCCGAGGTTAACTTTGCCTTTCATCCTTACGGGGTCAATAAAATAAAATACCAGTAATATACTGAGATAATTGCTGGCCTTGTGCCTATAGTAGAAATCATTATTGCCTGAACAGGTAATCAAAGGGTGTATATATTTTGGGGGACAACGCGCGTGCGCGCACACGTGTGTGTGTGTGTGTGTGTGTGTGTGTGTATATATATACAGAGAGAGAGAGAGAGAGAGAGAGAGCGGGAGAGAAATATATAGATATATATGAGACACACACATTGTT
>OZ024747.1:69295812-69303312 GCA_964016885.1 Eledone cirrhosa
AACATGTAGCATGGAGCAGCACAACAACATAACATGTAGCATGGAGCAGCACAACAACATAACATGTAGCATGGAGCAGCACAACGACATAACATGTAGCATGGAGCAGCACAACGACATAACATGTAGCATGGAGCAGCACAACAACATAACATGTAGCATGGAGCAGCAACATAACATGTAGCATGAATAGATTCCTTTTCTTTACTGATGGCTGAATATCATTGAGCTTGAAAATTGTTGGCATAACTTTACTCACTGATCTTTCAACATTTTACCGTTGTAATATATCGCATAGCCTACAGACACATGTCCATATTCATATACATGCATACATGTAATATATATATATATGTTTTATAATGCATTATGTATGTATGTATGTATGTATGTATGTATGTATGTATGTATGTATGTATGTATGTATGTATG
Organism: Eledone cirrhosa; assembly: GCA_964016885.1. Lineage (NCBI taxonomy): Eukaryota > Metazoa > Mollusca > Cephalopoda > Octopoda > Eledonidae > Eledone > Eledone cirrhosa. The sequence continues at coordinate 69,296,245 of OZ024747.1, forward strand.
TATGTATGTATGTTTTACAATGCATTATATATGTATGTATATATAAATATATATATATATATGTTTTACAATGCATTATATATATATATGTATGCATGTATGTATGTATGTGTATATATATATATATATATATATCATGGCTCTTGACCGTAGAGGAGGTTCATATGTCAAGGGTAGAATCAGTGCAGAGGAAGATCAACAAATGCCTCCGACAGTGGCTGGGAATTATTTCAAGCTTCAGTAAAGTTGGCCTCTACATAAAATCAAGACAGTTTCAGGTTACACTATTATCTGTATTGGAAGAATTCAAGGTGTCAAAGTACAAAATAACAATGGTGTTCAAGTCATGAAGAGATGCAGAAATAAGACATGCGAATCACTACAAGATGAGGGTGCATGGTGGCCGTTGACACTTCTGTCACATAAGCTAAAGGTGAGCGAAAGCTACGAGATATTATTAGATTAACAATTACAGGAAGAGAAGGACTAGGATCTTCTCATTTTCAATTATAGGAAAAAAGCAGAAAGAAATGCGAGGAGAGCTATAAGCTAGGGGTAAACGTGGCCCCAGGCAGGTGAACAATTGAGAGCTGTGAAACTATCCTAGACACAGTGGGGCCTCTTTAAGAGGAATGAAAGATCTATGGAGGCTGGAAACTTATTAAATCTCCTCTCTGGTGCAAACGGTGTATGACACGTTATCGATTACAATAAATTTGCACAGGTGGAGCATGAGGGTCGCAGAATCATGTAAGCTCAATGGAACGTGAGGCATCATGGCACGCAGTCTATCATGGTGTAAAACAGCAGTCGCTTCAGAGATATATAGATGGCGCTACGACAAGATGGACATGGCACTTTCTTATGCAGGTACCATGCACCTTCACACACACACACACGTGTGTGTGTGTGTGTGTGTGTGTGTGTGTGTGTGTGTGTGTGTGTGTGTGTGTGTGTGTGTGTGTGCGTGTTTCCGAAGAAGACGGTATGATCTAACCTATATATTATGTCTGATAGCATACAGTTCTCTAACTGTTATAGATCAGTCAATATATCAATATGATCAACCCTCCGAAACGATCGTAAAACAATGGAATGAATATGTAAAACAACTTGCCTTCGTTATTATTATCATTGTTAAGCCAATATCTAATATATCAGATGAATTGTATATATATATATATATATATATATATATATATATATATATATATATATATATATATATATATATATATATATATATATATATATATATATATATATATATATATATATATTATATATATACAAATTAACTCGAAAATAAAAGTTTGAGACGCGAGTGTGTTGGAATTCTCAGGAAAATGGGAAAACTCAGCGTATGGGAGCTGTTAGAACAGCAAAATGCCGCCGAAGTGGCGTTGGGTGAAATATTACCTCGAAGGATATGTATGAAAGTGAACAGGACACAAATATTAAAATATGCTCTTCAGATCTTAACCTTCTGCAGTTTCGACGAATTAATGAGATTATTGCGGGGAATAGGAGGCTCATAACGGAGAAACATATTGTTTGTGTTGGGACATGTTATATATATTTGTGTGTGTGAAGGCGATCAGCCAAACTGTCAACAACTGGCCTTCTTGATCGCCCTTGAGTCAAAAAACATTTTTTTTTCTAGGAAATGCAGGTAGACGACCAGTTAGGGCTTTGCCTTCAACACTCAAACTGGTAGATATCGAAGTATTCTGTGATAAGCACTCAACTGCTTGAACCATCCCAGATTTCATCTGATAGTCCAGGCGTAGTATACACAGTGAAGAATAAGGATGCATAATAAGTTTATCCGAAATTTTCCATTATAAATATTCCAATGGGTTTGACGACTATGTAGTGTGTTGGTTCCATAGCATCAATCCGGTCTCTTCAGATGTACTTCGGAACATTAGTTCATCCACATCTTTCTATGGAGAACTAAGTGTGGAGAGATAAGGAACAGATAAAATCCAATCTCCTCTCTAATATCAAATTCTCTATACACTAGTGACCACATCAATACTTATTTATAGCATTGTAGGGATGTTACTCCACCACCACCACCACCACCACCATCACCCATCAACGCCTGTAGCAGTTCTTGGTGACATTGGAGTCACGTATACCACATCGTCGGTCACTGTTGGATCGTAGCAGTCGTCAACCATGGCGTCACTCTCTGTAGCCCAGCTGCTTTATACCCCCATCTCACTCAGTCACCCATCCACCCAGAGTCAGGTCAAAGCGAAGCGAGCAAAATAATCGGTGAATATATGACACGAAACTAGGAATCTAACTGTTAATATATGACACTAAACTAGGAATTTCGCCAAAATCTCCCACTGCTTTATTGGTACGGCTGGAAGGATAAGGAAAAAACAAACTAAATCCATATGTAAAACGATACTATCTGCTTAGCTATTTTATCTAGGTTCATTATCTGTGTAGTTAACTGGTAGGGTAAGTGACTAAGAGATGTATTAAGTCGTCAAGTAGGAAATTTGTAGAAAAAAACATATGACCATATGCCTCACTACAAATTTCATACTGGACGACCCACAGTGGATTGGCAGTATCGGTAGAGGGTCGGACGCCATGCTTTACAGAAAAGAGTTACGGCCCTTTATGATCTGAGTTCAAATCCCGCCGAGGTTAACTTTGCCTTTCATCCTTATGGGGTTGATAAAATAAAGAATCAGTAATACACTGGGATAATTGCTGGCCTTGTGCCAAAAGTAGAAAAATTATCGAAGTAGAGGGTACACAAACCCGACGAAACATTTGTAATGGAATAATTCCGAATAAATTGATGTAAAAACACATTGTGCGTACTTATCTTTCACTACACACACACACACACACACACACACACACACATATATATATATATATATATATATATATATATATATATATATATATATAGAAGAAGTTAATATGCCCGTGGGTACTAAGTACCCCTGGAAATATATACGTTGTCTATGATTTAAGGTTGTTCTATGGTATTAATTTGACATACCAGAACTATAATATTAAGATAAGCAGAACAAGCAAAATTCAACCAATTTTTTAAAATAAATTAAAAAATATAATTTAAATATTTACCTATTCTTTTGGCCCTTACCGATCGGTTTCGCTTTGTAAAACACCAGAAATCCAATGGATTTCTAATGGAAAATCAAAGCTCATCAGAGAAGCATTTTCCTTTCCTAGGGCTAAAGACCCAGGAACGATAAAATATATTGTTATCTGCCAGCTAGCACAGATCCAAAATTTCTGGTGTTTTACAAAGCGAAACCGATCGGTAAGGGCCAAAAGAATAGGTAAATATTTAAATTATATTTTTTAATTTATTTTAAAAAATTGGTTGAATTTTGCTTGTTCTGCTTATCTTAATATATATATATATATAGTTGTGTGTGCGTATAGTAAGTGAGCTATTGCGTGTGAGTATATGCATGTAGTTGTTAAGAAATTAGGCTCATAATAGTAAGGTGGTAATGGCGCGTTGTGTGCTTGAGCAAGATATTTCACTTTACGTTGCTCCAGTCATATCAACTTGCAAAAATCAGCTGTGACTGTAATTCAGAGGGCCACCATTGTCAGATGCTATGTCATACTGAATCTCCCTGAGTGCACGTGTCTTTGGAATGCTCAGTCACTTGCACATTAATTTCACGCGCCGGCTGGTCCGTTGATCGTAATAGCTGGAACATTCGTGGTCGTAACCGACGAAGTACCAATTAATTTATATATACATATGTGTGTGTATATATATATATATATATATATGTGTGTGTGTGTGTGTGTGTCTGTGTGTGAGTGTGCGTGTGTCAGGTGTATGCATCTATATGCATATTAACATAAGGTAGCTTCAGGGTACATTTCATCAAGTATAACAGCTTATTTAATGTTAAACAATGAAATAATTAGTCTAGGTGAAGTATTTACTAATCCATTGGTTTACTATCGTTTCAGAGGGAAAGATTATCCATGTGGAGAAACATCAATGGCAGATATACAACCTGGCAAGTCACATCCCCCCAGCTGTCCATCCCCAGAAAACTCTTATACGAATTTATACTTACTAATTAATGATATACTTCAATTATCTATATTAATTGCATCATACGAAAATTAAGACGCTTTATCTTAATATTTAAATATTAAATCTGTGTTAGAAGTCATACATTCTCACCAGCAAAGTGATGGGATATAACTTGATTTGACATTTTCAAAATCTACTTAAACTAAACCATAGTAAGACAGTGTTAGGAAGTTCAACAAAGTATATCTAATGTGTTATACGATGTTTTCAAATTAATCGAACTACTTTGCCAATATACAGGCTGATATAATTTTAGAAAGTGATCTATATAATACTAAAAGTCTGTGATTGCTTGCTTTCTTGCTTGTCTGTAATGTAATACAGCCAAAAGGGTGCATAATAGGAAAATACTTTGAAAGGAAGTTGACCCTGAAATGAGAATAGAAATGGAATAAAACAAGTTTCGCGTAAATCGGACCACGGGTCTCGAGATATAGGGTTTTTCCGGGTACATTCATAAAAAAAGAGAGAGAAATATAGAGAGGAAGAGATAGAGGTTGTGACAGAGTAGATTGAAAGAGAGACACAGAAGAGAGAGAGAGAGAGAGAGAGAGAGAGAGAGAGAGAGAGAGAGAGAGAGAGAGAGAGAGAGAGAGAGAGAGAGGAGAATGGAAGAGAGCTGGTAGTGTTGTATATATATATATATATATATTTATATATATATATATAGGAGGAGGTTATAGTTCACTTGAAGCATTGTGTAATGAGGTATAAACGTTTGTATATGTATAATAAAGCCAAAACAATGCAGGTATGGACATAGAATAAAGACACACACACTCACATACTTACACCTTCATGCATTCTCCCACACACTTAATCAGGCATGTATAAAAAAACAAAAAAAAACAAAAACAAACCTCTCTTAAAGGGAGACTGCTCTTTATCCACCTAATCTTAACTCTTTGAAATTAGAGATAGAACAGATACTCTATACCATTTCCTGTCAGCATGACTTGGCAAGCTATTTAGAACACTGGTTTGACAACTTTACTTCCCTCTGAAGAAGAGATATTATCTCGAAAATTTAGGACATTTAAATAAATCTAAGGTAAAAGACTAATTGTCAACAATATCTTTTGCATTTGCATTCTTTATTCTATGTCCATACCTGCATTGTTTTGGCTTTATTATACATATACAAACGTTTATATATATATATATATATATATATATGAGTGTGCGTGTATATATATATATGTGTGTGTGTCTATGACCAGCGCATATAGATCACAGATATCCATATATATATACGCACACACATAAATATATATGTATACACACACACATAAATATATATGTATACACACACACACATATATATATATATATATATATATATATATATATATATATATATATATATATATATATATATATATATAATGTATAATAAACAATACAATATAATTACCTCATTCCCAGAGGTTTCCCGAATAAGACGAATACAAGAAACGTCCTCATTCGTTCGTCAGACAAGGCAATTTAAAACAGTGAAATATTTGAAAAATTTCCTCAAGAAAGGCAAAAGTTTAACGGGCAAAAAAAAAAATATAAATAAAAGTAATGCAAGTGATATATAAAAATAAAATAAGGAAATATAGTAAGGGTATGTGTATAAATGTGTGTATATGCACCTACAAATGTACATATGTGTGTATGTACAAATGCATGTGTATAGTGAAAACATATGTGCGCAAGTACATACATGAGGGCAAGCATATCAGTGTATGTGTGACCACAAATACGTATATAATATATGTTGAAAAAAGAAATTGTAAGATAATAGAGTTAGCGTACATACAGACTCAGGGACTAAGGATTGAAATATGTACACATACAAGTATGAAAGCACGCGTATAAACACACACACACGCGCAACCACATACATGTATGTGATAGATACAGGGAAGGGAGAGTATCAGTCAAAGCAGTGTCAGGCTGAAGATCGATTTTTTATAAAAATATAAAATAGGAAAATGAAAAAATATATATGAGAATAAAAAAATTAAATCAAAGAGAAAGTAAGAGAGAGGGGTTATCAATTATAAAGTAACACTAGAAAAAATAGAAAACATAGAAAACTCTTCCCTCCTATGACTTTTTCAATTTTCAACGGAAACTTCAATACTTATATATATATATAATATGTATGTTTACCTTGAAATTAATTTATGAATGATGAACTCCAGAAAAAATACCCTACACTATGATTCTATTGAAAACATTAGATAAGAGAGGTGATCGTGTATATGTGTATTGTCCCGTAACTCCTGAGAGAGCCGTAGGAGCGCCGTATTGACATATGGTGTTTCTAGGTAATTTTTAGACCTTACGGAGCCCATTTTCTCAACAGGTCTGAATACAGCAGACTTTTTTTTCCAGAGAAGGATAGAGAGTGAGAAAATGGAAGTGAGAAAGAGATATAGAAGACGAATCGACTCCAGTACTTGACTGGTACTTTTTTTATCGTCCTAGAATGGATGAAAGGCAAAGTTGACCTCGCCGATATTTGAACTGAGATATAGAACAAAGGTATAGAACAAAGCATTCTTTTCGACGTTCTAACGACTCTGCCAATTCACCGCTGTTGATTGTGTATAGCAAAACCAATTCAATCTGCTATACTCTGCCTTCATAATGAAATATTAAAGATAAACTACGAAAAGCTAATACACTATAAACTGAATACAAGATGGGATTGTGACTCTTTGATTATACTTAATCGTAGTAGGGCTGGAACTAAAATATAACTAACAAACGAGCACATCAATGACCAAATAATAACAACAACAACAGAAGCGAATGTAAGGAGCTAGAAGATGGACCAGTTTTCAGTGATAAGTTCATGTCTATTTCGTGTCTGTGAACAGAAGAGTTTGTACTTAGCGGATTCATCTATAGGGTTATAACGCTGGATTAAGCAGACGACTGAAAGTATT
>OZ024747.1:69308312-69320812 GCA_964016885.1 Eledone cirrhosa
ATTGGAATGTTTTTCTAAATATTTTCCCCTCAACATTCTGAGTTCGAATTATACTGGAGTTGGAATTTCGTTTTTGGTTTTGGCCTTTCTTTAAAATATGTACTAAAATATTGCTGTTATTATTTAGATCATGGTCTGTTTTGATTTATCAGACTTATGATCAAAGATGCTCCAGCCGTGACCATATCATCTTTTAATAGCTTTTGGCCATGTTATTTTACAAAAACTGCAATCTAATATAACATCTTTTTTTTTTTACATTGTGGTGGTGATTCTATTAGTGGATTACTTAACTAGAATGTATTGTAATATTTAGATAACTTCTGATTTCAAATCCTGTTCAAGTTTACATTAACTAGATATGGAAGGACATGAATGCCCATAAAAACGAACTAGAAATATGTTGCCATCAGTTTAATCTCGTCACCCAGGCCTCACACTGATTACTTCATCCTGTCTCTACTCAAGAATGTCACACCTCTAGAATTCCCTTCCTGCTTGTGATTTTTCCCTGCATCTCTCAACGTGCAATTAATTGATTAAGCGGGATATTTATCTCGTTGATTTTACATGTCTTGTGGAAGCCCCGAAACCAATGATCACAGCGCCTTCATTCAGAACAAAGCAATATTAAATAAAATACAATATACTTTCTTTTTAATGTTTAATCAGAAAGGAGTAGTGACCATGGTACATTATAGGACCTGTGTGTGCAAAACAGAGAGGAAGGTATTACTAATCCGAATATCCGGTTCGAATGCTTGCAACAATTGACTTCTCTAAAGTTATTCAAACGGCAGGCGGAGATGTTAAACTGGGTAACGGATTAAGTCAACTACTCAATTGATCCACAGAAAGATTTGAACTCAAAATCCAAGGTGCCGTCACAAATAGCACAAAGGTCTAACATTTACGCCAAATCACCTCCTAAATTGGTACTATTTGATGACTTCGAAAGAATGACAGTCAAAGTTGACCTCGGTGGGATTTGAACTTAGAGCGAGAAGTGTCGAAACAAATGGTCCAAGGCATTTCCCCCCACGCTCTAATGCTTCTTATAATTGACCGACTATTATGCTATTCTCATAAAGAGAGATTGGCGTTTAGTCAGGAGAAAAAGATATTGCTATTTCAGATTAGCAAAGTACACGAATCCATTTGAAACCTAACTATAATTTCATTTCATTTGGGTCATCAATGTCCTTCAGAAAGGCACAAACATCACACAATCCCTTTGTTACAATCCTTGTGTTATATTTTATTGTTGTTGGTATTGTTAACATTGTTGTTGTTACCAATTCAGCCTTGTAACCAAGAACATTCTAGCGGTAATCAACGAAACCTTTCAGACACCATAAAATACATTGTTCAAAATGTGCCCTTTTTAAAAATAAGACAAGGTATGATTTGACTACGTTTTTGGTTTGACTACTATTTCTAACATTTCAAGTAACGAAGTAGAAACTCCCGGGGAAAAAAGAATCTTCTAGCGGGATGTCATGAATACTCACTAAAAGAATAAACGGTTACAAAGGAGTACTACCAAGAGGTCTTTGGATGTAATCGTGATACAGATCGGTGCAAGAGACCGGATTTATGGGCCTCACAAAACTAGTGGCTGCATCATGAATGCCCCGGCTAATTCGCCGTAGTTGATTAAAAGGGTCTTGGCAATGGAAAGCATTTCTCTCATTCTCCAGGCTTCCTATTTCTCTAGACTTAACTTCTTTGAGAACTGAAAGGATATCGTGCAGAATTGAACGTCGGAGCTGAGAGCTTTTCTAGAAGATACATTCCTGACGTGCCTCAAAAAGTGGAAGGAACGCTAGGCTAAGTGTGTAGAGGCACAAGGGGCCTACTTCAAAGGTGAGATTAGCAGTTGAACCCCACCAAGTATGTAATTTTATTATCCCAGCCTAAGGTCGGCTACTTTTTCAGCGACGTCGTTTATATATAACATAATATATTCAATTATATGTAATTATATATCTGTATGTACATATGTATATGCGTGTGAATATGTATACATACACTCACAAAGACACAAGCACATACACGCACACACATATATATATATATATATATATACACATATACATATATATATACACATATATGTATGTGTATATATAATTAACTACCAGCATAGGCACTAAATATATTTCGTTATTACTACTATGTTTAAAAGGCTTCATCAGACCATCAATTACGTATTTTCCTGTGATTGTTTGATGTGCATATACTCTGATTAACACACCAACAAGAGTCGTAAAGAAATTAATAATATTCATCGTTTTATTTTTCAATCAACAGGGAAACACATGAAATCGAACCATTTAAAAATCTGTATATTCACAAACACATTTACACGATCTCAGTTTAAATGTGTACTATATATATATATATATATATATATATATATATATATATATAGATGCGATGCTACTAGGTAAGACTGGTGAGACCATTATTTAATCATGCTTAAGGAAATACGGAAAGTGGTGTAGTAGTGTATAGAGGTTATAATGGAAGAGAGAGCCCGAGGGTCAAGATTGACCGTCGGACTTCCTTCCCTAAGAAACAATCCCCCACACACACACGTATGTGTGTGTGTGTATGCGTATATATATATATATATATATATATATATATATATATAATCAAATATGTAATTGTCCCCCATTAGACAACAAATAATGATCTTTAGATGGGGTAACCAATTTACACACGTCTGTAAGCAATCTTATACATGTGCAACTACACACACACATACACACACTACAAGATAAAACAAAAAATAAAAACACAAACGGAACCTCCACTAAACCCATCTATACTTTCTGTTTTTCTTTTTTTTATCAGATCGTCCAGAAACCTTTTCTTCGACAAATATTACCCCACCTCACCTTTCAACCATGTTTATACTTATATTTGTATTTTTATTTACCTCCCTTCTTTCTTATATTGTTGCCTTTTATCTGCCAGTCATAAGAATAACTACAAGTTTGTACACAATGAAGCCCCACGTACGCAACACATACACCACAAGACAAAAGAAAAATGTCATATCAATTCCTAGCTATTTTTCGCTATTTTTACAAACCCTGAAAATAACGTGATGGAACCCCAGCTAAATGTACAGAAAGAGATAGAGAGAGAGAGAAGAACAAACTGCCATTAAATTCACGTATGTTCTGCCCACAGAATATGAGAACAAACTCTTTAGAAACCGGTAATATTTGATAAAATTTAAATCCATTTGATTTAACAATTATAAAAATATTCATTTTGTCGGATTAAAGAAAAATAATAATCTTTAAATATACGGATACACCAGAAGAGGGAGACCGCGGTTGACATATGTTGATGTCCTAAGGACAGACACAGGTCTCTTGGAGACGCAGGACATATCAGCCATGATAAAGGACAGAGACTGCTGGAAAGAACTCGTCCATGGGTATCGGGAATTTTACACACCCTAGATAGATAGATAGAAATATACCCCTGTGCTTTTTCACTTTTACTTTTTACCTATAGTCTTCAATCTGTATGGAACTTTTCCCTCTTTTCAACTATTTATAAATATATATATATTTATAAATAACACTAACATACCATTATTCACAATAGAGACGTACATGAAGGCATATATTTATGTATAATAAACATATATGTCTCAATATGATTATTTCAAGCTGTGATCATGTCGCGTGTAACTGAGTGACTCTGTGTGAACGCCAAACACTGTTGTTTCGGGAATTTTTATCCAAACATAAAACATACAGACATTTATTCATTTGGTATTGAGACAAGGATAACATACTTTTTGCATATAAAACATCTATATAATTGTATTTATACATCTATGTACATGTTCTTTATCTTCTTTGCTATGACTCTCACATATGCTTTCAATAATTGCGATGACGGCATGTCCACAGTTAAAGTGTTTAACTTGACAATCTTTAGGGCTAAATCAAAGTCTTTCCAGTCTGCTATCCGAGAGTTATTCTATGCAAATGATATAAACCTTGTTACTCATACCAAGAAGGACATGCAGGCAATCATGGACCTGTTTTCTGAGGCAAGTACTGCCTTCGGGCTTACCATCAACACAGAAAAGACCACGGTTATGTATAAATCTCTTACTGGGCAACATTACGCCGACCCTACACCTTTATTCAGTGTCAGAAGTTGGAGGTTGTTGATACATTTGTCTACCTTGGTAGTGCTCCCTCTAGAGATAGTTCATTGGACTTGGAAATCAAATCAAGGATCGAAAAAAGCGGCAAAGCATTCGGTAAGCTGGAGGGACGAGTCTGGTCGACAAAGGTATCTCGATTTGCTATACTGTAAGTGTCTACCAATCATGTGTCCTAACTGCTTTCTTGTACTCTTCTGAGATGTAGGCCACATACCGGCATCATTTCAAGACACTAGAATGATTCCACCAAAAATGTCTAAGCTCTATCTTGAATATTAAGTGGCAGTTATTTACACCTGACACCGTTGTTCTGCCGCGAGCCAATCCAGTCTTTACAAGCTCTACCAGTGTTTACAATTCTCATTGGACAACATCGGTTGCGCAGAGAAAGAAGACAGTTAAGCATGGGTGATTGTTGGTCTTTTAAAAATAAAACTTAGCTCAGGCCTCTACCTTTGTGGAGAGAGACTATCTCAGTATAAACTCTGTGGTCATTTCTGATCTTTTATATTTTATTATGTCTAAGTGATAAGTCTTGTTACTACGAAGCTTCAGCTGTATACTTACAGGATCATCAGTCATTCTTTAAGCAAAATAACAAACAGTAATACCTAATGTAATAACTATATTAATACCAACAGCTGTGAACAAGCAGCCAGGAAAACTAATTAAGTTAATAATAATCAAGTGATACGTTCTCTCCCCCTCACGTGTATTTACAGTTTAACTGAAATTCAAAGCTTCGCTGTACAAACAAAGGTATATCAAAATATTGTAGAAAACCCTTCAAATCATCTGGAACGATTTGTCCGAGCATGTTTGAAATATAAACGGGACATGCAAGCCATAGAAACCAATATGAGGAAGACTTCAAAATTATAGTAAGAAGTAATATGTGAAATATAGGCAATTGTCAATAAGCAATCCAGTCCAGTACCCTCGGGCTTCGAATAATACCCCCCACCTCCTTATTAGATTTTGATTTTTTTTAGATCCTTCCCACTCTTATTCTCCTTCACCCGCTTATTAAATTTTGCTAATCTATCTCCGGAAAAATTTTATTTTAAGTAGTAGCATTCCTACGACAATTCATTTTCATTAGACATTAAAAAAACATTATACATGACAAAAAATAACATTAGAGGAAATCCCATACGTTTTGAAATGAATAGAATGGGTTGGGGTTTCAATATGTAAACTATATAACTAATTCTGGTTTTAAATAAAAATCAAGAGACAGAAACTAGAACTATCCCGTTATCTGGGTATACAAATAATTCTTTTTACTTTAGGCACAAGGCCAGCAATTACCCAGTACATTACTGGTACTTTATTTTATCGACCCCATAAAGATGAAAGGCAAAGTTAACCTCGGCGGGATTTGAACTCAGACTGCAAAGGGACGTAACTATGCTTCAAAGCATGGCGTCCGACCCTCTACCGATACTGCCAATCCTACAAGTAATATACAAAATTATGTATTTTCTGATATATGTAACGGGAATGAAGTTGCTATTTGAGCTGAAGATATGCAATTCAAATTCAGCAAACATTTTGAATCAGGATATCATGTAACTTAAACAGTGAAATTTTATTTCTGTGAAGTAACATTTCCCAGATCCTTGTCTTTATGAAATGAAACTGAATATAAAGAAACAACAGAAATGAGAAAAGTAGATTAAAACACTAATCCCTAAACTATATCAACTAAAATAGCACTTACAGCTATAACTGAAAATTAAAATCTAACATTACCTCTAATAAATGGAAAAATGCAGAATAGATTGCTTGCCAGAGATTCCACATCAGTCGATTGTAACTTCAGCGGAAACAACTCAATCTCTGTAAAAGACACTATCAGAAGATGATGTTTAAAGCTATTGGAAGTCAATATGGAAAGGAAATGACGACGTAAATAGGCTAACTGTTTGTAAAGAAGATCTAGAGTAAGCCCACTGCTATCTTGGTGAACAAAACAATACAAAATTGATGGCAAAATGTTGGAAACAGTCCCACACCACATGGCAAACAGAAAATCTCCAGGGCCACATCGTAGAACAGGATATCGGCAAGATTTGTATAGAGAAATTTCCAGGGGCACGTTAGAAATATCCAAATGGCTATAAATTTCCATTCCTTTTCTCATCCTACAAAATAGCCAAATTACTAAAGCTAACAATCACCGCAGAATAAGCTGGCAAAAAGATCATGCATAAGATATCCCCTTTGTGTCCTAATCTACTCTTGTAAAATCATGTTGTCACCAATAATATTATAACACCTGAGCAAGCTTCAGTGAATAAGTGTGGAACTGTATAGAGTAGCTACTAAACAACAAAATGATACAGGAAAAAGAATAAAATCCACAGGAACGTGATAGTAGTGTGACTGGACTACCAGAAAACCTACAATAGTATACTACATAAATGGACAGTTTATAACCTTACAGGTAGCCAAAATCCCACAACCACAAGTAGCTGCTATTCAACACCTAACCGATACTTGGTACACAACTTTATTTCTTAGAGGTGATAAGAATCAAATCAGATCTGACATCACACGTTACCAAAGAAGCATTATACAGGATGATAGCTTGTCAGTACTGATTTAATTCTCACGTTAGACCAACTATCATACCTGCTCACAAAACATAGCATCCATAGAAATGAACCCAAATATGTCTCTCATATTTTCTTTGTAGACGGCCAGTAGTTGTGCCAGGTATCAGCCACATCAAAAATATTTGAACCTCATTACCCAAAAGATTGGAATGGTTTTTGGTACCAGTAATGAAGGCCTGTCATGTCGTTTATTTTTGTTTTTGTAATTGACGTTTGAACGGCTTCAATTTTCAGATCTTTTGTTTCATGTTGGAGGACCACAGCGGGCAACAATATTCAAAGTAAAATGGGGAAAAGGTAGAAAATAGAAGGATAATGGTAGAAGTATCTCTAGACTAAAAAAGTTCTAAGAACTCAGGAACACATCGTGCGGACCATATCAACTTTGACGTTGATGTAGACACTCCAGATTAGATTGTCAACAGTTACACCAGTCGTTAATGTTATTTGATGCCACATGGATTTCTCCGGAGGCAAGAGAATATGGTTGTTTAAGCGCATCGTGCTTTTAAAAAAAATATGGATGCGTTCAAATTTCATTTTGTTTAGCAGCATATTGTTTTCATTATCGGTAGTGCACCGAACAACGTCTTGTGGTGTAGAGTTACGTCCCTTTGCGTTCTGAGTTGAAATCCCACCGAGGTTAGCTTTACCTCTTTCTCATCCTTACTGGAGTGATAAAATAAAGTACCAGTAACGCATTGGGGATGATTTAATCGAGTTTCCCCTTCACCAAAATTGTTGACTTTGCATCTAAATCAGAAACCATTATTCAGTATCGGTAGAGGGTCGGATGCCATGCTTTGACGCAAAGAGTTACGGCCCTTTCCATTCTGAGTTCAAATCCCGCCGATGTTAACTTTGCCTTTCATCCTTACGGGGTCGATAAAATAAAGTACCAGTAATACACTGGGTAATTGCTGGCCTTGTGCCAAAAGTAGAAACAATTATTATTATTATTTTGATTAGCAGAATCGTTAGAGAGTGTCGAACCAAAAGATTTACTTTATCTAATGATGACTTTTTCTTTATGCCATGAGTTCAAATTTCACAGAGATAAATTTTGCTTTTCTTCCTCTCAGTGCGTGGGGTGGGTGTTGGTGGGGGGGGGGGGGTCGATTAGATAAAATATATTCTAAATTAGAAGCCTTGTGCCTGCATCAGAAATCATTGTTCTCACTGTCTTGGTCGGAGAATTCAATTGCTTCACTTTTATGACATTAAATAATTTCTCTTAAATTTCATCCAGATTTTCCTTGAAACTATAGTTTAGCTAATTAATACAGTTGGTGGATGTAAAATCGCTATTATTTATTTCTTAATACGAAAATTATGAAGAATTCTTTGTAAGTTTTATCAAGCAGCTCAGCTGTAATATATAGTTACGACACATTATATTCTGAGTTGAAATGAAAAGTGTGGGATTTTCTTTCATCCTTTGAGTGGGTCGGGGAACATGAAGTGAGTGTTAAATATTAGAGTCCCTATAATAATCGACTAGAGTCAGTTATCTAAATTTGGGTCCCTCTATCAGCGTAAGAAATCAATAATTCAAACCCTAATAGTTTGGCCAAATTTCCATGTGCACACACACACACACATGCATGTGCACATACACATACATGCATGCACACACATGCACAAACACGCGTGAGCATACGCACACATACATTCACAAGCACAAAATGTCACACAGAGGCGCCTCCTAAAGAATATATATAAAGTGCATTGAGCACGAAACGATTGGTACTCGAGTTATTTGTATATCTTTGCAGTTATAGTACATACGCACACACACACATACACATATATATGTGTGTGTGTGTGTATGTACATATATAAATACATATGAGGGGATGTATGTGTGCGTAAGTATGTACGTATATGTGTAGAAGTGTGTGTTACACACGTGTTAACAATACACACACACTCACATATTCATTTTAAAAAGAACAACAAAAAACGACTACCAAGTGACGACGGCTTTGTGCATCATGATGTCTTAACTGCGCCAGTGCACATGTGCTGACAGATATTTGTGTAACGTAATATTGATTATATAGATACGTAATATTTATATATACATCTATGTATGCATACATATATATTTTAATGATTCTTTAGGTACCACTTTAGAAGGAGAATCAGAATGGAGAGAGAGGTACTGCACCCCAGTAAATTTACTGAAAGGTGGATGAATGTGGCAAAAATGGCCCGAGTGATTGGGCCTTCCCTGTATATAAACTGTATATAAACCTGTAGCAAAAGGAAGAAAGGAGCAGCCGCACAACATGCTCCTGAAGTTGAGGGTTGTTCTATCTACGAGGTATAAAACAACCCATTTGTAACGCCTCGCCCCTATTGGGTATTTCGATCGTTGAATTCGTTTGTTAAAAATCCCCGCCATATGTCTTTGTATTGTCCTCTTTTCTTGTGCGCCCTTGTGGCAAATAAAAAAAAAATATATTTTAATTATTCTTCTATCTATTTATCTACCTACCGTTCGGATCTAGCTGTCGAAACGGTCGGAGCTCAGCCGTCGGGGTCCTGAATCTTTTCATATATATATATATATATATATATAGAGAGAGAGAGGGCCGGATTTACCAATAAGTCTATTTGGCCATTGGCCTAGGGACCACGGATATTTGCGTGCCAACGTATGACCTTGTTCCAAATGCAAACCGAGTATTTCATTATGTAATTATATATAAAACCATAAGGGCCACTGTACAACAGTTCAAGTTCTCAAGTGGACCACGGATTTAGGCTATATAGTAAAATGATATGCAGCATTTGTTGACATTTGGCCATTGCAAAAAAAAAAAAAAAAAAAAAAAAAATCACAGAGACACACACATTGGATACTTTAGGGGACGACTAGTGAGTTTAGGCTAAGGCCCATTAGTAGGTAAATCCTGCCATATATATATATATATATATATATATATATATATATATATATATATATATATATATACCAAGGTAGAGAGAGAGAGAGAGAGATAGGGGAGGGGGGAGAGAGAGAGCGAACGAGAGAGAAAGTGTGTGTGTGTCAGGTTAAGAGGTGCGTACTCTGACCATCACCCACACACTAAAGGAACGACACACTAACCATATTGTTATATAGACATACGTAAATATGGGAGTTCAACCTAGAGAAACAATATCTATTTACTTACGTCTGTATATATATATATATATTTATGCATATATATATATATATATATATATATATATATATATATATATATATATATATATATATATTCATTTATATGTATGCATGCATATATATATATATACATTTATATGTATGTATGCATATATATATATATATATATATATATATATATACACGCTTACACACATATATATATATATACTAGCATTAAAGCCCGGCGTTGCTCGGGGTCATTAAGTTACCAAAGTTAGGTTGCACCACCCATTTTATGGCAGCACTTTTTTGTCTGCCAGGCACTGGGTGAATGAATTGCAGACCTTGAAGCAGGAGCTGCGCCAGCAGTGACAATTGTAGTTTCGCCTATGGATATTATCTCTGTGCAAAAAAGTGTTGAAATTTATTGTTTCACAGTACTTGCACAACACGCGCGTAGACGATGCCAGCCGAACAACAGAGCTGCGATGTAGTTGTTCTGCATGGTTGTCTGTGTGTTTTCTAAATTTAAGACAGTAGGGAGGGTTGTGATATGAGGGAGAGTTAGCTGTTGTTTCTAGCAGGTTTAGTGACCTCATAGAAGATATGTTTTCTAAATTTAAGACAGTAGGGAGGGGTGTGATATGGGGGAGAGTTAGCTGCTGTTTCTAGCAGGTTTAGTAACCTCATAGAGGATATGTGTTTTCTAAATTTAAGACAGTAAGGAGTGGTGTGATATGGGGGGAGAGTTAGCTGCTGTTTCTAGCAGGTTTAGTGACCTCATAGAAGATATGTTTTCTAAATTTAAGACAGTAGGGAGGGGTGTGGTATGGGGGAGAGTTAGCTGCTGTTTCTAGCAGGTTTAGTGACATCATAGAGGATATTATTGTTTATCATTATCTATAAAAGGCAGATTGTTGTTGTTGTGTGTGTGCACATGTTCCATGTTTATACATTTGCACAATTTCAAACCGATTCGACTCAAAGTCTATAAGAATTCACGTTCGTTGAGAGGTTTTAAAAAAGATTTATCGCTTGTTGTTGAATAAATGTATCTGTTGCTTTTGAATAATTGTCGTTTCGTATGAAATGTAATAATTGTTTCTACTTTTTTTTGTGGTTATAAATCCCGCACGTTGTTTAATTGCTTTAAATTTTTGTTGATCAATTTATGTGAGTGTGTGTTTGTATGTGTTTGTAAATAAATCATTAAGTTTGAAGCAACTAAAAGTTAGTGTGGTTATAAATCACGCACGTTGTTTAATTGCTCTAAATGTTTTTTTATCATTTGAAGTGAGTGTGTGTTTGTATGCGTTTGGAAATAAATCAGTAAGTTTGAAGTATAAAAGAGAAAGTAGCAAAATGTGTGGGTTGTAGATAGAGGTAGGCAGATGATATGAGAGAGTAAAACGGACAGTATCACCATCAAGCTTGGAAAGAGAAAGTAGCAGAAAGTATGAAGTTGTATAGATTTTGAATGGTGATGGAAAGAGTTTAGCAGTTTAAATGAGAGAGAAAAATCGTAAAATATTGAGTTTTATCTATCTTTTTAGTAATTGTGGGTGAAATTGAAAAAATTATATGTGCCAAGACGCAATCGAAGCTATTTCGAATACTGAATTGTAAATTTCAATTGAAGAAATTTAATATCGTAGATTTCTATAACAAAGGAGCATGTCCATACACTGAGCTTTATAGATTATGATATATATATATACTTACATACATATGTATATATATACATATGTATGTAGGTATATATATATATATATATATATATTTATTAAAATAACAGATTAAAGTTTAAGCAAAGAATCGCTGCTTTCACCCTTAACAGTTCTTATATATTTGATATATATTTATCCTTATCGCGCCCTCTTTGGATTTTAGTCTTCAAATTTATTATTATTACTATATATATATCATAATCTATAAAGCTCAGTGTGTGGACATGCTCCTTTGTTATAGAAATCTACGATATAGAATTTCTTCAATTGAAATTTACAATTCAGTATTCTGGCCAAAACCTATCAAAGTTATATATATATTTTAAACTGTTGACTTACACCTCCCCCCTCCCCCTCTCTCTCTCTCTCTCTCTCTCTCTCTCTCTCTCTCTCTCTCTCTATCTCTCTCTCTCTCTCTCTCTCTCTCTCTTATATATATATATAAAGAGGTGTAAGTTAACAGTTTAAAATTAACTCCGTTTACTCATATTAACTGTTATATAAATATATATTTCGGTGATAACCATTATTCAACAGCTATGACCACATCAGACAGTTAGAACTTGAACAGAAAAAACAGAAAAATATGTTATTTCGATCTTTTGATATGCCCAGTCCCGAAGTATGGCGTTGTTTTCTCAAAGAACTGGTGGCATACATCCGATATATATCCGTCTGTCTATCATTTTGTATGTCTATTTACCTACTTACCTACCTCCCAACACAGCTCTCTCTCTCTCTATCTATCTATCTATCTATCTATCTATCTATCTATATATCTATCTATCTAT
>OZ024747.1:69325812-69340812 GCA_964016885.1 Eledone cirrhosa
GTAGTGGTGGTGGTGTGGTAGTGGTGGTGTAGTAGTGGTGGTGGGGTGGTAGTGGTGGCGTGGTGTGGTAGTGGTGGTGGGGTGGTAGTGGTGGTGTAGTAGTGGTGGTGGGGTGGTAGTGGTGGCGTGGTGTTATAATGAGTATCAGAGAAGAGTTACAAGTGGATTGTAGTAGTAGTGGTGGTAGTAGTAGCAGTAGCTGCAGCTGAGCAGTAGTAGTAGTAACAATAGTAGTAGTAGTAATAGTAGTAGTAGTAGCAAACGTAGTTGTAGTAGTATTAGTAGCAATAGTAGTAGTTATAGTAGTAGTAGTAGTTACCAGAAGTAATAGTAATAGTAATAGTAATAGTAGTAGTAGTAGTAGTAGTAGTAGTAGCACTAGTAGTATCAGCAGCACTACTACTACTAGTAGTAGTAGTAGTAATAGTAGTAGTAGTAGCAAACGTAGTTGTAGTAGTATTAGTAGTATAAGTTTGTCAAGGTAGAGATGTACCAATCCAAATTAAAACTAACTTTCAAAAATTGTATTCTTTAGAGATTTCGGGACAGGTGTTTGGTAGAGGAATAGTGACACCACTATAATTGGTATTTTGTGATAGTAGGGGTTGTAGTAGAGGTGGTGTGGTAGTGGTGTTGTAGTAGTGGTGGTGTGGTAGTGGTGTTGTAGTAGTGGTGGTGTGGTAATGGTGGTGTAGTAGTGGTGGTGTGGTAGTGGTGATGTGGTGGTAGTGGTGGTGTGGTAGTAGTGGTGTGGTAGTGGTGGTGTGGTAGTTGTGGTGGCGTGGTAGTGTTGGTGTGGTAGTGTTGGTGTGCTAGTGGTGGTGGTGTGGTAGTGGTGGTGTGGTAGTGGTGGTGTGGTAGTGGTGGTGTAGTAGTGGTGGTGGGGTGGTAGTGGTGGTGTGGTAATAGTGGTGGTGTGGTAGTAGTGGTGGTGTGGTAGTGGTGGTGTGGTAGTGGTGGTGTGGTAGTTGTGGTGGCGTGGTAGTGTTGGTGTGGTAGTGTTGGTGTGCTAGTGGTGGTAGTGTGGTAGTGGTGGTGTGGTAGTTGTGGTGGCGTGGTAGTGTTGGTGTGGTAGTGTTGGTGTGCTAGTGGTGGTAGTGTGGTAGTGGTGGTGTGGTAGTGGTGGTGGTGGTGGTGTGGTAGTGGTGGTGTGGTAGTGGTGGTGTGCTAGTGGTGGTGGTGTGGTAGTGGTGGTGTGGTAGTGGTGGTGGTGTGGTAGTGATGATGTGGTAGCAGTGGTGGTGTGGTAGTGGTGGTGTGGTAGTGGTGGTGTGGTAGTGGTGGTGGTGTGGTAGTGGTGGTGTGATAGTGGTGGTGTGGTAGTGGTGGTGTGGTAGTGGTGGTGTGGTAGTGGTGGTGTGGTAGTGGTTTTGTGGTAGCAGTGGTGGTGTAGTAGTGGTGGTGTGATAGTGGTGGTGTGATAGTGGTGGTGTGGTAGTGGTGGTGTGATAGTGGTCGTGTGGTAGTGGTGGTGTGGTAGTGGTGGTGTGGTAGTGGTGGTGGTGTGGTAGTGGTGGTGTGATAGTGGTGGTGTGGTAGTGGTGGTGTGGTAGTGGTGGTGTGGTAGTGGTGGTGTGGTAGTGGTTTTGTGGTAGCAGTGGTGGTGTAGTAGTGGTGGTGTGATAGTGGTGGTGTGATAGTGGTGGTGTGGTAGTGGTGGTGTGATAGTGGTCGTGTGGTAGTGGTGGTGTGATAGTGGTGGTGTGGTAGCAGTGGTGATGTGGTAGTGGTGGTGTGGTAGTAGTGGTGTGGTAGTGGTGGTGGTGTGGTAGTAGTGGTGTGGTAGCAGTGGTGGTGCGGTTGTAGTGGTGGTGTGGTAGTGGTGGTGTGGTAGATGTGTTGTGGTAGTGATGGTGTGGTAGTGGTAGTGGTGTGGTAATAGTGGTGGTGTGGTGGTGCGGTTGTAGTGGTGGTGTGGTGGTGGTGGTGGTGTGGTAGTGGTGGTGGTGTGGTAGTGGTGTGGTAGTGTGGTAGTGGTGGTGTAGTAGTGGTGGTGATGTGGTATTAGTGGTGTGGTAGTTGTAGTGGTGTAGTAGTAGTGGTGTGGTAGTTGTGGTGTGATAGTGGTGGTGTGGTAGTTGTGGTGTGGTAGTGGTGGTGTAGTAGTGGTGGTGTGGTAGTAGTGGTGTGGTAGTTGTGGTGTGGTAGTCGTGGTGTGGTAGTGGTTGTGTGGTAGTAGTGGTGGTGCGGTAGTAGTGGTGTGGTAGTGGTGGTGTGGTATTACTGGTGTGGTAGTAGTGGTGCGGTAGTAGTGGTTGTGCAGTAGTAGTGGTGGTGTGGTAGTGGTGGTGTGGTAGCAGTGGCAGTGCGGTAGTAGTGGTGGTGTGGTAGTGGTGGTGTGGTAGTGGTGGGGTGTGGTAGTAGTGGTGGTGTGATAGTGGAGGTGTGGTAGTGGTGGTGGTGTGCTAGTGGTGGTGGTGTGGTAGTAGTGGTGGTGTGGTAGTGGTGGTGGTGTGGTAGTGGTAGCGGTGTGGTAGTGGTCGTGCTGTAGTACTGGTAGTGGTGCATTACTACACCAGCATACCACACCACAACTACTACACTGCCTCTACTACATCACCACTACAACACCACCACTACTACATCACCGCTAACACACTACCTCTGCCACACTAACACTACCACAACACCACTACAACACCACCACTACTACACCACCACTACCACTACCACACTAACACTACCGCTTCACCACTACCACACCACCACTACTACACCACCACTACCACACTACCACTACCACACTACCACATCACCACTACAACACCACCATTACTACACCACCACTATCACACTACCACTACCACACTAACACTACCGCATCACCACTACAACACCACCACTACTACACCACCACTACCACACTAACACTACCACACTAACACTTACACTACCACATCACCACTACAACACCACCACTACTACACCACCACTACCACTACCACACTAACACTACCACTACCACACCACCACTACTACACCATCACTACCACTACCACACTAACACTACCACATCACCACTACAACACCACCACTACTATACCACCGCTAACACACTACCACTACCACAGTAACACTACCACATCACCACTACAACACCACCACTACTACACTACCACTACCACACTAACACTACCACATCACCACTACACCGCCACCACTACTACACCACCACTACCACACTAACACTACCACACTAACACTACCACATCGCCACTACAACACCACCACTACTATACCACCGCTAACACACTACCACTACCACAGTAACACTACCACATCACCACTACAACACCACCACTACCACACTACCACTACCACATCACCACTACTACACCACCACTACTACACCACCACTACCACACTACCACTACCACACTAACACTACCACACTAACACTACCACATCACCACTACAACACCACCACTACTACACCACCACTACCACACTACCACTACCACACTACCACATCACCACTACAACACCACCACTACTACACCACCACTACTACACTACCACTACCACACTAACACTACCACATCGTCACTACAACACCACCACTACTACACCACCACTACCACACTAACACTCTACCACTACCACATCACCACTACAACACCACCACTACTACACCACCACTACCACACTACCACTACCACACTAACACTACCACATCACCACTACAACACCACCACTACTACACCACCACTACCACACTAACACTACCACATCACCACTACAACACCACCACTACTACACCACCACTACAACATCACCACTACAACACCACACCATACCACACTGATGGGGACTCACATTGATGACAATCATAATAGGGTTGACAACATCGGGTGGTTTCCTGCTAGCATGTGTAGTGTGTATATTGATATTATACGCAAGTATATATACATGTAGATATGATACATGTGTAGTGTGTATATTGATATTATACGCAAGTATATATACATGTAGATATGATACATCAAATAAAATCGTAATTGACAATATACACAGAAATTGAACGAAGACTGCGTTACACTGTCTTATGTAATCAGTAACGTAATCCATTGACGGAAATATATGACTGTTTATTTAAGCGATAGCTAACCGGAAGTGTTGACATTTGAAAATTTTAAAGAAGTGAATCTTAAAATAAGCGACACAATTATTTATTTAATCAAGAATAACGAAATTTAGTAGATAAATTATGTAATATTCATTCATAATCCCGCCGAGGTCAACTTTGCCTTTCATCCTTACGGGGTCGATAAAATAAAGTACCAGTAATGCACTGGTTAATTGCTGGCCTTGTGCCTAAAGTAACAACAATTATTTATTCAAAGTAATCCAACTTATTTTACAAACGCGATAAAAAAATATATTCTGATGACAACAATGTGAACGTTGACAATGATAACGAATCAGCTAAATGAACTAAAAATAATGGCTCATTAATCAAATGTAATGAAAATAAAGATATTTTATTAATTTTAAAGAGTTAATTACGATGGAAACTGATATTATTTTAATTCAATTAATATTTATTTTTTCCATTTTAAATAAGTCTAGAATTCCTAGTTTATATCGGCTGCTGATCCTCTCGCAATCGATAATTTAAGAACTGAAATCATCCCAGAACAACACAGTTTTGTACTTTAGAAGGAGTCCTTGCTAATCGGCTTTTGTTTAACATACATCAAAATATACTCTTGACAGGTGTAATGTGTCCCAACACGGAAGAGTCGAACTCCCACCGCCATCGCCCCCCTCTCTCTCGCCCTCCCCATCTTTCTGTATAGTGAGCAAATGGAGTCCTACGTGCTGGCCGCTGCACAGCCCCGGCGGACAGAATGGAGAAGGCGTTTCCCGGAGGATGGTAAGGGAGATGCGCTGGAAGAGCCTGTTGTGCAGATATGATTTTTACCTGAATGTTTTATAGTTTGGCTGGTAGGTAGAGCACTGGCGAGATTTCCATCCTTTCTCCTATACTAAGGAATATTTCTCCTATGTATGTCGTGGTCTACATTGTCTCTCTGTGCACTTTATGCTATATACTACATTTCTAGTTTTACAGTTTATTTGTGGCTTACCTTACAGACTAAATAATTTCTGTCAGTATGTAGGGGGTTTTCTAAATGGGTAAATTCTACTGACCAGGAATTATATATTATGGCGATTCCTTTGTTTTCTCTGCCTTAATTTTTAGTTTTATTTTATCTAAATACCTTCTAAATCTATAAGCCGATTCTTCACTGGATTATTTCCCTTTCAGTCCTGAATAGATTACCGTTACAGCACTTAAATAAACATAACTATATTCAAAGTCGTTTCAGCCATGGCCATCATATTTGTATATCTAAGATTGCGTTGTCCAATGTGTACTTACTTTTCTTGTTTTGGGGCGAGATTTAGTTGCTATTTCAAGGAAGCTGAGCAATCACAAAGAAGGTCACTCGTTTACTTTGCGTTAAAGATGGTGATTAGATAATAATTGTATATTAATTGGTGACCTGGGAATCAGATATGGGGTAGGGGGTAGGGTGGATGAGTAAATGAGATTTGAGGTGCGATGAATATGATGCAACCAGTACGTATTTTTGTTAGATAGCAATACAGAGTTAGACATTTTCGGTGTTTCTAAATGTTTGAAACAATTCTATCACCAACATGAACCACAGAATATAGTAAAACCAAGTATCGATAATAAACTGTATCTAGTAATTTCGCTGCTGAAAATATTTTGCTAGCACAAAGTATTCTAAAATTCATAATAGTTATACTGGAGTCAAATGTTCGTTTCATTAATAAACTATAGGTTATATATCAGAAGCTGATTATATATAATATAGCTGTAACAATGCCAATACGTCTTTTTGTAGGACATTTTGGTAATTAATTACTTTAATTAAAGAAAATTCACCAATTACGTAACGTTAATTAGAAGAGGTCGTTTAATTATGTAATATAATACTAATATCTTCTTCGCTGTTGATTATAGTAAACATGCATCAGAGAAGTGTACTGAATTACAAAAAAATATATATATATATATATATATATATATGCATATATATATACATATATATATGTATATATATATATATATGTATGTATATATATATATGTATGTATGTATATGTATATATATATATGTACATATATATATGTACGTATATATATGTATGTATGTATATGTATGTATATGTATATATATAAATATATATATATATATATATGTATGTATGTATATGTATATATATATATATATATATATATATATATATATATATATATATATATATATATATATATATAATGATATACTAATGGCAATAAATAATTAAAAATGGTCATTGATTATTAATCAAACATGATTAGCAATTAAAATGGTATCGAGGGAGAAAGATGTAAGATATAGAGAAGCCATGTCCTATCATCCAAAGCAAGAGGGAGCCTTTGGAAGAGAAGTTGAACACGTGGCAATTGACAATTGTAATGTATTAACGAAAGGGTGAAACAATTTCGCTTCATCACTAATATTCCTACGAATGAGACGTATAATAGTTTCTATCAAAAGAAGGTATAAGGTCATCATACATTTGAGGGGAGGATTTACATGTTTAGCTCGCCTCCAGGTCTCCATATATATTTTATCAACATCGGAAAGAAAATTGGGAAAGATATTCACAGCAGGGTTTAAATTCAGGGTGGAAACAGTCAGAACACAAATATTATAATGCCCCGTATCCTCTGGTTCATGACTTGCGAGTCGTACATTTACATACATGCACACACACACAAATAAATCATATTCATAACCTCACGTCAAATGCCTGTCATAATGTACATTACATTGAGTTCTAAACTTCGAGATGAAGTTATAAGTGATACAATATATATATATATATATATATATATATATATATATATATATATATATATATATATATATATATATATATATATATATATATATACTAGACATGAAAAATGCGCAAGCTCAAAAGTGCCACAGAATGTTATAATAAACCTTCAAAAGTGTGGGACTAGAGTTGTTGCTAAAAAATATTGTAATCATTATATATCGTACATTCTGTGGCATCCTTTATAAAAATAGCTTAAACCAACGAAGCCTTTATTTTTACGCTATTTCACTTAGTTAATTCTTAGAGTGTAACATATAAAAATATGATTTACAACTATAAAATAAATTAATTAATATAATAACAGAGCTGCGGAGCTGAAATTTAGGAAATAATGGAGTATCGGATCCTGAGTTGGAGCCAGTCAATTTTTGGCCGACTCCGCAGCCCTGTATAATACATTTCATATTAAAGTTATTAATAAACCTATTTTACACTTCATGCAAATTACCACGAGATATTGATATTAGATATAAGATACAGCGCAATATCTACAGCTGTAAAAGTACGAAAGCGAAGTAATAATAAGTGGCTTAAGGTAATTCCAATATGAAAGTTTGTAGTGATAAAAATTTGATAATGCAATACGATTGTTAATATTATAGTTCTATGAAAATGTAACAATAGATAACTAAATTATTTTACTATTAGTATATTTAAGAAATTATCATTATAGATTTGATCGTTCATATAAGCATCATATTAAGTTTCAACACAATTATTTTGTTACTATGAGTATATGATAATAATATTACGTAATTATTTATAGCTGTTATTACATTAAACATAGATGTATTTATTTTTATATGTTACACTCTAAGAATTAACTAAGTGAAATAGCGTAAAAATAAAGGCTTCGTTGGTTTAAGCTATTTTTATAAAGGATGCCACAGAATGTACGATATATAATGATTACAATATTTTTTAGCAACAACTCTAGTCCCACACTTTTGAAGGTTTATTATAACATTCTGTGGCACTTTTGAGCTTGCGCATTTTTCATGTCTAGTTTAATATTTTTTTAAGGCAACGCTTGTAATAACTCTAGTTAAACAGGATATATATTAATAATAAATTATCGTTGTAATGTAATTAGATTATGTAATTGTTATTATAAATTATCTTATAAATATTAGTGTAAGATGTATACAAATATTTTCAGACTTTTAATATAAACAACTACAAAAAACAATCAATATTAAATCAATATATTATACATAATAGAAAACATAAAATATACAATACAAAAACAAAATATTTACATACAATTGCAATTATCAGTGTATATACATTTTCTTTATATTCCCTGAGCAAATTAATAAGATTTGTTTTTATTGTACATAATTTGATGACTTGTTGGAGTGTATTAAAAGATAGCAACAATTTGTGATTAAATTGTTATCTTAAGCAACTCACTTTTTAATAGTTGTTGGCTGAGCGAAATTGTAAAAGCCTATGAGCAAATATAAAAAAAAATACACAAACAACATTTCCTTGTGTTATTACAACATTAGATAAAATAATTGAGCAATGTCGTTATATTTTGCTCTTATTGCACATTAATAGTGTTTCTATTTTTCGGCACAAATCCATTACGGCAGTCCATTACTGGTACTTTATTTTATCGAATTAGTAAGTATGAAAGTCGAAGTTAACCTCGGCAGGATTTGAACTTAGAATGCAAAGGACCATAACAATACTGCAAAGCATGGTGTCTGACGCTCTACCAATACTTGTGTTGAGCTGGTCATTAATTTATGGTGGTCGTGCGTGGAGTAGAGCAATCGCTAGTTGAAATATTATGAACAAAACATTTTTATTTGCCGAAGAACATATTTTCAATACTGTTTGTGAATGTGACGAAGGAAATACATTCTGATATGGAACAGTGTACAAAGTGTGTCTGTGAATAACATAATGTTACCTCATGTTGTTGTCAAGACATAATGGATTTCGTATATCCAGTTAGAAGATGAAACCTAGCCATCTCGGATTAGTTATATTTCATGCCATGTGTAAACGTGTTTGAGGATAGCAAAATATGCGCGTTAATTATAATAATTAGTTAATAATATTACAAAATATACCTAATTAAACTCTTTGCTTGAAATTTTATCATTCTTCGTTTATATATATATATATATATATATATATATATATATATATATATATATATATATATATATAGAGAGAGAGAGAGAGAGAGGGAGAGAGAGAGAGAGAGAGATTTATCTAGTCCTTCGCTCAAGATTAATCTATAAGTTTAGATGTTTGCCTTCGTTTAAGTAAATATTACAGTAAGATTTTTAATATAAACAACTACAAAAAACAATTAATATTAAAACGAAAAAATTATCAATGATAAAAGAAGCGGATGCAACTTTTTTTTTTATAAAGTTATATTCCTGTTTCTTTAAAGAACATTTCATTTTTGTTCTATTGTAGGCGAAATAATGCAATGGTTTAATAGGGAAGATATAACTTACGAATTATGTCTCTAACCGTGTAACGCTTTTTAAGTAGATAACTACAATTGAAAATACTAAAGAAATGGAACCAACAATTCAATTTGAAAGTCGTCTAGTGACAGTGTATTACTGGTACTTTATTTTATCGACCCCGTAACGATGAAAGGCAAAAATGCAAATGCTTAATATTTAAATTGCCTTAATTCTATCGTCTGCTGTTTCATTAAAGGGAGATTATCGTCTGTATTTAATTCTATCGTCTACTGTTCCACTAAACAGATATACCTCCACTATCGTCTCTATTTATACATTTTAACTTATAACTTATACACATTTGATTTGAAATATTTTATCTAGTCCCCCCTCTCAATATTATGATGATTTCTTTCGAATGAAACAGTTCTAGTCCTGTAGAAGCCATTTATATATATAATTGAACTGAGTTAAAAATTCACAATATTTATAATTAAATAAGCTCATATATATATGTGTGTATTTATCTGTTTATTGTATTATATATAATGTGTGTATATACAGGATGTCCCCCCAAAATATATACACACTTCAACAGCATTCTAATAACTATTGCCTGTACAGGTAATCAAAGTGTCAATCGAATGTTAGTTTCGTGTTTTAACAGTACAAATTTACAATACACACATAAAACCAGTGTATATACATACATGAGTGTGTATACACATACATGAATGTGTATATACAATATATATGTATATATATATAGACACATATATTCACGGTGCAACGGTACATTAAAATATAGATGCGGGAGAGGGGGGGGGGGGTGTATATATAGGGGCGCTGGGGATAAAGGAGTGTAAAGCGTGTGTAATTGATATATTGAAGGAGAGGAGCGTGCAGCGATAGAGTAACAAATATATAGAGAGGGGGAGAGATGGTATTGAAGGGGAGGAGTGCAAAGCGAAAGAGTAAGAGATATATATAGAGACGGAACAGATAAAGAGAAACAGGCGTAAGTAACAGTGGAAGAGATATAGAGAGAGGTACTCTGATTGGTTGAAAATTAGCCAATGACATACGATCACCACCACCACGGCTATCCCCGAAAAATTTTTAAAGAAGCTAGGCATATATGTTAGAACACGAAAAGTGAACATTCTGTTGTTTCACACTTTTCGTGTTCTAACAGATATATATATAGGAACGAGTAGAACCCCGACGGCTGAGCTCAAGCCGTTTCGACGGCTAATTCTTAGTCCAGAATTAGCCGTCGAAACGGCTTGAGCTCAGCCGTCGGGGTCCTACTCGTTCCTATTACCCACTCTACTACCCTAAGTATTGAGTACTTTGGTGCGTTATGGTCCACCTGGTTCCTTACCACATTTCCTCCGTTATATATATATATATATAAATATGTATAGAGTAATAATAAATTTGAAGACTAAAATCCATTCTTTGCTTAAACATTAATCTGTTATTTTAATATATATATATATATATATATATGTATATATATATATATATGTATGTATGTACAATTGTCCTCCGGTATTCGCGAGGGTTACGTTCCTACAGCACTCGCGAAGAGTGAAAAACCACTCAAATTGGACGCGGTCCATAAAAGTGCCTAACGTAAAATATAATACAAAAAAGAGGGGCGTCTTATGCAAACGGGCGTCTAATAGTCCAGCAAATACGGTATATTGCTATTAATAATTTGCCACGGAAAAGCCATAAAAAATCGTAGAAGATATTTACGATTCTGCGAATATGCTGGGGTTTTAACGAACAATTATTAGTTAGGTTCCAAGGAAAATACCGCGAATGCTGGGGGCAAACTATATATATATAACATGCCTTAACTGAACGGCATATAACATTCGATCACCCGGAAAGAGCATTAAACCGATTTCAACGTTACTTAACAGCAATAGCACATCGTCTAGACAACCAAATGCAAGTTGAAGGTGGCTGCAATTTTCAAACATTTGATCGTTGGAGGGTGGAAAAACCTTTGGAAGGATCATGGTAATTATTCGATTATTTCAATATATATATATATATATATATATATATATATATATATATATATATATATATATATATATATATATATATACACATATATATATATACAGGTTTGTCATATTTTCCTGAGTTCAGTTTTTTTCGTCGCTTTGGTCACTGCGGCTCGTCTATCGGTCGCTGTCTTTAATTTGCAAAGCTGTCTAAACGTAATGTTATAACTCTAAGGTAATATACCTTATTGAGTGCTTAGCTGCACACCCCGATTGCATTCGTTAGCTTAGCTGCAGCCAGAGCTTCGATTATGCTGTACTAAATGTTATATATATATATAGGAAGATGTGTGAAATCCTTGGTACAGTGAGGTAAATTTGAAAAAAGGAAAAGAATGACTTCACTTGTAGTTCTAAACAATTTAATATATTACAATTTTACAATTTTGTTATGTAGATCTACAATGTAAAATTCTAATATTGTAAAATTAAATTGTTTAGTACGGCAAGTGAAGTCATTCTTTTCCCTTTTTCATATATATGAAAAAGGGAATATATATATATATATATACACACACGTGTGTGCGTGTATCTGTGTCTGTCTGTCAGTATGTGTATCTTCCCCCACGATGAAAATTAATAGTGGTTGTAGTATTTGTGTTAGTGTAGACACAGGTCAACACTGATTAAAAACGAACTACGTTCAAATATGATTTCATTCGTGACCATACCAGTATTATATATCTCAAGGAAAACATTATCCACGCCTCCTTTTTGTTTTTTAAAATTGCAATGCTTGATTTGAGAGATATTTAGTTGCTATTTCTAGTCGTTTCAGTAACTATTTAGAGACTCCTTTGTTGGTTCATATGTTTATTTTTAACTAAAATATTTACTAGATATTTTGAGTCCTAATCCGTCCTAACCCTGATAATCCCGCCTATTAATGTAAATCTAAAACTACATTTCATTTCTGTCAATCTTTTTATTAGATTGTTCTTGAGACATGGCCTGAACATAAGGTTAACAGGCTCTCCTATATCTCAGAAGGAGCAGGTTGTGAGTTGAGCGTGAATAGGCTGATGTTTCTTGTAATCCACGTGACCGTATAAAGATTCCTCCTTATATACTGCAATGCCAATTCAACCCACATTGTACCTTCCCTTTGAAATTGTCGGAGTGTAAGAAAGTTTTTATATTACACGAAATTTACGTGAAAGAAAAGCTTTCTTTATTGATGGCAATTTCCTTTAACTTCTCTTTCTCCTTTACAGGTAGTTTTCAAAGTCATCACACAGACTATAATAGCATAAATACTTTGATTGTAACAACCTTATGCCTCTGTTGTAAAACTTATTCGTTTTATTATCCGCCTGAGAATCAACGAGCTCTGTTTGAAAAGCTGCAAGATATTTGCAAATGTCTTCTCATGAATTGCTATTTCAAAGATTTATCTGCTTAAATCTTTCTCAGGGTGAAATATCCATATCATATTTGATATCTTTCAATTCCAAAACAAAGCGAATTACCAAAGTTGCAATTATGCAATGAATGCTTCTAAAGTAAATTAATTTAACAAATTATGCAACTTTTACAGTTTCTTGTCACTTTATAATGTAGGATTTCCATTAAATTTCAGAGTAGAATGTGAACACGTTGTCATTTGTGAATTTGCTAATTAATTTTACTGAAATGTTTATGAGCATTCCGGAAGGAAATTTTAAAAACTGCAAAGAGGTTGTGTAATTGGTGCCGTCTTATGAAAGACTGATTGTTATTTGTTTTTATGCTTATATATTTATGGCAACGTATAGAAGTTAATATTTGCTGGGTGGTTACATTTGTAAATTTAATCAAACTTCGACTAAACACATTATCATTAGATTCTACCCAACATCTTCGCCGTCACATCACAGATACACACACACACACACACACACACACACACACACACACACACACACACATATATATATATATAATTTTCATTCATAAGTTATTGGTCGAGCCAAGGCTACAGTAGAGGACGTTTTGGCAAGGTGGCAAGATGTGGATGCAAAGCAAAGTCTTTCACCACACAATGTTTATCAATGGTAAATATTAGCTGTTTCGATCAACTTTGCCTTGCACACTTCGCACTCGATAACTTAGATTACCTATCACGAACTGGAATCCACATAATAGATAGTTCCCTCCCCAAATGTGTGGGGTACTGTCTATGTTAGAAATGATCATATGAATATGACTATGAAAACTCAAAATTAACAAGAAATTAATAAATTAAATGTTAAAAAATTATATATTAATCAATCAACAAGAAAAAAATGTATTATTTCCTTTTACATAACCTAATAATATAAAATTATTATGTTTGCTACTTTGAAAATAATAACAAAATAAATAAATAAATAAATAAATAATTATATAAATAAATAAATGAATAAATAAGCTTACATTTTAAAGAAGACACGATTGAAGCTGTAAAGTTTAAATACGGGTATCTACCATAAATTTATTGAATGAATGCCTAAAAACAATCTGTATTATTTTGTATCAAGCAGGATCAGTCTTAAATAAACTTAAATATATCTAAATATAAGAATGAAAAGAATGAATGCAAATGGTTAAAAAATAAAACAAAATAACACTGATTTAGAGTGCATATTAAAAAATAACAAGAAAAGTGAAATCTATTTTCTAGAAAAGCTTAAATTATGTATGATTGAATTTTGAAAAACATTTAGCGTAGCAGAAATTTTCACATGAAAATCCATTTCTCTATTGCGTTGTTTATAAGACTTTGTTTAAAGTCTCTGAATCAAGGGGGAAATGTTTGAAAAAGGGTGAAAAAAAGTAAATATCAAGCATATGAAAGAAAAAAAAACAAAAACAATAACAGCTAAAATAAGACTATATAATTATTCTCGAATGTATTAAAAAATAGAACAACAAAACAAATAAAAAAAACTTGTGAAGAGTATTAGTTGCAAAAAGACTCAAGCGAAGCTTAAGATAGTGTATTTATTATTTTTTAAAAATTCTATTTTTACAAACAGATTTTCTTAAGATTGAAAAATATCTTATAAAGAATCAGTGAAGTGGAAATTTATCTGTTGAAAGTAATGCAGTATTCCAAAAGGTCATAGCCATCTCTCTTCTAACCCCAATCCTCTCATATTTTGCCTTCTTTTTTTCTCCCCTTTCCCTCTCTCTCTCTATAACAAATCTATCACATTTTCGTACTGCGTTCACTACATTCTTTATTTAAAAACACGATGAAAAACAACGACTGCAAGTTTTAAATAAACAACATTTTAAAACTTGGGAATTTTCTTTAAAAATCTATTTAACTATGAAGAAAACCATCTCATTTCATGTGCTGAATAGATGCAAAGGGTGTCGGGGAGTGATGACAAGGTTGAGCATTATGACACGTGGTGGGGGTCAGCCATTTTTACAGAGAATATTCGCAAATCCCTTTTCCTGTTTTTACTAAATAATCCGCTCGATTACATTTACTATATATTGTGTTGTTGAAATGAATTCTTTCTTAGTCTACATTCTCTTTTTCTCCTTCTCCTTCCATACAGGTTCATCTTAGTTTTCTTCGTC
>OZ024747.1:69345812-69348312 GCA_964016885.1 Eledone cirrhosa
TTTATATATGTTGACATTACGAATGGAAGACAAGAGGGTTTAAAACAGAACAAACAGGAGACAAAAAAGTAAAAAACATTAGTAATTGAAGAGGTCATAGAATGTGTGACGAAAGTGCTTTGACAATCAACAACTAAACAAACATCCGGTTATTAAACTAACCGTCTAGGTAATTATAATAATAAATTGAAGTGAAATTCGCTGGTGCCTGTGTTTTTTATTTGCAATATGACCCTCCCAAGATAAATAGTATGTAATGTATATTGACGCATACGAATTATTGCAAGTGGGTTTATAGAAATGGGTGTGTTTCTCTGTATAATACAGAAGTATAACAGTTACACAAACATGTGTAAACACACACATGCCCGCGCATGCGCTGACACAGGCATGTAGTTACACATATGCATGTATTTACACATATACTACATATATTTTTTGTGCGTATACACACGTACAAAAACATGAATTAATACTATCAGCTGAAGCTTAAATTCGAATGAAAATATGGTAATTGCCTTTCTCTCCAATTGACGATATACTAGGCTTGATCGGTCTATAGGATGTATGTATACACACACACACACATATATATATATATATATATAAACATCCTATATGAAATATATATATGGAAAGAGAGAGAGTGAGAGAGAGAGAGGGAGGGGGGGGGGAGAGAGAGAGAGAGAAAAAGAGAGAGAGAGAGAGAGAGAGAATTATACATGATTTAATCAATTAAAAGCTATTGATAGGGGTTTAGTAACAGCAGCGAAGATCGAAGAATGCCGTCTCCAAACGTGCAGACTTGCGTTGTGCTCAAGACATTTACAGAGACACGTAGTCGCTGTTCATCACGTTTCCCTTCGGTGATCTCGTAAGATCCTCGTTTCCCTAAGTGACTCAAGTAGAAAGTTAAATAAAAAAAAAATAGAAGTTAAAATAAAATGTAAGGTCTTACTTGGCTGCGTCTAATTACTTTCTAATTTTCTAGGGAGGGATCTACGAATTTTTGTAATGGAGGAAAAGACAAGAAAAAGGTCCTAATAGCTAAACATATAATAAAAAGAAAGAATATACGCTGATGTTCTGGTAGTCCAGTTTATCTTTATTACTTAGCCATATCAGCATTGATTTAGCAGATATATGATGCAAAATGCTCCAGCCGTTGCCATCTTAGTGTAAATAGGACAACATTATCCAATGTATTCATCCTCTTAAGAGTGTAGGGTGTGATTTCAGGAAATGATTTGGTCATTTGTATCATATCGACAGGCAGTGTAATTACATACAAACATATATTAGTGCACATATATATATATATATATATATATATATATATATATATATATATATATATATATATATAGAGAGAGAGAGAGAGATATAAAGAAAGAAAGAAAGAATGTATGTTCAGAAAACGGCGAGTTGAATTTGAAAATTGAATTAGAATATTTCATCGTAACTTTGGCTAAATATTAATGGGGCGTAT
Source organism: Eledone cirrhosa (assembly GCA_964016885.1). Taxonomy (NCBI): domain Eukaryota; kingdom Metazoa; phylum Mollusca; class Cephalopoda; order Octopoda; family Eledonidae; genus Eledone; species Eledone cirrhosa. Next base: position 69,347,302 of record OZ024747.1, read on the forward strand.
AAACCCACTGACCGGAAAAAGAGGGGCATCTTTTCCCGTTCCTTTATACGCCCTGTATTTATTAGACTATTTTATTTAGTCAAAGTTACGGCGAAGTCTTCTAATATATATATATATATATTAGTCATAGAAAAATAAGAAAATCAATGGCTAAAACAGACACCTGTTAAAACAGCCAAAACCTGTCAATGACATCTATGGGAAAACATGCCTCAGAGGACAGAGAGCAGTGGCCAGTGGTCGGAGGAGAGACAATCCACGATGTACAATACAAGTTCATATACATACATCTTCACCCTCATCAGGTCTCAAACCATCAAAATAGTTTCGCGCGATTTAATTGAGAGTAACATTTTAAAATGCTGGATCGTCCAACAGAAAAATAAATTTTTTCTGCTGGTATGATGTGTGTGTGTGTGATAAAACAAATAGAACAGATAGAAGGACGAAAAAAGACAAAAAAAAAAGAAAATAATGGGACAGTGGACTTCAAGCTGTGGTGTCTATTCTAAATAGAATGCTAATCATAGGACAAACATCAAGGGATGTGGGACTAGCATCCCAGAGAGCTCAAACTAAATGGAACCTTCCTAAGAGAACTTGGGAAGATTTATGGAGATTGGAACCTCATCGAAACTCCTTCCTGTTGCGATCAGTCTATGATATGCTACCGAACCCAACAAATTCTGGCAGGTGAGGCATAAGGGTGGATGTATCATGTAAACTCTGTGGATTAAAAGCCACCATGGCACACATTTTATCAGGGTGTAAATAGATCTTATTCAATGGATGACGCCATGATAAAGAGATCATGGAGTTTCCCAACAATCTGGACCAAGAAAGACGCAGAGAACACCAAACAGAGAAAACTGACACCATCAATCAGGTTTGTGAAATAGAGAGAGACGCTATCCACAACAGTTAAAACAACTAGTGGCCTACTCCAAATACCCCAATCATAGGATATGAGGGTTGATCTGTGAAGTAGATTCCCCCAGGTTGTTCAAACAT
>OZ024747.1:69355812-69378312 GCA_964016885.1 Eledone cirrhosa
GTTTTTTAATTTTTTTATTTTAGCATTTTTGAACAATGTTTATCTTTCTTCAATCCAAATATAATCTTGATTAATTATAGTTTTCGTGATCACCACATTAAGCCTATTAAAGCTTAATTTACTTTCTTCTGTTTTATTATATTCCACGATGTCGGATGCTGTGTTTTGACGACATATTCACCCAAAAGAATCGATTCAGTTTCACTTTCGATTTTGTGTTCATATCCGTTAACTTGTGTCACTAATTACTTTTTTAGTGGTTATTTCTTTTAGTTGTTATTACGACACCTGTATCTGCAGAATTATTTAACGAAAAGAAAAAAAATTGAAAAAAAAATTATATAAGCTAAGCAAAAATTCCCAAATCACATCACATTCGAATGAGAGCCAAACCTCGATTTCCTGCCATGCTTTGCATCATAGAGTTACGCCCCTTTACGGTCTGAGTTCATATCCCACTGAGGTTAACTTTGCATTTCATCCTTACGGGGTAGATAAAATAAAGTACCAGTAATGCATTTGAGATAATTGCTGGCCTTGTGCCAAAAATAGAAACAATTATTAATAAACATTTAAAGTGATTGTGTAAAAGCCGAATATAAGATGATAATATGAAATATAATTAAATATAATTAAAGTTTAAACTTAATTTGAATGTAACTGAGGAAAGATGTCAATCTTGTTTAAATCATTCTTCTACGTTGAACCCTTCTAAAAAAAAAAAAAAAAAAAAAAAAAAAAAACATTGAATCGTATAACGGCTGTGAAAACTGAAACTATCCAAATTGCTGCCATTGTTTGGAGGTCCCTACGTTTATTATACAGTTGATTTGGCACAGATGTAAGAGCAATAGAATCGATGCTTAACGTTAGCAATTTTGAGATCTATATATTTATGGTTCAAATAATGTCTGGTAAAACTTTAACCTTTCGTTTCTTCGTGATCGATAAATCGAGTTATTTGTTGATTTAATAACCAAATCGATAGAGGAGCAAAATGTCAAACTGCCTTCTCCTTTGTATTACAATTTAGTGGCTTCGTTTAAGGAGTTTCTAAAACTACTGTAACAATTTCTCGATTGAATAACAACCAATCTCGGAAGAAACATGCCTCTCATACAATTGACTGTACACACGGGAATAATTCCCAGCTGCATAAGCTTGTCTGGCTTGGATAAAACTGCAATCATATGTTGTTACGTATTCTTTAAGAGATAAAATCTCATTCTTATCGAAATTTCCCATCTTGTACTGATGAAACGGAATGATATTTCTCAGAGAATAAATACTAAAAACTGTCATCTGTTAAAGAAATGGTAGTTTATGTATTAACTTTCGTTCATATAAATGAAAATATTAGATCCTTCTTTCTTGGAAATGCTAAAAAAATTACTATTTAGACAATATAAATTTTTTGTAGTAGAGGGCGGTGGATTGGCAATATCGGTAGAGGGTCGGACGCCATGCTAGGGCGGTGGATTGGCAGTATCGGTAGAGGGTCGGACGCCATGCGAAGACTGTTAGAATCGGTAGACAGGGACAGAAGACTGTTAGAATCGGTAGACAGGGACTGAAGAACAAATAAGTCGTATTTCTTTACACGCCTAATTCAAATGCCACTGGAGTCACCATTTCATCATTTTAGCGTTGATAAAGTAAGTTTCATTTGAGAACTGGTATTTATATAAATGACTAAAATCTGTTCAAAATTGTAATGTGACACAGAGTCTCTTAAAGATTTTTTTATTTTATTTAAGTTTTATACAATTAAGTGGCTTTATGAAATAGGGAAATGTAAAATGTATAATGTGGATAATAAATAGAATATGAATAGAAGTCAGTATTAATATTTAAAAAAATACCAACGTATCGAAACGAATATAAATGATGGAAATTAGTTGACTTCTAACAAAATACCACTGAAATATGAAAAGTATAATAAACAAAGACCTGAAATAATATTAATTTGGATAAATAAATATCTTGTACTTTATACAAACATAACATTAAATGAAAAAATATATTCCACCACAAAACTACAAATACACAAAAACTCAGTTAGTGGTTACACCCCGGGGGACTTCAAATATATTTTCGATTATTCCTAAATTAACTGGAAGTGTATCTGTTTTCAAGTATATAACGCCCTGGTATGCAACATGAAACTCTAGCCAAAATTACAGAAGTTAAATCTGAGCCGTTAGAATACATGTAAGGCTTATACAAATGTCAATCCGCTAGCATAATTGTTAATATTGTTTAGTTATGTATATAATGGGTCAGCCCTATTTGAACAAACCTATGATCAAAAGTGTTACTCTGTTTTGATAAGGAATATGTTGAACTAAATTACCTTATGTGGCTTTTTTTATTTTTGACGTCTTTTTTAGATATATTATATCTAAGACTACATTTATATATATTTGAAAGAGGTAATTCGAAGAGTGAGGCGCTGCCTTTTCTAACGGGGTTGCGTGATAGTGTAGAGGCTGTCTTATGACTCCCACAAATATAATCTATCGAAAATAATTTTGAGAATAATCTCATTTAAACACTAAACTTATAATTGTTTCTACTTTAGGCACAAGGCCAGCAATTACCCAGTACATTACTGGTACTTTATTTTATCGACCCCGTAAGGATGAAAGGCAAAGTCAACCTCGGCGGGATTTGAACTCAGATCGTAAAGGGACGTAATTATGCTGGAAAGCATGGCGTCCGACCCTCTACCGATATTGCCAATCCACCGCCACACTAAACTTATAATATTAACTATATAGTAAAACTGATGGCAAATTACTTAATCTCTTCTCTTCTTCGCTAAACTCCGCCAGTTGCAGAATGCGCATCAACATGAGATATTTTTCGTCACAAAGTTCGATCACCAGCAGCAGAGTTTAAAGAGCAAAGATCAAGTCCAGTCCATAAGTTGACATTATTAAGCCATCTTAATATATTAATAATGGAACTTCAGCTAGTTTTTTTTCCCATTTCCCTTTTCAAATCTTTCTTCATGAAACACGTACAAGACAATGTCTTAAATAACTTCATCTTGGTTTCCTCTCAATTATTCTTTAAATGCTCTGTGTATATGCATTAATGCAGCATGTCGGATTAGTTTACTCAAAGTTTAATTCCTTACACCGTATAGATTATACCTCACGAATTGCTTAATTTTTTTTTTTTTTTTTTTTTTTTGGTGATTGTGGAATCAATTTGAGATTGAGATTTTGTTGACATAACTTTCTTCACTTGAAAAGTTTACCCATCGTAAATATATACCCATGGTATATATTTACGATGGGTAAACTTTCGTGTAGCATTTTGTTCCTTTTTTTACGTACAGGGTTAAAATGTTGTGTCTTCTAAACTACCGATAAAGAAATATTTTTTATGGAGACGACTTCGTATACAGTTTCCATCAATGAAATTTCGCGCACAAGTTGCACAGCTAGGGCTTATTTGGATCGAAGTTAGAATCACGTTGTAATGAAGCGAACTCCTTAACTACACAGTTATGTGTCAGCCCAATGTGTAGTAAATTCTAGTATTCTAGATCCCAGCCAACTGGCAATTGCATAACTAGATCTTAATTAAAAATGAAAAAAAAAACCAAAAACAATTATTTGAAATATGATTATTTTGAAACCTCATCTAAATTGCCACACAAATATCATAATTTTAGATACAAGGAATCCATCCCTAACCTTTTATTTTTCAAGCCTAGTATAAACCGATATGTGCTTCTCTGTATATTTGAAACAGAAATTGGATCCCCAATATTGACAATGTATTGAGATAACAAAAACAGCCATACCTTTAGTAAAGCATTTCTTTCGTTTGCTCTGCCTTATTTTTCTCACCAACCAAATTCGCACGAGTTATTCTTAATCTTACAATGCACTTTACTGTATTGTTCGATATCAGATAACTGTTGATAAGTACAGGCTAATCAATTGAACTATGGAATAGGTTTTACGGCTAAAACTTTTGGGTAATCAAAACAATTCTGACTCAAGAGAGGGTTAGTTGTTCGGCTTTACTATATTTATTTCTCCTGTTGTTATTTGTGATGATAATGGTTTTCTTATTTTTCTTATTTTGCCAGAAGATAGAGTCTATAATAATGAAAGCAGCATCGTTCGAATGAGATATTGTCACTTTAAACTGATTATCTTTGAGTTAAACATTAAGATGCATGACAGGAGAAGTGAGTTTGTATTAGATTTCGTTGCTGTAAGAGAACATCTTCATTAGTTGAAAAATAGAAGCTCGCCGTAGACGATAATGGGCGTAAAGAGCTAGGCTTTAGCCATTGTGTCTGAGAATGTACTCCAGCACTTCAGTTCTATCTCACGAGTTGACAGCATACAGATTGGTAAAATTACACTTCTCTTGATACAACTATAAGCAGCCCTACGTGTTACCCTCAGGGAGTGCAACATCCTTATCACCCGCATATCTAGTTATCAATACTACTCTGTCCTGTCTGTTGTCTTCCTTCTTTTACAAGAATGTTTCCCCTACGTAGCTATTGTTCATAACAAGCAGTGATACGTATGTAGGGCAGTTGTGTAAATGTCAAACTCTAACTTATCAGTTAAGTGCTCTGTCATACGATGTAATTCAATGAGATTTTCTTTTCTTACTCTTATTGATTTCTTAATTAAGCACACAATGTCTCGGATGCGATGAGAAGAGAGGGGATGAAGCGATTATATAACGTTCATACATTTCTCAATTGTTTTAGCCACACATGTAAAGTAAAACAATTGCAACGAGGAACTTCAACGTATGTGTAATCATTTACCTCCATTTTAATGTGGACACTTTATTTTTTAGCCATGACCATCCCATATATGTGTTTCAAGGATTACATTTTTTATTGTACCCCTTTATATTTAACGCAGTATGGTGTGGTGTGATGAAAAAATTAACTGCTGAAAGGAGTAGGTAAATCGAATGCTCAGTGCACAGTAAGTAATATTTAAAATTATTGATAATGTATGTTTTTAATGGCTGGGATATCATTGAAACCACATTCTTTATGTAAAAAATGAAGAGATTGGAATGAAACCACGATCATTATACTCAAAAAAGTATCTGAATTCAGCACTTCCAACTAAGGAAACCCACGTTGATTATACAGTACTCAGACTGCTTACATTCCTGAAACATACGTCCAGATTGTTATAATTTGTAGCTAAATAGAATGTCATTACTAGCAACACACCAAACCACGAAAAAAGGAAAAGAAATTTTCAACGTAAAATAAATTTCCCCATTGGAACCCGAACATCTCCATGGAACCTGAAATTCCTCAAGTTTTGTTTTGTTTTTCAGTTATAATTATCAATAGGATAGAAACAGCAACTTCCCAACCATTAGACTAGTATTTCTAAATCTTATTTTTATACTCCACACCCACCTAACACTTCTGAATCCCAATTTTCTCCTTCCACATATGAGAATGAAGTAGTCTTGTATACAATACGATTATTGTATAACATTTTAATTTAAGCTCTAGCATATTTAAAATAAACATTGAAAACCAGGATATAAAGGATAAAGATATAAAGGATATATATAAAGATATAAAGGATAAAGAATTTCTCAACGAAAAATAAAATCTCCCCATTGGGATCCCCAAACCTCCTCCATGGATCCTGAAATTGCCTACTGGAGTAGAGATTTTTTCATGTTATTACATGTGGCATTATACCACCACTCCTGTATTTAAGATAATTTAGATTATCAAATGTAATATTTACAATAAAACAACTGTGATTGTAAGCAAATGTATGATCTAATATGTAATTACTATTGATGATATTTCTTATTAAATTGGCTTTCTTTCAATGTCAGAAATCAATAGTTCTTACAAGGTAGCGTGAATAGAGTTGTTTAGATGTCTGTACTAATTACTTTAGAGTATTTACTTACCATACTATATTGATTTGATGTTCAAATTCCCCTACAGACGACTTTAAAGTACGTTATCTATAGTATAATATCGTATGGACCTATAACTCGCGAGGGAGTTGTGGAAGCGTCATATTGACATACTGCGTTTCGCATGGGATTTTTAAAAACCTGGTGAAGCATATTCCCTCTCGAAGTACAGCAGATTACCTCCAGAGAAGGATAGAGAGCGAGGAAGAAATATAGATGAAGAATCGCCCTCAGTACTAGACTTATACTTTTGTATCGACCTCGAATGGATGAAAAACAAAGTTGACATCGACAGGATTTGAACAAATAGATAATAGAGCCGGAACGAATACCGCAAAGCACTCTCCAACGTTCTAATGACTCTGCCAATTCGCAACCTTATCTATAGTATACTGAATTAATATGATATTCCAGTACCAAATATCACATTACACTGGAGTATGATACAATATTTTACTTGATTGATCAGCTAAGAAACAGTATTATACACAGATCAACGCCAAACTGACCTAATATCAAAGGTGCTGCAACCGTTTTCTGAGCTAAGACACAAGATGTTCCGAACGAGCCCCAACTACGATCAAATGTGTTCAAATCATGATTATCTGAGTGTTTATTCTAAGCAATTAGATTTTTCTTGACCCACTGAATTATGTGTGTCAGCTCCAACTTAGCAATGTATTATAATCGAATTTAGGTAAAATATACACATCTTTTTATTCTTTTTTTTTCTCGCCGTTTTTCACTACCGAAATTGAATTTAACAAAAATACACTCAGAAGCACGCACAAGTAGATACATAAGCACACACATACAGCATCACCTTCACACCTATGTATACTATATACCGATGCCAAAATGTCCCTTTTATGAGATTACCAAGGTTTTTTACTTTATATAAATTTTCGATGGTTTCACGAAAGTCTAAGCCTTTTCCTTACCACATATTTAAATATAAAAAGATGAATAAACTTCAGTTATTTTCTATGTGTATTCTAATTGATCGGCTTATTGAACGGCTTACTGAATAAATTAACGTTTGTATCATGGCTGGCATTTTAAATCTAGTTACAGACTATCTTAGGAAATTCTAATTTACATCTACCCAATTTTAGTTACAAGACTCGGGTCGACTTGAAGATCTTGTAAAATAAACGTGCTCAATATTCCACACCATTTTACCGAACGAGGAAACTAATACTTCAACCATGATGCGTCGTTAAGAAAGGAAGAACAATTTAAAAGTCTGTAAGAATTCGATTGTAAATGTATATTAAATTTTACTATTGTTTTCGAGATTAAAAACTGTTTAGAAAGTTAAGGTTGAGAAGTTCTATCTCTGCCTCTAGGATTAGCAACACTACACAGTACCTTGAGTAAGAGTTTTCTACTATACAAATGGATGCAGATGAAAAATATATATAATATGAATATATAAATAAATATATACGCGTAGTAAGAGAAATTTGTTTTGCCATCGAGTAAAATACCGCAACATATAAATTACCATTAGGAACTATTTGAGAATATATCTCCTTAAACCGGAAAAACGTGAATAATCCACAGGCGGTTATTCTCTTTTTTCCGCTTCAAAATAAATATATGCATCTGTGGATGTGTATGTGTGTGTATGTGTGTGTATGTATGACTCGGCTTGATATGAGCAACATTAGTGCGTCCAACAAATATACACTGCGGTATTTTATGTCCAGGTCCACCAGGGTGGAATTTTTGCCTGTCGGATTTTGAGAGTTAGATAAGAAATAATCTGTTAAAACCCGTTAAAGTGTGATTGAAGCCAAAGATTGAAACTAGTAAAAGAATGAAAGCTTAAGAATATTCTAAACTTTCTATATTCTCCTCCTCCCTTCATTCCCCACCATAACCACCAATACCATCACATAACCTTCTCCGCACTTTCCTTCTTCACACTCTATGACCTCACCGTCTCCGCCATATCTCCCCTTTAAAGAGTTCTACTGGTTAATACATAAAAAAAGAAAGAAAACAAGAAATGAGAACAAAAAGAAAGAAAACAAGAAACGAGAACAAAAATAAAAAAAAACAAAACATCGTATTCATGATGTTATATATTCGCAAAGATTTATTATCTAAATCAAAAGTAAAATGACTAAATATCAGCGATGCCAATATTTTCAAACCGGATTTTAATATAGTCACGCGTGTCTGCACATTATGACTAAAATATTACAAATATATTGGTTCTGACGTGAAATTAATTGAATAAATAACAACAACGACAACGACGACACCAACACTCGCAATAAGATTTATTTTATTCAAGTACAATAACTTAGGAATTTGTATTATAGTCATATGTATTTTATGGTACATGTATCAAGTGGTATTTTGTTGTAGATACGTTGGGTTTCATTGTGTATACATTACACGTAGATAATGCCACTTCTTTGTGCTTGTTTATGTTCATTTTGAATTTACTAGTTTATACCAATATACACACGTACATAAATGCATACAAGATACATACAAACACAAACGTATCGGTAACGATGTGTCAAATTCATCTGACTCACGTACGTAATATATCGGGATTTCGTTGGCGATATAAAACAACCCAACTATGGTCTTAAATATTTATTATATAAATATCATCCTATATAATATATATTTTCAGTCTTGACCTAGCAACAGACCGTGACAATCATGTCCTTTTGTGTGTGTGTGTATATATATATATATATATATATATATATATATGTACACACACACACATGTATGTATATTGAAAAGTATTGTCTTAATGGAGGTGGAGATTAATGGTGGTGCTGTGTGTGAGAGGGTGTGTCTATAAAATAGTGCACTGTATCATGTACACAGATCAGTATTCTGATGATTTGGTCGGGTATCGACTGTAATTAAAAGTGAGTGACGTGACTTCTAACTATCAGCTGTTTTTAGACATACCGGACTAATGAAACAATTGCTAATACTTTAAATAAACTCTATTGTACAGCCGACCATGTTATTCTTCACTCTTTTACTATATATATATATATATATATATATATATATATATATATATATATATTTTCGATACTCGATTATTCTACTATATTTAGCTCTAGACATAGCTATTGACCAGTTAATTTTATTGTTCATTTTTTGTCGATTCTATTAAATGATGAATAGCTCCTGTTTATTTTAACATGTCTATTGAGCACTCTTATTCGATATGTGATTTCCCACATTACCGAATATCTTTCGCGGATATAGAGGTTATCTCCCTTGCTGGACACCATGTGCATCTCAGCTAGGGTTAGCTTTTTTATTCGTTTGGACAAGACTCGTTGATAAAGTGTTTCGGTCCGCCCGCTCTCTAGAAGTCTTATATATTTTTATGTGGGCTGATAGGGGGCGGATTAAGGAATTGCAGAAACCCAAGAAGCTAGATTTACCATCTTTCTAGTGGGTCCGGGTAAGCTTTTTACATTCATATGATTTATTGATTTATTGATATTTTATCTGAGTGACCCGAATCTTCCTGGTCGTAATTTTTAGGCCGCATGGGTGATTTTAGACATAATCTTTGTGTGTTGGTATTTTAACGATAGTTATAGCTCTGATTTATCTGAATTATTGAGCCCTCTGCCACTCATGTCGAATTTGTTTATCGTAAACTCGTGAGCCGATTTTCCGATACTCGATTATTCTACTATATATATATATAGATATATAGAAGTGGTTACACAACAGTTAGTTCACCATACCGAGAACAATTGTTTCACCTGATCGGATCCTCTGCTCGGAATGAGCATAGTTATAGGAACGGGAAGGACAACCGTACGAACGCGCATGCGCAGAAACCCGGTCACTTCACACAGGACTGCGTGCGAGAGGTGTAAGGGAGATAACTGCGAAAGTCCGAAAAGTTTTTAGGTTGAAAATAAAATTTCAAAGAATCAGTCCGGAGCCTTGTAGTTATGCAATAGGTGTTTGGCGACGTGTGGACAACGTGTGAAAAATTCATTACTCGTGTTTAGGCAATCACTATTGCGTAATCTCTTTAGAATAGTTATTCGTTCGTCAATACATAAGCCACACGTCGGATTTCCCCTTGTGTATGGCTTGGACTTAGTGATGGCTTTCCATTGAATGGAGTAGTCTATACTTGAGTCCTTGAGGGACCATACGTGTCTCGCGAGTTTCGTGGATGAACGTCTGTCCGGGTACCTGAAGGTAGACTGGTGGTTCAGGAAACACACCAGCTGTAATTTATGAAGTTGTGGTCACTTCCAACCGACCAAACGAACCACAGGTGGTCAAATCCTATGTGGGCATGGCGGAGGGCCGATTTAAGGAACGTTTCCTGAACCACCAGTCTACCTTCAGGTACCCGGACAGACGTTCATCCACGAAACTCGCGAGCCACGTATAGTCCCTCAAGGACTCAAGTATAGACTACTCCATTCAATGGAAAGCCATCACTAATCCAAGCCATACGCAAGGGGAAATCCGACGTGTGGCTTATGTATTGACGAACGAATAACTATTCTAAGAGATTACGCAATAGTGATTGCCTAAACACGAGTAATGAATTTTTCACACGTTGTCCACACGTCGCCAAACACCTATTGCATAACTAGAAGGCTCCGGACTGATTCTTTGTAATTTTATTTTCAACCTAAAAACTTTTCGGACTTTCGTAGTTATCTTCCTTACACCTCTCGCACGCAGTCTAGTATTGCCTGTGCGAAGTGACCGGGTTTCTGCGCATGCGCGTTCGTACGGTTGTTCTTCCCGTTCCTATAACCATGCCCATTCCGAGCTGAGGATCCGCTAAGGTGAAACAATTGTTCTCGGTATGGTGAACTAACTGTTGTGTAACCACTTCTACCTAACTCGTCCCATGGACTGAGTGCTCTACCACTACGGATATTACCTTCCAGTGTTCCACCACTATATATATATATATATACATATATATATAATATATATAATATGAATTATTATTATTATATATATATATATATATATATATTGTTCGTGTTAACTTCTTTTTCCTAAGATAGTCAATAGGGTCTTAATTTAACTGTCGAATCAAGACACTCGTTCACACATCTAAAAATGTGTTTTTAAAGGCAAACATTTATTACATATATAATTTTTTCTTGGGTAGATTCTTGTGAATCGTTTTGCTGTAGTACAATAAAACTGTGGTGCTAATCAAACGGAAACTTGACGACAGGATTAAATGCTTCACAATTTCAATGGTTGTTTCTTACAGGACTATAGCAATACAAATAAGATATCAAATGCTAAAAATAATAATAAAGTTCCAACAAGTTTGTTACCATTAAGTTTAACAGCTAATGTCCTACTTAGATTGACATAGCCCTTTAAAAAACACACTAATATCTATCTATCTATCTATCTATCTGTATATATATATATATATATATATATATATATTGCGAAGAAATACCAGTGATAATCAGCAGACTACTGATGATAGACAGTCCTGTTTCTCGGTCTATTTTCATTCAAGATACATGCGTCTGCACCCCATCAGTTCATCAAGATTTGAAGGCTGACAGCCCGTCAGATGTATATTAACTCGGCAGTGGTGGCGAAGAGAAAGCATTAGGTACAAGCAGGCTAGTACGTGGTTGCAAAATCTGCTAAAATAACAGCCAAATCACTTTCAAATCACATCCTACTATCTTAAAAAAGAAAGGATTGTGTTTCAGAGATGATGCAGTTGTGGATAGATTATCCCCTAAGCAAAGAGTGACTGATCCCACTTTCAACATCTTGGGCTTTAGGACTGCCCCATTAAAGTTGACATGGAGCAAAATAAAATCAACAAAAGGAGCAAAACGAAAAACGTCACTGGTAACATTGTTGATGTTCCAAGAAACGGCGACCTTGGTGATTTAAATTCTATGTAAAAGACGACAGTAATTAACACCACAAGGCATTTTCTCCGTTGCTCCATAGCTATCATCCTTATCTGTATCGCCAAAAGGTACTGAGAGATGTTGTTGAGTGTTTAGCAGAAAAAGAAGAGGTCAGTATTTTGTTTCTTCAATCCTCTCCACCACAACCTACAACCTTTATCACCATGTCTTCCATAACGTCCTGACTCCAACAGACTGCTAGGGAATGATCTACCCTTCCTCTCTTTCAGGTCAATAACAAGTTACGAAACCAATGACTATAATGATATGACAGTCGATCGACTTTTGTCAAATCAGACCGAGGGAACAATGTTTCCATTTGGCAATACTCTCTAACGGTCGCAACTCTAGGTAGAAGGAGCAACGTGAAATAAAGTGTCTTGTCCAAGAACATAACGCATCGCCCGGTCCGGGAATCGAACTCACAACCTCACAATTGCTAATCTAATTCTCTAACCCCTCAGCCACGCGCCTTCACATGACTATAATATGTTCCCTATAAATATGTAATTTTATACCAAGAATCATTAAAGCGTGGACAAATTGCTTTTTAGAATTTAGTTACGGCCTTTTACATTCTGAGTTCAAATCCCACCGAGGTCAACTTTGCCTTTCATCCTTACGGGGTCAATAAAATAAAGTACCAGTAATGCACTAGGTAATTGCTGGCCTTGTGCCAAAAGTAGAAACAATTATTATTAATAATGCGGTGGATTTGAAGAATCGGTAGAGCATCGGACATCATGCTTAGCGGCATAAAGTTATGACCCTTTACGCTTTGAGTTCAAATAACGCCGAAGTTAGCTTTACTTTTCATCCTTACGGGGTCGATAAAATAAAGCACCAGTAATGCACTAGGTTCGATTTAATCGATTCCCCCTCCCCAACATTGCCGGCCTTGCGCCTAAAGTAGAAACATTATTATTATTTTGCGGTGGATTGGCAGAATCGGTAGAGGGTCGGACGCCATGCTTTACAGCAGAGTTACGTCCGTTTATGTTCTGAGCTCAAGTCCCGCCGAAGTTAACTTTGCCTTTCATCCTTACGGGATCGATAAAATAAAGTACCAGTAATGTACTGTTATAGTTGCTGGCCTTGTGCCAAAAGTAGAAACAATTATTATTAGTTTGAATAAACACTGAAATAAGAATGAACCGCTATATATTTTTTTACTCTACAAGTATTGATTCGTTTAATTAGTAAAGGTTTGTTCATATTTATCACTTAACAACCCTAATATTAATATCTCTATGTCGTATTTATTCACCTATTCCTAAATATTTATATGGATGGTTTTGTCATAAATTTTAAAATTTATTTTTCTAATGTTGTCGTTTTCATTATATGCCGCTTTTCCTTTTTTTTTCTTTTTCGGGGCCGAATCGTTACATATCTCTCTAATCCCATGTTTATTGTTTTTAAATCTTTGTTGAAGCCATGTATTATTTTAATAGTTTCTGCAGCTGCTTGTTAATGCTGTCGTATAGTTACATGTCATTCCTCCTTCCATAAAGAGGTTTTATAGACTGCCCATACCACTTTTAACTGGAGTTAATAAGACTGACATATAAAAACCATAAAAACAAAGAAACAAAAACAAGGTTATATAAAAAAAAAAGTAATGGTAAAAGTGAAACGCCTTGTATTTTTTTAATCCTTTCTTTTTTTTGCGGGCGTTAGAACGTCTGCCATCTTGATTTCTTTGTTTTATAACATTTACAATGTTGTTTCTTAGCTAAAATCAACCAGGATAGTGAATGAAGACCAATGATCAAAGGCGTTCTAGTCATGACCACTCCATTCATTTTAAACTCATGCGGAACTAAATTATCCAACTTACTCTACCCTTATATAATATTTTAGGACGATTTTGATACTACTTCTGGCAGTTCGGGTTATAGCTAATGTCTTACGATGTGTTTTTCTTTCTTCGGGTGATCTTTTTCTATTCTATATTTCATATTATTTGTTGTAGCTATAGTCGATTTTGTCAACCTCACAAGAATGAAGCTTAAAGAAAAGGTTGATGACACTTAAAATGTAACATGACATAACTAAGTATCTCGGATATTTTATTCACTGCACCACTGATTCTGTTAAATCTACCAATAATTACTGATATTTTGAGTTAATATTGGAGATGGGTATAGCCTACGATATCATGTTCGGATAATTAATGTAGCGAATTTGTAAATTCGATAGAACATCGAATAGAATGACATACAGTGTTTGTTTCCGCTTCCTGCGCTGTGTATAAATTCCAATAAGATCAAGTTTACCTTCCAATGTTAATAAACCAAATACTACTCCAGTACCTTGGTTGATTCGTCTTTCTTTAATTAATTAATTCATTCATTCTTTCTTTCTTTCCATCCTGATTTTTTTCTCTCTGAAAGAAATCGGTTGTGGCCAGAATTCGAGAAAGATGGACACAGATTTAAATACCGACGAGGCGCCATTGATCATGATGCTGTTCTAATACCACCCAAATTAATAGTGTATGGTGTGGTATTCAATAACGGCTCTTTACATCAAACATTTAACAGATTCACCTATTTACCCCCCAAACCAAGGTCCATTTGGTTTTGGGGGCAAATAGGCACACTTAGAAATTAATATTTCCAAGTTTTATTCATCTACACATCTTGGAACTCTTGTGCCTCTACCCATTAAAATTTGTTTTTCTACTTACAATTGTCTCCTTTAACTTAGTTTCATAAATTTAAATATTGCTATAATCTTCATTAATTAAAACTATTGTGGTTACAACATTAAATAAGTTAGTGTTTCTTTCACTATTTAGAGATCAATAGTTTACATTAGGACGGTGGTGGATTGATAATGGTGCTGGAGAAAGAAGCGTTAAGCTACGGGTAAAATTCCATGTGGCGTTTAATTACGGTCATTTAAGGGCTACGCTCAAATCCCACGAAGGTCAGCTTTGTTATTCATCAAGTAATTGTCAACTACTGGAATCTATCTAATCGATTATACATTTTCCACACATTTTGATGGGACGATTATAATCAATTAAATCGATCCCAGTACTTAATTGGTACTTTATCGTCACCATAAAGATAGAAGACAGGTAACGCCAAGGGATTTAAAATTAAAGCGCAAAGAGCTATAACTAAGTTTAAAAAAACAATCAATTCGTCGAATAATAGATTTTGCCAAATTAATGATTTCTATTATAGACAGAAGGCAACAAATTTGGAAGCAAACAACATTCAGTTGTATAGACACCAGCACGTAACTGGTATTTTATTTTATCGACCCTTAAACGATGAAGGACAGAGCTGACCTTTGGGAGATGTGAATTATAACAGCCAGACATATATTTGAACATTGCTAATCCAGAAAGAAAAGTATTAATATCACCAACATTTGCTTTAACTGTATTCATTTCTAGAAAGGTATACAATAGAGATGTATGAAAAAATATGAAAATACGCAAAGAAGAAGAATTGACTGGCTTAACTATAGAATACAATGAAGCGAGGGCGGTGCTGTTGGCAAGAGTAGCGAGATATAAGGCAAAATGAAAAACAATAAGGGCTTTGATTTACATGAAGATGATACTGCCAAGAGACAAAAGAACTAGAGTAAAGAATGAGCTTTGTTCTTTTCAGAAGTAAGTAAAATAAAGAATTGTTTCTTCGTTAGCTCTCTGATGATATGATATATTCAGACATATATAAATATGTATTATATACGTACACATACGTACGTATTGTCTCTGCCTCGCTCACACCGTCTCTTTCCTTCTGTGTGTACACACACACACACACACACACACACATATATATATATATATGTCTGTGCGCATGTGTGTATGTGTATGTATATATATATATATATTTATATATGCATATTTATATATAAATGTACATATATAAATATATATATGTATATATATATACTTATATATATATATTTATATATACATGTACATATATATATATATATTTATATATACATGTACATATATATATATATTTATTTATATATACATGTACATATATAAATATATATTTATATATACATGTAGATATATAAATATATATTTATATATACATGTAGATATATAAATATATATATATATACACACATATATATATATATACATATTTATATATATATACACACATATATATATATACATATATGTACATATTTATGTATATATGTGTGTGTGCATGTTTCTGTGTGTGTGCGTGTAGATATGTATCTGTGTCTGTGTGTGCGTGCGTGTGTAAGTGTGCAGTATATAAATGCATGTATGCACTGACATATATATATATATATATATATATATATATATATATATATATATATATATATATAAGGTACGTACATGCATGCACACTACCCCCCCCCCCCCACACACACATACACACAAATATATATTGTGATCCTCCCTATTTATGTTATGTTTCCCCTTCTAGTCATTGTAAACTATCATCAATAATAAAGTTGTGGACTCCAGTAGAACTCCTTATAAACACTCCTAGTCTCAGCACCTAAAACCACAGAAATCAGAAAGCTTAGATGTCTTCTTAATACGAACAAAAGAAAGATAATAAAACAATATCGCTTTGTTCCTACTTATCTTCCTCCATTGAAATATGTTTTGCTGAATTTCTATAGTTTTATATATTTGTTATAACAATGATTGGGTCTGCTGGCAAATAATCGACCAGCGCGCCTAGCTATTCTTTACTGTCGACAAAGTTCAGCAACAAGAATAATGTATATATATATATATATATATATATATATATATATATATATGTGTGTGTGTCTGTGTCTGTGTCTGTGTCTGTGCGTGTGCGTGTGCGTGTGCGTATGTGCACACATATAGAGACATTTGTATATATATATATAATAGAAAAAAAAGGAAGTTTCGTACTACCTACACACACACACACACACACACACACGCACGCACACACACACACACACACACACACACACACACACACACACACACACACACATATATATATATATAAAAACCCAAGACTACCGCAAACAACACATCCAGGATGGCCACTCCTGACACATACTAAAGTAGACATCGGTGGCACCTATTCATACATCACAGAAGCACTACAGTTGAATACTAGTAGCCCTGGCAAAACCAAACAATAGATGTAAAATCCCGTACCTCTGAGAACTAGCCACATTCTAACTATCAATATGCGTGGAACCTACAAAAACGTATCTCATATCTCATACGGCCGATACGGAAATTCACATACAAAAGTATGTTGTATTTCGTATTGATAGGGAAGAAGGAAGTCATAGGGAATTTCCGATGTATATCCGTGAAGGTGGTATGCTAACAAAACACATAAAGCAATTAAAAATGGTAGTATAGACCATATTTCCTTAACCAGCATGAATATAAAAAATAGTCTTGAAAAGATGGAAGAAGGGATAACATAACTTGACCAAAACCTAAACTCACTTTACTTGGAAAACTCTGAAAATACCTTCGACAAAGTCGATCATAGAATGATTAGTTAAAAAATGCATTGTGGGAAAACTAAGAGGTTGGTTGCATGAATTAAAGATATGGCTGCCAATGGAACCCTCTCAATGAGAATATTAATAGTGAATGGAGTCAGACACGGAACTGTCACAGACTCACAGTTATTTGTAGTGCTTCTTTCAAATATGTCCTCACTTGTAGAGGCAGTCACTTTCACAAGATATCAGCACAGGTACTCAAAACTCCTGTTGATGTTACTCTCTTGTAGCGATATTTACAAATGGGCCCAAAACAACATGCCATTTAATGCTGGAAAATTTCAAAACCTTCTGTAACACCCCACTAACTACACTACTACAAATATAATCTGGGCCACGAGGGATTGTAATCTCTGAGTCAAAATAAGTGCAATATGCAAACAATTGGCCGGATAGATTAGAAAATCACTCAGAACAAGGGTTCAGCAATCTATGTTGGTTCTATGGAGGACAGTTCTCCTCAACTATCTGGATTATCGTTCTTAACTATAGTCTCCCAAAATGCCAAATTAAGTCCGAAACAATCCAACGATGTTAAACCAAGATGATTATTTTAAATAGACAGATGAGCTACTATGGGAAGTCTAAAGAATTAAGGCTCTATTCTTTGGAATAAAAGGGCAATAAAAGGACGATCCTGGAGGTCTAGCAGCCAACATTTACATGGAGGCTACACCGTCCGAACAGGACGCCACTCTATATTGCTAAATTTCCCATCCTCCTCATCTAAAGTAAGCGCCAAATAATGCAATAGTTTGGTGTTCAAAGGCCTACACGTCTTTAATATCCTGCCAGGAAACCTGAGAGATCAATGTAGAGTGAAAGTAGATGTTTTCATGTAACATCTCATCATGATATTATGGTAATAATGACGTGTTATTCACACGAAGTAAGGGCATATCTTTACATATACATTTATGAAATAAAAATTGATTATTTCTCCATGTGTGGCTTACTTATATTTATCCGTTAAAAGTATTGAAAATAGCAACCCGCCACCCATCCACACGATGTATAACTAGAAATGAAACACACTAGACACTGCAGATTTTTCTAAATGTCATCAGAATGAAGAAAATAAATAGAATATCATTATGTCTTTGAAACGATGAGCATAATTTGGCGGATAGACTACAAGTGGAAAACACCTATTCGTAGTTGTTTAGTCCCTGCTCAGTCTTGAGAGAGCAGACCTAATGTTAAAGACGTCCTAACTCTTACTACCCGACATTTTTCTTCAGACACAATCCAACTAGAAACCTATTATTCAATGCAACCTTATATCTTAAAGCAGTAGAATGCAGTTTAAAGGACATTTGTTGCTGTTTCTAGCAAATTGAGCGACCACACAGAGGTATCGTCGTTGGCTCAGTACGTCTTATTGTTCCTGTTGTTTTGTACATCAGCCGTTTTCCTCTGAGTAGAGGCTACTAACACTTCACTCAACTCTGGTGAAAGGAACGATATGGGCGGTCTCTCAGGTCGCCTCGTAGCGGATATCGAAAGAGGGAAGAAATGACAGAAGAATCAACTCATATACTTGACTAAAACTCTATCTATTCCAAAAGAATAAAAAGGGAAAGCTTAGTCACTAGGGCCCGAACTTAAGACGGAGAAAGCCAAAAAAAAAAAAAAAAAAAAAAAAAAAATTAACGCATGACGCCCCAATGACAACATTTCATGTTGAAGATAGTGAAGAGAAATCACAATGTTGGTATCAAAATATGATAAAAGGAGGCAGAAATGTTGCTGAACTCCTAAATGCGGTCACAACAAAATCTTATGTACATGAGGTGCATCTAGGGGTGAAAACTAATCTCTCGGAGGCTGAGATCACCAGAAAAAATAATAAAGAACGTATACGCTAGGTGTCGCGTGTGTGCCGGGTGGCCTGGAACTCTGAAAAGGACTCAATGGCAAACAGGAATGGTAATCGCAATTTGCAAAAACGGAGATTAATTATAGGGCTATCCCCTCGATGAGCCTCTCTAGTAAAGTCTAAGCTTTAGTTTTTGCTGACAAGTGCTAATATGTACTCGCAGAATGTTGATAGTTGAATATAAAAGCGGTCCCCTGTTGAGGTTCTTTGGATTTTTTTTACACAGTACCATCTTGTCGGGTAAATACAGACCAGCTTTCCACATTTATTTGTGTCATCACAATATAAGGAGCAGGATTAGATAGCGCAAAACGTTTTGTCTAACACTCTAACTATTCCACCAATACGCCACCTTGGACAGGTACTTTATTTGATCGAACTTGGAACGATGGTAGGCAAATATGACTTCGACGGGATTTAAACATAAAACGTAAAGATCCGGAATAAACATAAAACGTAAACACCCGAAATATGTATATATATATATATATATATATATATATATATATATATATATATATATATATATATATATATATATATATATATATATATATATATATGTATATATATATATATATATATATATATATATATATATGTATATATATATGTATATATATATATATATATGTATATATATATGTATATATATATGTATATATATATGTATATATATATGTATATATATATGTATATGTATATATATATGTATATATATATATATATATATGTATATATATATGTATATATATATGTATATATATATGTATATATATATGTATATATATATATATATATATATGTATATATATATATATATATATATATATATATATATATATGTATTTATTAAAATAACAGATTAAAGTTTAAGCAAAGAATCGCTGCTTTCACCCTTAACGGGATCTTTTGAAACTAACAAAGTCAATCTGTAAACGCAGAACTGGATATTTCAAAAAACGTTGCAACCGGAGGAAGACAGGAAGACGATACTTTGGTTCGTGGTAACGTTCGCTGGCAAAGAACGGGAAAAAACGAATAATACGTCATTAATAGGAGCGGTGAAAAACAATTACGCGCAAAGACAAAACCACGTTTATGGTATAAAAGAGGTCGTAGACTAATGTTCTCTTAGGTGGTGCATAGAGACGTTCTCTGGCAATGAACGAAAAAACGAAGATAATAAGTCATATGTGGAGCGTGGAGAACAATAGCACGCAAAGACAAAACCACGTAAATGGTATAGCAGAAATCGTAGACTAAAATTCTAACTAGGAGACCAAATGAATCTCCGCTACAGAGTTAAGAACAAAGTAAATAAATACAATACAGAAGTAATAGAAAAAAATAAATACATACACGCAAACAGATACGTACATACACAAGCATACGCAAAACCTTACCATGGGTATACAAAACCACGCACATATAAATATGTGTGTGTGTGTATGCTTGTGTACAAATGAATAAATAATTATATAAACGTATATAAGTAAATAAATACGTATATAACAAGCGCACACGCATACCTACATATAAATACACGAATGTTCGGAGACGTAGGTCAACTAAAACAAGAAGTACACATATACACACACCCACCATACGTACGAACCTGCACATTCACGCGGACGCAAAACTCCCGTATACACATAGCCAAACCCTAAATACCAGAATATTTAAAAATTATATGCTATAACAGTCAAATATACGTACGAGAAGGTATACCTACCTTCACAAAACATACGGGTAATATATACTTACCTATGCAAATAAGTAAAGGAATAATCAAAACATATACTTAGCTCCCACATCAAGACGTAAAATATCCACGTATAGATCGTGCTATCCGTTAGGGTATAACGTGGGGCTGTAATACAGGAAAGTTTTGTGCAATTTATGTTTACAAGCCGAAATTGCCTCAGATTTTTTGTTTAAGATGTGGTCTGTAGCGTGGAGTATTTCCAGGGCCTCAGCGGCGCAGAGGTCACATGGTCTTTTATTTCCGTTATACGATCTAGCCCTAGCTAGGATCTCCCAGTGTAACTTATATTGGGTGTGGTTGTCTTTTAGACTCCAGATATAAGCTGAAAGTGACGTCATATATATATATATATATGTACACGTCATATATATATATATATATATATATATATATATATATATATGTACACACCACCACTCTCACAATCCAGGAAACGCAATTTATAGACTACATGCCCATCTCACAATCCACGATGATTCAACATTGGGTGCCTGGTGAACCATGCTAGAACATCACAGCTTGTCGTTCTTTAATTCGATTCATAGATCAGATTGTTTTTGTTGTGAGAGATGACATCGCATTATATTCCGGAAGTGTGTGTGTGATTAAGGGGAGTTAATGCGTAAGGGAGGTAACTAGCTGATTTCTATAGTTAAATTTATTATCCTAAAGTACATTAATGGTGTCTCAAATGAGTTCCCATCATATAAGGTTATAAACTATTTCTAAATTTAAGTATCTTATCTATAAATTACAGTGTAGTCTATCGAGAAGTACTAAAGGTGTTCATATTAGGATGAATACCTTTTATCATAGAGTGCCCCCACCGAACATTCCACATGAAGAGTCAGATCTCCAAATCAATGATCTTTGTAAGTGAAGTCCACCCGCAGGACCTGGCAGGGTCTTATTAGAATCACTTCCATATATGACTCCTGATAAGTTCTGGGTCATTGCATGACTGATTGCATGGCGAAGTTAAATATCACTAGGGTAGTCCAGAGATCAATTCTCACTTACAAAGACACTGATCTGACCATCAAGTCATACATGTATTTATAACTCATACATCACCTGTACACAATACATTGCACTCAGCATATAGATTATATAGCTCTTTTATGTTAATAAATTAATTACTTAATCTTCCATTTATCCAATGATGGTACTACATACACAGGACAATATTAGCACAACCAATTCCGTGCTTAAAGTTTACATTGGTGTAATGTAGTCTAAGCAATTGAAGGCCAATATACCTAAAGTAAAAGTACATGGGGATATCTCCAAGGTAAAAAGTACTAGGAGGATGTCACTCTTTGCGTTAAAGCGGATTAATGGGTGTGGAGATGAGGCGTAAGGTGTGCCCATGATGATTGCTGCTAGAGGTGTAAGCAGATAAATGATTTAAACAGAACTTTGTTTCA
>OZ024747.1:69400797-69403297 GCA_964016885.1 Eledone cirrhosa
ATGTTTTGGCCAGTATTGGCCCAGGCCATGTCTAACTTAATAGCACCACCTGGCGAAGTCTTTCAATTCAGGATTTGGGCACCATGGCCCATTCGAGAAGAGAATTACTGTTTGCGGAGACATATCCGGGTGTGGGTGGTTTGTCCGGGATTACTTGGAGGAATTTGTCCAAAGACTTCTTGAATCTTGTGTGGTCAGTTTCTGTTTTGACGTGTCCTGGTGTGATGTTGAAGAGAGCAGGGCCGATTGAGGTGAAATAATTGTGCCGTATTGTTGTTATGAGTTGCGATTTAGATTTTTGAATGGGACGGATAGCACGGGGCCCAAGCCTTGGGTGTATCTTGAAGGCGATGCCAACATCATTTGGGCAGTGATGATGCAACATTTTCCACATCATGCAGATAATATAACGCTCACGGCGACGTTGGAGTGAGTAAAGTTTCAGGTTTTCCAATCGACCCCAGTAGTCAAGGTCTGACATGCCATCTATCTTTTTCGTGATTGCCCTTTGAGGAGCTTCAAGTTTCATGATACTTTGTTTCGTGTGGGGAGACCACAGTGGACAACAGTATTCAAGGTGTGGTCGGGCGAAAGTAGAGAAGAGAAGGATAATGGTGCGGGAATCTCTCGACTGGAAGGTTCTGAGGATCCAGGAACACATTCTGCGGGCCATGTCAACTTTGCTGCTTATATGCGTGGTCCAGCTTATGTTGCTGTCCACGGTTACTCCCAAGTCTCTGATGTTGTTAGATGCCACGAGAGTTTCCCCGGAGGGAAGGGAGTACGGGAGTTTCAGAGCATCCTCTTTTACAAAATGGATCAGTTCGAATTTGTCTTCGTTCAGTAACATGTTGTTCTTTTCTGCCCATTGGGTAACAGCCAGTAGGTCTGACTGAAGGCTTATCCGGTCATCCACGCCATTGATGACCTTTTGGAGCTTGGAATCATCAGCGAAAATTTTAATGTTGCTGTGTTTGATGATGTCAGTGATGTCATTAATATAGATGATGAAGAGAAGTGGGCCCAACACAGTGCCTTGTGGGACTCCACTACTGACTTTGGCTGGGCTTGATTTGACTCCCTCAACTACAACATGTTGGGTTCTGTTTGACAGGAAGCTCTTGATCCACTGCAGCAGCTTTCCAGTGACACCAATATTGGACAGCTTTCTCAGTAGAATGTTATGATCAACCCTGTCAAAGGCCTTGCTGAAATCAAGGTAGATAACATCAGTGTTGGAACCCTCTCCCAAGGCTCTCAAAATGTCATCAAAGTGATGCAGTAGTTGCGTCAGGCAATCCCTTCCATTACGGAATCCATGCTGGTTGGAGTTCAGCATATTGTTACTCTCAAGGAAGTGGGTCATTCGCGATCTCACCACTCGCTCAAATACCTTAATGATATGAGAGGTGAGTGAGATTGGACGGTAATTCACGGCAAGGGATTTGTTTCCCTTTTTGAAAACTGGGACAACAGACTGGGATAGAAGGTTTTCTGGCACATATCCAGCATCCAGTGAGTTCCGCCACAGATTGGCAAGAGGAGAAGCAAGTTGGTGTTGACACGCCTTCAAGACACAAGCAAGGAACCTATCGGGACCTACTGCTGAATTATGTTTGATTTCCTTTATTGCCGCCAAGACATCAGGGGCGCCAAACGTTATGTCCGATAAGGTGTAATGGGGAGTAACATCGCCGATACAGCCCAGATCGGCCATATCAGGATTGCTGAAAACAGAGCAGTATTGTTTCTGCAGTATCTCACCCATGGTTTTAGCATTGTCTTGAAGAGTGCCATTTTCATCAATTAGAGGGCCAACAGTAGAGCCAGTGATTTTGTGTTTTTTTTGCAAATGAAAAGAACACTTTGGGATTGAGTTTGATCTTCTCAATGGCCCAGGCCTCTTCAGCTCTTCTCTGATTGTTGATGAGGGACATTATGTTGTTTTGGAGGTTATGTTTTTTAATCTCTAGTGATGAAATGGCAGTCAAGTTGATGTGTTGCTGCTGACAGTATTTCAGCTTGTTGATTTTTTTGTTCGTTCTCTTAATTTTTCTGATGAGTGTTTTTCTATTTCTAGGGATTCTGCTCTTAGATTTGTTTATAGTTCTTAATGGGGTGTGTTTAGCACATATGTTTGTAACAGTGTCCACAAAAGTCTGCCAGGACTTTTTGATGTTAGTGGGTGTATGAGTGTGCGTGAAGGACCAGTCGACATGTGCAAGATCATGACTGATCGCTTCCCAGTTTGCATTGTGGAAATCCATAGCGTCAAACGGATGGACAGGAGAAATGACATTGGGTTTGTATATTGGACGGTGGAATCTCAGATCACAGAGAACCATGTCATGATCAGAGAGTAGAGTTTTCTCCACTGCAATATTGTGGATATTGTCAGTGTGATTGCTGAAAATTAAGTCTAGGACGTTTTTGTGGCACCTCGTTGGTTCGAGCACTAGTTGGGATAGGAAGAAATCATCCATGAAGTCAAGAAGCGATT
>OZ024747.1:69408297-69413297 GCA_964016885.1 Eledone cirrhosa
TTCCTCTATTCTCCAGAGAGCCAGACAGGAATATTGGACTAGTTTCGCTGGCTCACTGGAGAATAGAGGAAAGGTATTTCCTTGAAAACCCGTATGACTCTAAAAACCGGTTTGTCTGTTTGGTTACATACAGACTAGCTGGACACCCACAGTAAAGTGTCCAGTGAAAAACTCGGTACATGTACATATGTATACGTGTGTGTATTTATATGCATACTAGTATTTCAGTATACATATGTGGATGTACACTTTTAACTTAATTGTTTAAGCGTCAGTCATACAAAAGTGAGTTACAAACGAAACGAAATTTAATTTCGTTTCGTTATTTGTTTTTATATATATATATATATAAATATATGTATATATATATATATATATATATATATATATGTATAAATATATATATATATATATGTATAAATATATGTATATATATATATATATATATATATATATATATATATATATATATATATACATATGTATAAATATATGTATATATATATATATATATATATGTATAAATATATGTATATATATATATATATGTATAAATATATGTATATATATATGTATAAATATATGTATATATATATATATGTATAAATATATGTATATATATATATGTATAAATATATGTATATATATATATATATGTATAAATATATGTATATATATATATATATGTATAAATATATGTATATATATATATATATATGTATAAATATATGTTTATATATATATGTATAAATATATGTATATATATATATATATGTATAAATATATGTTTATATATATATATATATATATGTATAAATATATGTTTATATATATATATGTATAAATATATGTATATATATATATATATATATATATATATATATATATATATATATATATATGTATAAATATATGTATATATATATATATATATTAGAAAGTGAGGTTTTTTTACAAAATGAAAAATAACCGAGGTGTCCTACACGAGTGGAAGTATAAAGAGAAAGGGATGAAATCGAAAATGCAACTGAAGTCTTATTTTTAAAAAAAATATATATATTTATTTGGTTCCTTTACCGGTTTCGCAGTTCTTCTGCTTTTCTAAAGGTGAGTTGAGATGGAGGGTCTGTGGTTTTTCTCACATATATATATATATATATATGTATAAATATATGTATATATGTATAAATATATGTATATATATATATTTATATATATGTATAAATATATGTATATATATATATGGAAAGTTATATTTAAATTGTTGGGTTACAACTAGTAAATATTTATAACTGATATAAAAGCACTCAACAAGTATTTGGAGTATATTTACGATATTAAATAAATGGAAACTATATTTATAAAACCATATTTATTTCATTATATATATTTCAGGGATATCATATTAACAATATGTTATGCCTTCTTCAGACAAAATACAATATAGACAGTTTTATAGATAAATAGATTTGACATACCGTTCAACATCGACTTGTATTTGAAAAAGTTGATTTGGCAGTGAAAAATTGTAAACAGAAAGAAAGAAAGAAAGAAAGAAGGAAAGAAAGAAAGAAAACGAAGAAAAAGAAGAAAAAGAAGAAATGCATGCAACAAAATAGAGAGATGGAAAGATAGATAAAGAGAAGAACTTCATGTAAAGAAACAGAGAGAGATATATAGAGAGAGGAAATAGATAGAGATAGATATATATAGAGAAAAGTAGGTAGTTGAACGACGTATCAATGATACATTTATTTATTTATTTATTTATTTAGCTCTAGTATTAATGTAATGGAGATATATGTGGTTAGGAAGGAACCAGCCGTTATATATAGAGAAAAATGAAAAGTAACCAGACATAGGCGAGGCTGAATTTAAAAACCCTATGTTTTAATGTAGAAATATTAGTTCGTATAAAAACCAGGCACTATAATGTAAATATCAGTATTCCTGAATGAGACACGTATCTATAATGTGTGAAAAGTAATGATCTTATGTCTAGTTTTAAAAATTCATATGTTTATATGATAACTACAAACATCGATGTGAATTTACGTGATCAACTCTGCAAACCCCTATTTCACACGGAGAACATTCTCATTGTGCTATAAAAATTTAAGTATACATATATATGTATATATACACATATATATAGAGTCTATATTAATTTTAACAATACTATTCTTGTCTTTACTCTACATGATTATCTATCAAGCAGAAATAGAGGACAGATTTCAATATATTAATAAAAATATCAGAAACAAAAACAAAAATAATAATAATAATAATAATAATAAACAAATAAATAAAATAGAAAACTAAAAAATATTACATATTAAAAATGAAAATATTAAAAATATTAAAAAATATTAAAAAATATTAAAATAATAAAAATAAAAACATAATATGCCACGCAAATCGACCACAAAGATCAACCCTTCAAAATTAATTGACAATATATTGCCAAGTTCATTATAAGCATCAGAGTCGAAAACAGATAAAGCTAAAAATTATTTACCAAATCGCGTCTAGCAGAAATCATTTCAAAAGTTTAGGATGCCCATTTGGTCTACATATGTTCTTATATTTAATATAGAAGTTTATCTAGTGTAACGTTTATTCGATATATTTGGAGCATCAACTTTTAGGGTAGTTTAATTTTTCATGAAGAATGTTTAAAATAAAAATAAAAATAAAAAGAAGAATAAAAAGAAGAAATCGAAAGATTTATCGGCTAGTTTCCCAAATAATTACAAATCAAACTAAATATACTACATTTTAAATTTAAATTTATATTTAAAAGTTGAGTTCAATCTATGTTTGCAGCAACTGAATAAATTTGTCCATAGATTAAGGGAATTTTTAGATTTTAGTATAAAGAATATCTCCGCCGCGCAGAGGTCACATGTCTCAGAGGATGAATTAAAAGGTATCCCTCTTGAGACTATATTCCAAGCCGTCGAATATCTAACGTTATCTTGCCTAAGTTGCCAGAGTACGCCTGATAGTGCTGTTTAAGATTTTTTGCTTGGATCTGTGAAAGAATTCTTGTGGTTATTATAGCGAAGTTTAAATTCCGTCGATGTGGAACCGACGTAGTTAAAAGAATTAGAGTCCGTTTTAACATTACATT
This sequence comes from Eledone cirrhosa, assembly GCA_964016885.1. NCBI lineage: Eukaryota > Metazoa > Mollusca > Cephalopoda > Octopoda > Eledonidae > Eledone > Eledone cirrhosa. The sequence continues at coordinate 69,411,431 of OZ024747.1, forward strand.
TGTATATTATATTTTTAACTAAGCAGTTGTTATTTAACGGACATTTAGATCTATCTCTACAGTTACATTTGTTAACTTGTATATTATTTATGCTATTATCGCTAGGTTTTAAGTTCCTATTATTTATTCTATTAATATTTTGTGCTAAATTTTTGGTGGATGAGTAGGTTAATTTTATAGTATGTCTATTGAAAATTGAGTGATACCTATGTGTTCTAGGGAAGCGATTATCAAGAGCTTTAAAAAATAGTTTAGCGATGTGGGTTTTAATGTTTAGTGAGAAAGGGGGGGCAAACCATATTATGTTCCTAGTTCTATTTCTTTTTTGGCTTTTGGAATTATTGTAATGCTTTCTATTATAGTTGTTAAGGTTGTGGCCGTAATTAAAATAGTTGTTATTTTGTTTAGTTTGTCTATCATTATCTATGTACATAATTTTATCACTATATCCTGCTCTAGCTAACGCTTCATTGTAGTACTGGGCTTTTTCGTCGAAAATCTTTCTATTAGACGAGATTCTAGAGATACGTTTTTGAACAGAGTTTACTATAGTGTTTTTGACAGATCTGGGGTGGTTAGAGTTAAAGTTGACATAGTTTAAGTTTTCATTCAACTTGTGAAATGGATAGTGAAGACATGTGTTGAGATTTAATGTTATATCTAGGAAATTGACTATTCTATGGTTGTTCTCATTTTCTATTTTTAGATTAAAGTAATTAAAAAATTGTGTAATTTGTTTTCTTTTTCTATTTAGTTCAGAGTTATTATTATCAATAAGTAAAAGCATGTCATCTCTATATAAACCTCCGGTAGTACCAGGTATTTTCCTATGTAGCGAATTGATTAAAAATAAGCCCACAAGGTCAGTTACCTGAGCTGAGTCGGATGATCCCATAGTAATGTCAAAATTGCTATCTCTATCTGCTCTGGTCCATAGTTGGTCATTAAATTCAATCAATGTTTTCCTAGCCGATAATATAATGTGCATTTCATTGCTATTTAGGTCTGTATGTTTGAATGCGTAATTTAGTGCCTTATTTAGTAGATTAGGGGTAATAGAAAGCATTACAATAATTCCAAAAGCCAAAAAAGAAATAGAACTAGGAACATAATATGGTTTGCCCCCCCTTTCTCACTAAACATTAAAACCCACATCGCTAAACTATTTTTTAAAGCTCTTGATAATCGCTTCCCTAGAACACATAGGTATCACTCAATTTTCAATAGACATACTATAAAATTAACCTACTCATCCACCAAAAATTTAGCACAAAATATTAATAGAATAAATAATAGGAACTTAAAACCTAGCGATAATAGCATAAATAATATACAAGTTAACAAATGTAACTGTAGAGATAGATCTAAATGTCCGTTAAATAACAACTGCTTAGTTAAAAATATAATATACAACTGTAATGTTAAAACGGACTCTAATTCTTTTAACTACGTCGGTTCCACATCGACGGAATTTAAACTTCGCTATAATAACCACAAGAATTCTTTCACAGATCCAAGCAAAAAATCTTAAACAGCACTATCAGGCGTACTCTGGCAACTTAGGCAAGATAACGTTAGATATTCGACGGCTTGGAATATAGTCTCAAGAGGGATACCTTTTAATTCATCCTCTGAGACATGTGACCTCTGCGCGGCGGAGATATTCTTTATACTAAAATCTAAAAATTCCCTTAATCTATGGACAAATTTATTCAGTTGCTGCAAACATAGATTGAACTCAACTTTTAAATATAAATTTAAATTTAAAATGTAGTATATTTAGTTTGATTTGTAATTATTTGGGAAACTAGCCGATAAATCTTTCGATTTCTTCTTTTTATTCTTCTTTTTATTTTTATTTTTATTT
>OZ024747.1:69418297-69433297 GCA_964016885.1 Eledone cirrhosa
ATAACCTAGAAACATTACCGATTATCCAACCCCACTTACGCTTATTCCATCTCCCTATTATTTGGGACCCAAGAGCAAGTAAAAGCTGAAATGGATGTTGTCTAGTTTTAGAAATAGCTAAAGAGCTCCAGGTCCTTGGTGGGATAGGGTAAACCAAATGGGAATAACAGGTATAATCAGCGGAGAAATATGAAGATCAAAGAATTAAAAAGAATAGAATAAAGAAATTATTAGAGGAATATAATATTGATCAACGTTTCTGCCACAGGATAGTAAATTGGTATTGTCTAGTCCTAGCAAGGACTAATTGACTTCAAATTGAGAGGGAGGGGACACAATATAAAAAAAAAATAGATTACCGCTGTAGAAGGGGAGGAATAGCATTGATCAATGTTTCTAGTGCAGTTCAGCATAGCTGAGTACCACCAAATGAGTGGAGGAATAAGAGGAGCTTCCAATTATTGTCGAGAATTCATTTCATGTTTTACCAATACGTACACTTCCCGTGATTTTATATATTCAGTACGACATTAGTCAATGCATCAGTCTTTGTTTATAAGATTTGCTTATGGTTTGTATGCTATGTGACTGCTATTTCTGCCACGTGTAATCTAGATATCCATTTCTATACCATACCACTTGCTCTACTGTATACTCTGACAAGCAGTAGTACATTACGTGCGTGGAGTACAATGTGTTATTCCATACATATTGCATTTTTTCTAACAGTTCATTCGTTATATCTTAGCCCGAAGTTTCTGGCAGTGACCACACGGTGGTGTTGGGCAAGAGGAATTTGGTCTGAGCGTCACTTTTGTTGTTCATTTGCATTTATCTAGAACAGTGTACATCCCAGCACAGCATTTGGAACTAATGGCGTCGTCACACTTGTCTAGAGCCCGAGAGAAGGCCTTCCGAGAAAACCTATTTCGGATAGTTTATCAAGGACTACATTATTCAGCCTGTCCTGTTGTTAATCATAGGGATGGCGGTGATTTTAGGGCGATTTGACTGCTTTTCCTAGAAAGTCGAGTGACCTCATAGTGGCTCTCATGTTAAGGTCCGAGTTTTCCTCGCTGGATAATGAGAATATTGTTGCTGCAATGTTTGTATGCATATGTTTAATTGGGTGTGTTGATGATAAAGCAATGCAACGAGACTTTTTATCACTGGATATTTTTCTTTGAATAGTACCAGGAAAGATATTTGATTTTCTCTTGTGATTCATCAACAAGGCATCGATTGTAAATTTGATGAGCTAAAATATAATCTGAAGCTTCGTTATTCTTCTTGTGTTATTGGAATTGCTTCGTTGTTCACATGATTAGGCAGTTATGCAATGTGGGTCATTTTAAAGTAAGGAGGAATGAATGAATCAGTCAATGGGTTGATCAATTCTCTTGCTTCCTAAGTTTAGGTATTGTATTGACGGTTTGAACTATATAGCCATTCAAATTTAATACAAGAAAAAAAATTAATTCTGCACATCAAAATATATCATATGATTAAAACATATGAAGTCTTGCATTAGATTAAATCTCGGAGCTACATTGTGCTGATGTATATAGAATTAATAAAAGCAAATGTCTGGGTCTAAAAGTAATGAAATATTATAAACATGATATATATGTTGAAAAACAAGTTCATATTTAGAGAGAGTATGGCGAGGTATTAGTAGAAATTATTTAAAAAATAATTACATGCTTTACGATAGTCTACCAGGTCTCTAGATTTTGTCTTGAAATCACCTTATAAACTTTACACGAGATATTCACTGCAGTTGATTCAATATCATTATAGAAAATAATTTGACGTTAAATCTGGTCTAAACTAATCAATATTTGAGTTACTGCAACAAAAGAATATAAGATTAACTTGAAAGAAAACACTACTGAGGCAGAAATAGATTGGTCAGAGTTAGTTGCCTGAATTATTCGTTTGATCAGTGTTCCAACTGTGGCCAGACAAATTTTGTTTTATGACATAAACAAATTTTAAGACTGACAATTGTTTCCCATATATAATGTTTTCTGAGTTAGGCACAAGGCTAATAATTTGGGGGCAGGGGAAAGTCGTCGATTAAATCGATCTTTGAGCATTACTGGAACTTTATTTTATCGACTCCTTAAGGATGAAAGGCAAAGCTATCCTCGGCGGGATTTGAACTCATGTTTCCCATATATAATACAATATAAAAATATATAAGAAGAATGGCATCAGCAAAAAAATTAGTAACCAAAATAATCTATCTGAAAGAGGGATGGGATGATCATATCTGGAACGCTTTTGATCATAAGTCTAATGAGTGAGTAGTAAGCTGAAGCTAAACAACAACATAACCAATATCCCGCCCACGAAAAAAAAAAAGAAAATCGAGAGAAAACACTCTGGAAAAGCAGCCGAAGATCGTCGTTTCGAAATTAATAGAAGCTAGAAATATGTTCTGATATACAGACAAATCCCGTGACTACCCAGTAGCTTTCTATTTGCCTGGCATTTTTTAGCAATTCAATAGTAGACAGCAAATAGGCTAAACAAATATGTTGTCTCAACCATCCAGTGATTTACCAAATTATTTGATGTTTTCTTATGTATGTCATTCATCAATAATATTGCTTTCTTTGGATTGGGAAGAAATATTATGTTTAGTGGTGAGAGAAATCAGGTGTTACATGTTCAAGGCTTGAGCATAAATGAAGAGCGTCTGTATGTGGGGACCTCTTTCGATTTGCATCTATTTTCTTTAGTGATTTTTACATCATGCATTTCTGTATGCATTATAGAAAATATATGCGATAACCGAGGTTCCATCTTCAAAGGTGTTGTTTGTTGTTGGACCTCCGTCGGTTTTGACGATGGGTGTTCCACTTGTTCGAACAAAGAAACGTCCTGTTCGAGAAATTAATGTGCACAAATTGTTGAGTATTCCATATATCAGTGAACGTAGTTTTATAACGTAGTTTTCATGGAGATTTTGTGTGACAAGACTGAATTTTAACTTAGAGGTACAACTCTTTTTTACCAGCTGAATGAACTGGATACATACCAGAGGGGGAATCACAATTACAACCATACAGTCGTGAGCCGAACACCCTAACTTAAAACGTCACGTGCCTTCACAATATAGGCCCAAAAGTGAAAACTTTAGTTAGAAGAGTAGGTGTTCACGCAGGCAATACATTATTCAGTACTTCAATACTCGAAGGAATACAACGCGCTGCTAGTAATGCAATATATATATAAGGGTTAGTAGTGCTAGAGAAAGAGTAAGAGGGAGAGAGAAATTAAAATAACCTTTAGACTTGTCTCCCCACAGCCCCAGCGGACAGAATGGAGAAGGCGTTTCCCCGGAGGACGGCAAGGGAGACGTGCTAAAAAAGCCACTCCAACTCGCGAGGCTCACACCTGCGTCTGGCCAGCTCAGCACCTATGGTGGTGAGTAGGGAGGTTGCCCTAGAACCGAGAACACCAGAAGTCTCCACTGCCAAGGGTACAACCGCAAACCTGTCGGAGAGCGACCGGTATTTGAGGAGTTTGGCCTCCTCAGCCAGACGTGCAGCAAGGTTATCGTAGCGTCTTAGTGAACTGTTTGAGAATTATATATTGAACCTGTTAACATGTTGTTTAGTGAACCTACTGACCTAGCACCTAATAAACCCATTCCAGTCGTTATTGTAGTTCTGGTTTGTAAGTGGTGTCGATCATGGTAATGGAATAGAATGTATTTTCTAGTACTCGGATAATAGAATTGATGATGATGACGATGATGATGGTAATAATGATGATGATGACGCCGCCGCCGCTGACAAATGAGAAATAAGACTGCTGGTTAAAAAAAAAGTAAACAACAAAGAAAAAATGACAAAGAAAAGAGTATCAATAAGAATAGTAAGTAGATAAAACATAGAGGCGAACTACTAAACTCGCTTTACCTGAAGAGAAAGTAACCGGAACATTTTAAAGGTTGTTACACTTTAAAAAAAGCTCCAAATATAGCCAGTATTTCTTTCATTTACTCTATTATATATCTACTCCACCAATCAAGTATTCGTTTTTGCGAAAAATCTCAAATCTCTGCGAGAGAAGATGAGGCCAACTGGGGTAAAGTAGTTTTAGGATCTAAAATAGCTTGGAATTTACTAACAGGTTTGGCTTGCTCTAAACTATTCTGGTGGATGACATATAGTATTAGCTTCCTTGATATTACATCCAAGCCAGCTTTATTTCCTTCAAGCTGTTTCCTGCTCCATCTTTTCACGTGCAATCTTTTTATATTTAATCGATATTGTTTATTATCTCTTGCAAGCTATGTATTTTTAGTACTAATTAATATACTCTTAAATGTCCGTTCTATTTTTTTTAAAAATCTCTTTACATTATCTTTCGGTTTTCGAGTAGGTTTGCACAGACAATTCTTCTTCTTCGCCGCCGCTCACTTACTCCTGAGAGGGTCGTGGGAGAAGAGTCCTCAAACACTCTTTCCAGCAGGTCCTTCCCGTCATAAACTTCCGTCTCCAATTGATTTACGCATTTTCCAGACATTACTTCGTCTTTATTTCCATAAATAACACCTAATTACAATCACATTTTATTTTGAATTGCAATTGGTCAAACATATTAACTACTTTAAATTTTTTGCATTACATCTAACACTAATTTAACACACTTGATTTTTTAACTAATTATTTTCTACATTATTTTAATACTTGATAAAACATATTTAAATTTTATCCAATTTGGTCGCATAACCACTTAACTGAATAAAGGTTTAATTTCTTATCTTTTTCTATGTATATGATTAATGACCTGCTAAAACACCTGTATACACAGGTGTACACACAATATACACATCACTGAAAGTTAGTGAAATATCTATGAAATAATTTAAGACAATGATTTAACTAAAGATAAGAACAATAGACAGAAAAGAAGAAACAAAACAAACATTTCATTGTATCTATTATTAAAAGATAGGTTTGTACAAACATAAAAATTGTATTGTGAATATTATATAATTTGGTTCTTTATATACACACAAACATATATATATTTATGTGTGTATATATTTCTGTGAATGTATATAATTACACACACACACATATATACATATATACACAGTATATATCAACGGTAATGATATTCGAGACGAAAATCTGGCCTATATTATGACATGCGTTAAATAAAAAGACTTATGTTCTAGGCTCTAGTGTATTGAGAAGAGAGACAAACGTTTTCTTTCATTGACTAATATTTTAAGTGGATGACTATTGTTTTAGTATTTAAGTTATTTGCTATTACGTGCATGCACTCACACAAGTGCGCACGAGCACATACAAACATACGTACAAACAAACCAACTCAAAAACACACACGTATACACACACACACTCACATCATATATATATATATATATATATATATATATATATATATACACCCTTATGTGGAATAAACAGGGGCTACATTATCTGAGACAAATTATTAATATATATAAGACTACACACTGGTAAAAGACAATGCTCAATACAACTTTGTTAGCAAACAATAATCGAACAGAATATGCGTGTATACACACGCGCACACATGTATGTATATATGTATACGTATGTGTATGTATATATATATATATATATATATATGTATATATATGTATGTATGTATGTGTGTGTGTGTGTATATACATATATATATATACCAGTGGAGGCACGTGGCCTAGTGGTAAGAGTGTTGGACTTACGAACATAATGTCGTGGGTTCGATTCCTGGGCTGCGTGTTGTGTTCTTGAGCAAAACACTTCATTTCACGTTGCTACAGTATATTCAGCTGGAAATAAGTACCAGCAATAGCTGGAGGTTTAACCCTGCCATGGACTGGCGTCCTGTTCAGGCGGGAGCCTTGTACTCTCAGTCGCTTCACGACATGAAACCTGGATAAGCACCGGCCAAATGAGCCTTCTGGATTAAGACAGACTTTAGACTTTTAGATATATATATATATAAATATACATATATACGCACAAACATACACTCTCATTTTCTCTGAAACAGTGATACACACGCACGTATATATGCGTGTGTATATATTTAGGTAAGCTCCAAATGACTTTCATTTTAGTTTTTCATTGATAAATGTGCCAGTTTTAAAGCTCAAGTTTGAATCACTTCAAGTTCACCTTCAACAATGAGTTTACAAGCATTTGACTGAAGCGTTGATGTTATTTACTTATATGGAACACTCTCAGTTTCCCGTATATTGATACCTAGTTTGGGTTTCTACCTGCCATCATATAGACCAGTTTTCAGCTATGGATGTACTCATATCTGGCATTAGATTCATTAACTACTGCAGTCATGCTTTTCAATGTCTCTTCCTCTATAAAATCATACTTTTCTTTCATAGAGGTTTTATTGGCTTGTAATTGTGATTGTTTTATAGAATATTTGTTACATGATCGCTGTTATACGCATTTCTGACTTCTACATTACTGTTACAAATATACATATATACGTTTAGATAAGTATATATACGAATAAACAGACAGACCCCGCCCCCACATATATATATATATATATATGTATATATATATATATATATATATATATATATATATATATATATATATATATATATAACAAAAAGTTATCACTCTACATAGCTGAATACAATAATTGTAATCTGAGTTTTTCGAATATGAACACAAGAGCAAGTATGAGGGGCACATTCTACTGACATGGCTGTTTGCATAATTGCAAACGAATCGAATATTATTATTAATATTCGAAAAACTCAGATTACATTTATATATATATATATATATATATATATATATATATATATGCGTGAAATGTATTTGTTTATGTCATAGTGTGTCTTTTGTTCACCAATACTCTCGTTCCCTCGTGCATTTTCTCACCCTTTAACATATCTTAAGCTCTCTATCTCACTTCTTTAACTAATACCAATTCCCCAGGTTTTACAACATGCATATATTTGTATATTTACACACACGCTTGTGCTACCCCACCCCACTCCGATATTATTACATACGGGCATGCTCTTACACACTTATGTGCGCGTGCATGAGTTAATGTGTGAATATAGGCACTTCTATAGTTGCGAAAATTAATTAAGTTGTTGACGATTTTATCTGTCATGACAGAAATTAGTTTAGTTATTAGCTTAGCATGAAGTAAAAAAAAAATGTTTAATTAACATATTGGCACGCACACACATGCATTTACACACATGCACGCACACATGCATTCATACAGCCATTCACATTGATAAAGACGTATTTATGCACTTACATTCACGTACAGATATTAATGTTCACCTCAATCTATGGAAACACGCGACGGTGTGTCCCATTGCCGAGAAAAATAATGGTCTCCCTGGACCACTCAACTACCATATTATTTCTCTACAAAACCGCGGCGGGATTTGAACTCAGATCGTAAAGGGGCGTAACTATGCTACAAAGCATGGCGTCCGACCCTCTAGTATTGGTAGGGGGTCGGACGCCATGCTTTGTAGCATAGAGTTACGCTCCTTTAGGGTCTGAGTTCAAATCCCGCCGAGGTTAACTTTGCCTTTCATCCTTACTGGGTCGATAAAATAAAGGACCAGTAATGCACTGGGATAATTGCTGGCCTTGTGCCAAAAGTAAAAACAATTATTTCTCTAGATTCCAACACCAAAACCTAAAAGCCAAATGTAAATAGCCTTTAAGAAAACCTCCCTTGCTATTTCACTTCTCTACGACCGTTAGGACAGATTTTATAAAACCAGATATACTGGAAACTTACATTGTAATGAGATACAATGCGGGTCTCTCTCTCTTAAGAACTTCAGCAAAGGCTATGTTGTCTTCTTCGATATAAGAAAAAAGTTCAAATGTGTTTTGTCCAGGGTTTCTATCTATGTTTCACTTCCTAAATCGATGTTTCATTGTCAGATCGCCATTCCGTCAATGGATTTTGTGTTGACACTTCAGTACACACTGTTCTAACTGAGCGGGGAATTTTCATGGGTCATATACTTTATCAACTCTGTGGTAATCACAGGTCACATTAGGTGTCCCACACTATTTCATCTGTAGATGAACGTGATACTTCTTAATTCAAACCACACACGCAGTTATGCAGATCACGTTGCATTCTCTCTTTCATATATTTCAACACACATCTGCATGCCACTGAGAGAGATAGGGCGGGGGAAGCCTCCATGCCAGAGATTTGGAATTGTTTGCTCGCAGGGCATATTTTCCCCGTCTTCATATTTGAAACTACGCGCTGAAAACTATCTAAATAACCCATATGAGAAAAAAAACAGTTTTATCCTTAAGGTTAAAACATTAATCTAAGTTGTATGTATACTTATGTATTCGTAAAATTAATGAATCTTTATTTTTCATATATCAGATGTAACTCCACAGATTCTTTCGTACTTGAAATTAGCCCCTGGTATTCAAATGGCTTCCTACGAATATTATACATAGTCACCGTCACTAGATCTTCTATATAAACGTGACTAAATCTCTGAAATAACACATTAGATAATATAGACTAAACTATACTATATTGAATAAATTAAAGAATATCAGAGCTGGAAAGACTTTGCTCTTTAAATTTCTTCAATCGAAGCTGACCTGGTGTTAACGTGCAACATTGTGAAAGCTATTTCAGTTGCCCTTTTTTCTTTATCAATGTTCTTAGAAAGAGCAAACAATTCCCAAGACTACATTTTCCCTCTGTTATTACGTTGAGAAAATGTGTAAATTCGGTACCTAGTTAAAATACCAAATACTCAGTCTTTCGTTTTCGTTAACTTACATAGCTTTTGATCGACCACATGACCGTCGCAGCCCCTTTCATACAGACGAAATCTTTAACATGCATAATGTAGTTCTACGTACATAACCACAGAGAAGGAGGAGATGGTCATCAAAGGAATGCGTTAAATAATAGATCAAAGATCTATTCAGTCAAATCTGGCCTAGATGCTAAACTGTAACAGCAGGCATTAAAAAATGAAACAAGATACTGAAAAATGTATATTCTAAAGTCAATTTGGTCAATTTGGTAAACTCTGGTTGAACATAATTTTTGTTGCTCTTCGTCTTTTTCTTGAGAATCTTACACCAGGACACACATTATTCAAAGAATAATTATTTTTCCAGGTGGAAGTGTGTGTGTTAGGACAGATTTAGCTTGTGGCTTTTCGTTTTGAGTAAACTTGTAATCATATTGAAATTGGTATTTATCAAAATGTATTTTTGTTTCGTTTAGCACCAAATCGTCTGTGATCGAACAGACCTTTGCTAAACCTTTTTCTAATCATGAATATCGCGTCTTTCCTTTTCAACTATATTGCACCACAGACTACATTATTCACCGTGATCTTTTATTAAGATGGAGCTCCAGTGTCAAAAGTTGATCTGCTTTCTATTTCAAATAATCCAAGCAGCCAAAATAGGATTCGTTTGATGTGATCGTCAACATTTTTCTATGCTGTCCACTTGGCCAATCAATCAAATACCCATGGATGATGTACCTAGTTCTGGGGTGCTACTCTAAACGTCTGACTGTGTCAATCGTTGCATTTCAATGGGCCTTAGAAATATTTGCCGATACCCATCTTCTCTCCAAGCATCCAGTCCCTCCCTTAGTTAAGCCTTCCAGCTGAAGCAGTTATCTGGATATGGCTGAAAAATGTCCGAGAGCCAAAAATGAAGATCAAGTGAGAACCAGTGTACCGGTCAACCCCTAAAAACGCCGCTGCCAAATATCAAGGTATTCTCTCTTACCAGACACTCCAGTTTTGAGATAATGTTTCTTCAAATGCTGGATAACGGTATGTTCGGTATTGCAATCACTTTTCTTTAAATCACCTCAATCTATTTTCAAAGGAACATTAGATAATGTTATATCTAGTATTGAAATGACGTTTCTATTAAGCAGGCGTAATTTCAGCGTAGTAAATGTCTCTAGAACCCACCATTCTGCTTGTTGTCTATATAGCATTCAAGTCTCTGATCCATACACGAAAACTTTCAGGATCGCTACCTCCTAGATTTTGATCTCAGTAGAGAACAGGATGTTGTTATTACTGATTACTATTTATGCAGTTTACCAAATTCTTTGCTTTCTAAACTAATCCTATATGCAATTTCCTTGTCTAATGATCCATCATTGATACACATTCTTGTGAGTCACTCGACATATCTAGATTGTTTCCTTTCATTAAAATACAAATGTATAAAAAACATAATATAGATAGAATGAAACATCGTCATGATTCTTAGATCTGACAGCGTATTTGAATAATTTCTGCTAGGAGTAATGCTTCTCTATCCTTACTCGTCTAAATAGATAACCAATATGTATGTATGTGTGTATATATATATATATACATATTATATATAACGACATGTTTGCATATACACATATGTATATGATATAGGAATAAATAATTCGTGGATATAATGAAGATATTTCTTCGTGCTAGAGTTTACCAAAAAGATTATTGAAATAGTCAGAATGCAAATGTCTAGGTGAATATATATATATATATATATATATATATATATATATATATATATATATATATATATATATATATATATATATATATGAGAGTATTGAAGTTTGCTTGAAGCATTGTGGAACAATAAGTAAATATCTTTAAGTCGTTTGGAAGCCTCGACAATGCAAATGGGTAAATCTCACACATCTTATACACACCACGCATCTCAACGTACACCCACTTACATCTCTCTCTCCACCACCGGACCTTGTTACCCGGAGATTTACCCATTTGCATTGTCGAGGCTTCCAAACGATTTAAAGATATTTACTTTATATATATATATATATATATATATAATAATAAATCTAATCTCCGTTTTTCGAATATTAATAATAACATTCGATTCGTTTGCAATTATGCACACAAGCCTCATTGTTAAAGCTATGTCAGTAGATGAACCCTTCATTCTTGCTCTTGTGTGTGTATATATATATATATATATATATATATATAGTAATAATAATAAATTTGAAGACTAAAATCTGTTATTTTAATAAATATATATATATATATATATATTAAAATAACAGATTAAAGTTTAAGCAAAGAATCGCTGCTTTCACCCTTAACGGGATCTTCTGAAACTAACAAAGTCAATCTGTAAACGCAGAAGTGGATATTTCAAAAAACGTTGCAACCGGAGGAAGACAGGAAGACGATACTTTGGTTCGTGGAAACGTTCCCTGGCAAAGAACGGGAAAAAACGAATATAATACGTCATTAATAGGAGCGGTGAAAAACAATTACGCGCAAAGACAGAACCACATTTATGGTATAAAAGAGGTCGTAGACTAATGTTCTCTTAGGTGGTTCATAGAGACGTTCTCTGGCAATGAACGAAAAATACGCAGATAATACGTCATATGTGGAGCGTGGATATTTGCTCTACGGTTCTTATATATTTGATATATATTTATCCTTATCGAGCCCTCTTTGGACTTTTGTCTTCAAATTTATTATTATTACTATATATATATATATAGTTCGGATCTAGCTGTCGAAACGGCCGGAGCTCAGCCGTCGATCTTGATTTATATATATAATTTATATATTTATATATAGAATAGGAAAATGCGAAGTAGTGTCAGATGTTAAAGTCCTTTATTGATAAGGCTGTGATATATATTTCAATGACGACAGTGGCCACGCAATTCCGCGTCCCAGTACCATGATCTCATCAGATAGCTTCTTACATAATAAGTTTACGTTCGCAAAGCAATCCAAATGAAAAAGACAAGGGAACGGTGAAAGATGATGTTGTTGAAGTGAGAGAGGAAGAGAGGAAAGGATGAGGAGGAGGGAGAGATGAAAAAGGCGATACTGAATGTATAAGTGTAGATAGAGGTGTATATGTAGTTGTATTGCTGTGATGTTGCACCGGTGACTAAACGGTGAAACGTTTGGAGCAGAGAGGAAGTTTTTAAGCTGTTTGAGTGACAGGGCATTTATTTAAAAGGTATGTCTAAATGGTAGGGGTTGAGAGATAGGAAGGTATGTCTACTAGGTGAGGGTAATTATGAATGTATCTCTAGTGGGTGGAGATATAGGGCAGGTATGTCTCATGGGTGGAGATATAGGGCAGGTATGTCTCATGGGTGGAGAGATAGGGAAGGTATGTCTCGTGGGTGGGGTGATTGGAAGGTGTCTCGTGGGTGGAGAGATAGGGAACGTATGTTTCGTGGGTGGAGAGAAAGAGCAGGTATGTCTCGTGGGTGGTGTGATTGGAAGGTACGCCTCGTGGGTGGGGTGATTGGGAAGGTATGTCTTGTGGGTTGGTTGATAGGGAAGGTATGTCTCGTGGGTGGAGAGATAGGGAAGGTATGTTTCGTGGGTGGTGTGATAGGGCAGATATGTCTCGTGGGTGAGTTGATAGGGCAGGTATGTCTCGTGGGTGAGTTGATAGAGCAGGTATGTCTAGTGGGTTGGGTGATTGGAAAAATATGTCTCGTGGGTGAAGATAAGGCAGGTATGTTTCGTGGGTGGGGTGATTGGGAAAATATGTCTAGTGAGTGGGATGACCGAAGGCAAATATGTCTGGTGGGTGGGGCGAGTATGTTTAGTGGGTGGAGTGCTTGGAGGCAGATATGTCTTGTGGTTGGGGTGAGTGGAGGCAGATATGTCTAGTGGGTGGGGTGAGTGGAGGCAGATATGTCTAGTGGGTGGGGTGAGTGGAAGCAGTTTTGGCCGTTTGTTAACTTAAAAAAAATACACCCTGTATAACTTTAACATAAACTGTTGATATAAGGTTATTTAAGGATTGGGATTGGGTGTAATATGAAAGTTGAGATCGTATTGTTGTACTTCAGGCCACCAGACGTTGGATGTATCGTATTATCCATAGTTTTGTTATTGAATCTAGGGAGAATAGAGAAAGCTCCCAAACTATATAAAGTTTAATTGAAATGATCTTTTATTTAGGTTTAAGCTAACAAATGGAGTTCATAGTTCTGAAACAGAGTCTCAGCAATGTTTTGGTCGACAGTCTACAGTAGTAAATTACATAAACCTAAATTCAGGCTTTGTATAATTCTATTTGCCATGCATTACCATGTAACCTTAACAGACGATGGAATCGTAGAGGCACCGTCGTGATGGTGTTTCTTGGGCATTTACTGCTCTTCAGATTTGAATACAACCAATTTCTTCCCGAAGAGGCATTGAGAAAAAGATATACATATATATATATACATTACACACACACACACATATATATATATAAATAGAGAGAGAGGGGGGAGAGAGAGGGGAGAGACGGCTGAGAGGGAGGGGAGGGTAAAGAGAGGGGGAGATTGAGAGGGAGGGAGGGAGAGAGAGAGGGACAGAGAGAGAGAGAGAGAGAGAGAGAGAGAGAGAGAGAGAGAGAGAGAGAGAGAGAGAGAGAGAGAGAGAAAGAGAAAGGGAGAGAGAGAAAGAGAGAGTGAGAATGTAAGAAAGAGATCAGGAGAAAGAACTGAAACCTGTACTGGATTGGTAATCCATTTGTCAAACTAAAGAGTGGGAAAAGCAAAGACGACCTGGGAAGGATTTCAACCCGGAGCGCAGAGAATCAGAACGATTACCGCAATGCATTCTATTTGACGATCCAACGACTTTGCCAATTCCTCGCGTATTACGCTATTTAGTAAGAACAATTAACTGTTCAAGGAAGAATCTGAGTTACACGAATGCTTCAGTATTAGCATGGATAACGTGTCTTGTTATATTTAGTGGTGCGTTTTTATGATCTTTGTTCAAATCTCACAAAGGTCAAATTTTCCTTTCGTCCATCTTGGCCCGATAAAATTGTTTCTTTCTCAATAACCGTGAGGCCTCAAGCTTAGGTGTATAAAATATTATTGTTAACTAATGGAAAAAAGGATATGTTAACACATACACGCTGATATACTTACATATGCACATACACAAGCATACACAAACATACATATATATATATATATATACAAAGGTAAACACAAACGCACAAATACTCACGAACACACTGGCATATGCACACAAACACACATGCAGACTGAAAACGAAAGTCATCTATCTCGCGAGGTAAATATTTCTGAGAGTAGCGTCTCAGGTGTGTGTACATGCGTGCGTGCATTTGAGTGTGTTATCAGTAGGAAATATCACACAACACAATTCTAAATATGCCCCCCCCCCCCCTCCCCCCCTCAAACAAAAATTAAATAAATAAAAATGGCAGAGTGGTCACAGCTGCAACAGCCCTGCTTATAATGATTTCTGATTTAGGCATAAGACCAGCAATTTTGGGGGGATGGGAAGATCGATGAAATCAACCCCAGTGCGTTACAGGTACTTTATTTTATCAACCGTATAAGTATGAAAGGCAAAGCTAACCTAAGGATTTGAACTGAGACGGTGAAGCGTCGTAACTCTATATGTGCTATAAAGCATGGTGTCCGATGCTCTACTGATACTGCCAATCCACCGCCCTAACAGCTATTCGATCAGGGCTGCTCGGGGGGGGGGGGGGGGGGTAATAAATAATAGGATCAAGGAGAACAAATAGCAAAGAATCAGGTATTTTGAAAATATCATAGTATGTATTCAATATAACCTGATCTAATTCTTAGACAGCTAATACAAACAAACAAATAAAAACAATAAAAATAAAAATCTTATTTTTCGTCATACATTCTAGAATATCCTGCCGAGGTTAACTTTGCCATTCATCCTTACGGGGTCGACAAAATAAAGTACCAGTAATACACTGGGTATTTGCTGGCCTTGTGCCAAAAGTAGAAACAATTATTACGTATATGAGCAATAGTGTAGTCCTACCTACACGTGACTGAAGCGTACCCACTGGAATGTATATAATTGTCTTTGTATATGGCTGTGATGAGAAATTTAATTACTTCCTAAATTGAGTCAATATATTTTATAATCCTTTCACGAACTTC
>OZ024747.1:69438297-69460797 GCA_964016885.1 Eledone cirrhosa
GTTTTGTTAGCCTATGACATCAACACCATTACAGCTGGGCATGGTATTTCATTTGACCAGCTGTCCACTGTACAATGGTCACTTCCTCTTTCGGGAAATTGGGACCCTCATGGCATTGTCTAAGCTTGATGGTGATTATCTTGTGGGATTTCAATAGACTGTGAACGGAAGGAACTATGTGATGTAGTATTAAACAAACATGTCGGCAAGTGTTTTCCATAGTATGGCTTTTTACAATATATTTTAATACTGGAGACATTTGCCGCGCCGCTTCCCTACACTATTTTCACTCCATTGTTCATTGTTTGGCTTTGGTCAGGGTTCAATACTCTGAGAACTGTATTTAATTGTATTTAATCATATACTTTGTCCTTTTAAGTTGGTCAACAGGCATTTAACTATACTTGTTCTTCTTATCAATGTTTATCTACTGATGCATCCAGGTCTCACTATTTACAAGCAACAACTACTTTAGATTTAATTATCTTCTAAATTGGTTCATCATTTTTCTTCACTGCCACCAGTACCAGTATCACTATTACAAATACTACCACCATAAATAGCACTAACATCAGCAACAATAGCAGCAACAACAACACTAACACATCAAATAACCACTGCCGTCCTTCATTATCAATGTCATCACCAGTACATTTTACACACCACCTACATCACCACTACTCTAACGAACATCAACACCACCCCTGATCTGTAGAACAGCATACTAAATATAACATTATGATACACACGAACAAACACATCCGCACACACACATATTGTATACACACACACACACACACACACACACACACACACACACACACACACACATATATATATATGCGTGTGTGTGCGTGCGTGTGTATGTGTGTTTATATTGTATATATAGATATATATAAGGTGTTTATATATAAGTATGTATGTGTCTATGTAAGTATATAATATATATATATATACATATATATATATATATATATATACATATATAATGTATATACATATATAAATATATACGTATATATATATATATATATATATATATATATATAATGTATATACATATATAAATATATACGTATATATATATATATATATATATATATATATATATATATATATATATATATACATATATATAATGTATATACATATATAAATATATACGTATATATATATATATATATATATATATATATATATATACATATGTGTGTGTATGTGTGTGTGTGTAGGATTAAATGCATCATCAGTGATTAAGGAAGTAGCTTTTCTAATAGGCTATCTACAAGAATGCATGCATATTTCGATATAACGTCATTTTTCAAGTACAGGAAATTTAAAATTCTTATTTGCTTCTCAAACAATTGCTAAGAAGTAAATCAATGGCCGAGCTGATTGTCGTCCCATCTTTTACAAAATACTGACCATCTCTTACAGCGGAAGGAAACGGTTAGAGAGATGAGTCTTCTGAAATTGATCTTTTTCATTAGACATTCTAATGTTATAAGTTATTCGAGTCTTGATTAAATAAATTCAGGTGGAGGCACTCTACATGCAATATGTATATAAATATGTAAAGACAAGTTGTACTTGCAATGAATCGGTGTCATTTTTAGTTACTCTGTGCAAAAGACATTCTATTCTTTCTTGTAGAAATAATTTCCATTTGTATTGTCAACAAAATTACTTCTCTGTATAATATATATATATATATATATATATATATATATATATATATATATATTGTTTAAGTTAGTTTGATTACCAGGGAATAAGGGAGTAGAACTGGTGGTTCTGAATATATATATATATTCATATATATATATGCGTGTGTATGTACGTTTGTGTGCATGCGTATGTGTGTAACATAATACACCGTAAGCAACAATTCATAATTATATATAAAGAATAAAATAGACCTTCATTGGTTTCTATAATCATTGTTCAGTTTGTCCGATCAACATAACAGCCTGGTACAGTGCATTCGACGACTTCTACATAGTTTCCCCATATCCTCTTTCTGTTACTGGGTTTATGTGGGTCATCCTAATTTATGGTAATGACGCTTACTTAAGATGCCATGCAGTAGGATTGAACTTGGAATTTTACTATTGCAAAGCTAACTTCGTAGCCCATTCGAGTGGACTGCAACTCTATATTGATACATTGTATTTTTTATTCTTATATACTTTTAGTGGTTTCAGTCATGCCTTAATATGCCACGTATATTCACACCTGTATACAAGCACACACGTGTGCGTGTGTGTTGAACTTACGATCAGAATGTCGTGGGTTCGAATCCTGGATTAAGTTGTGTGTTATATTCTTGTGCAAAGCACTACATTTCACGTTGCTCCAGTATACTAAGTCAAAACGTTTTATAAGCAATAGCTGGGGATTTAACCCTGCAATGGACTGACGACATGTCCAAGGAGGAGTCTATTTTGACACTTCTTGCATAAAGTATTAAAACGTATTTAAAAAAATAGGATTTATACATTATATTCTATAATTAAAAATAATTTAAACCATAGATATGTATTAAGTATTTACTTAATTCAATCTATAAGAAATAGCTATCAATGAGAAACGTGGGTTTGTTTTAGAGTGACATTTTCATTATTTTGATTTATCTGAGTTAAATATACTAGGATTTAACAATTTAACCTTCTTTGTGGGGCATTACCTTCATCTAACGCCTTATCGATGTGCCGCAGGGTACCATTTGGATATCACGGCAGTAAAGAAAACAAAGGGTCCGAGAAAAGGTTGAGAAAATAGAGAAGT
Source organism: Eledone cirrhosa (assembly GCA_964016885.1). Lineage (NCBI taxonomy): Eukaryota > Metazoa > Mollusca > Cephalopoda > Octopoda > Eledonidae > Eledone > Eledone cirrhosa. Next base: position 69,441,085 of record OZ024747.1, read on the forward strand.
TGTTTTCAATAACTTCAAACTCCAGTCTTTGATTGAAATAGGAAATAAATGGAGGTGGAAATTTGGGAAATAAAATATTTTCACCATTCATTTTCTTTTATGTTTCATAGTACTTACCAACATTACCAATGCATATAAACATATAGAATTCTAACGAGCAAATGTACACGTTGAATGGGACAAGAATATGTGCTAAACCATCGGTAGACCACGTGATACAGATAACATATCTGGTTTTTATTACCTTAAGTAGGTATTAATATTAGGACTAATAGTATTGAGAACTGTATGGCCAGAGTAAACTCTTGGTTAGCCTAGTCCATAAATTGATTTTAATTCTGAGTTATAACTATATCATTTCACTTAGATTATAAATGATATTGAAAAAGTTATTAATGTCACCAACATTCATTTCATAACTCGTATAAATTTGAGGCTTTGTCCCTATATAAGAAACCAATTTTAAGGTGGGATTTGATTGGATACATCCGTATCCTAAGTATGCTTGAGCAGAGATGATATGGGCTAACCCCCCCCCCCCCCAGTACCACCACTACCACCACCGTAACAGCAACAACAAAAACAATCATTTTAAAAGATCATATTGTCTAAGAACTTGTGAGAAGAAAAAGTATATTTTCACTATATGCAAATCAAAATAAAAACCCTACCATGTCTTCAATAGCTATGGCTAATAAGAATTAAAAGTCTGTAAATCTAATTCTAATATCAAGTTTATTTATCATGTAAGTAAGATATGTATTTCTTTTCTCATTTAGATAAAAACTATCCGAGAGTTTGAAGGTTCGTATCATAATCACTTGCATTATATTTTAAGCTAAAGCTAAGGGCGGTGTTTTGGTAGAATCGGTAGAGCATCGGACAACATGATTTGCGGTATATAGTTACCCTTTTATGTCTGAGTTGAATCTCACCTAGGTGAGCTTTGCTTATTAACCTTACGAGGTCTATAAAATAGAGTACCAGTAACGTACTGAGGTCGATTTAACCAATTTTCCCTTCTTCCCCTTATTCCTGAGATGTTTGTGTGGACAGAGTCCTCAATCACTCCTTCCAGCGTGTCCTGTCAGAAGCAACCGTCTCCAACTGATCCGGCTGGATCCCCAAGCGAGACCACCCAAACCCATGATGGATGTTATCCAACCATCTTGCTCCGGGTTAACTCCTGGGTCTCCTACCGGTTGGTTTTGCCCGAAAAATCTGTTACCATCCTAGGAGACCAGCCTTGAAAGATGTTGAAAAATAAGTACAAAATATATTGTCTCGAAGATTGTAACTGCACGAATGCGGTTAATGCCACCTAACAACAAAATAATTTCAGTTGTCATCGAAACTTTGAGCTTGATAATAGTAATACAAAGCGGGCTATATTGGGTAAATAGACCTCGAATCATAAATTGATTTACTCTTGTTGGCACTAGACAGTACACAGTACTGTTTTTCTAAGGTCAATTTTTCAGACCCGACAGGCAGTAGAGGATTCAGTAATCATCGTATTTAGTGTGCAAAGTATCCATAATAATTGTTTCTAACTTTGGTACAAGGCCAGCAATTACCCCAGTGCATTACTGGTGCTTTATTTTATCGACCCCGTAAGCATTTGAAACAAGTTAACCTCGGCAGGATTTGAACTCAGAGTGTAACGGGACATGACTCTGTGCTGAAAAGTATTATGTCTGACACACTACCGATACTGCCAATCCACCGCCTAATAACAGTTTCGAATGTAGGCGCAAGTTCAACAATTTAAGGTGAGGGGAAAGTTAAATAAATCGACCCCATTACTTGACTGGTGATTAAATTTATCGATCACTGAAAGATGAAAAGTAAATTTGAGCTCACCAAGTATTGAACACAGAACGTAGAACGCCGGAACAAATGCTGCAAGGCATTTTATCCAAAGCTACAGCTATTCTGTCAATTGAGAAAATGCTATTAAAATGAATAAAATAAATAGATAGATATATAAATAAATAATAGAAATTCTTGACGGTAGAACAATAAAATCAGTTTTATTTCGTACTGTCAGCTAAAAGGTCTATTTAAACATAAGCTGTTTGTTTGTTTTGTTTTTATCGCAAACGAAAACGCAATACCAATCATATTGTATGTATTAATTCATGAAAATACTATGTCAACTGACTTAACATAAAGATCCTTACTATGCTACTTTTAATAAGAAGTCTCTTTATGTTTTGTTGACAAACTGGTGACATGTTTTGTGTTGTTTCTTTCTAGTCTTTGTGTATCCATTAAGATAGAAACGTGCGTATTGTGTGCATTGTGTGTTTTCTATACTTCGTTTTCGATTTTTACTAACGACGGGATTGCTGCTTCTGATGATGGTGGTGGTGGTGGTGAGGGTTTGGGGGGTGAGAGGGTGATAGTGGTGGTAATGGTAGTAGTGGTATTGGTAGGGGTGGTAGTGGTGGTTTTAGTGGTGGAAGTATTATTGGTGTTCCGGTTTTCGCTGCTGAACAATAATATCATTTGTTTCACTTATGAAACCATACACCATATTCGTATGTGTACACACAGGCACGATCAAAAAAACACACACACACAGACAGACACAGACACACACACACAGGCACACACACACACACACACACACACACACACACACACACACACACACACACACACACACACACACACACACACACACACATTTGCGTGTGTATTTTTGCATCTGTATATATATATATATATATAGGAACGAGTAGGACCCCGACGGCTGAGCTCAAGCCGTTTCGACGGCTAATTCTGGACTAAATGATTTAGTCCAGAATTAGCCGTCGAAACGGCTTGAGCTCAGCCGTCGGGGTCCTACTCGTTCCTATTACCCACTCTACTACCCTAAGTATTGAGTACTTTGGTGCGTTATGGTCCACCTGGTTCCTTACCACATTTCCTTCGTTATATATATATATATATATATATATATATATATATATATATATATATATATATATATATATATATATATATGCATATATATAAATATGTACATTAATTTTACGGCTGCAAACATATTTCTACATTTATACGCTCTCACGCATGCATTTATTTACATACGCACGCATACACACACACACATATATATATATATGTATATATATAAAGAGAAAGTGAGAGAGAGAAGTACAAACTTGCATACATTGATTGGCAGTATTGGTAGAGGGTCGGACGCCATGCTTTGACGCATAGAGTTACGACCCTTTATGATCTGAGTTCAAATACCGCCGAGGTTAACTTTACCTTTCATCCTCACGGGGTCGATAAAATAAAGTACCAGTAATACACTGGAATAATTGCTGGCCTTGTGCTAAAAATAGAAACAATTATATATATATATATCTACCCGGCGGCTGTTAGGGCAAGACGTGTTTTCTTGGGCTCTGCTAGAGTCAGCAGCAACACACAACCACGTGTTGCTACACACAAGGGAAAGAAAAAAATGATGAGACCAATAGCGATATGTACATTTATATCTAAATATTGTTATTATCATTTACAGATGTCCCTCTGTGTTTAATGTAAAAACATGTTCATTAGTATATGTGTTGTTATTTCTGTTTACAGTTTACATACATATATATATCAATGCTTACGTGGACCTCTCAAAATTCATTGGATTTTCTAATTGGATTTTCACCCCGAAACTGGATACCAACCCTGAGTACACCTGAACTTCCACCAGGAAATCTTTGGTATCATTGAAATTTTCTTTGCTTCTTATATATTATATATATACTTGTCCGCCATTGCAAAAGGCCATAAATTCAAAATTTTGAAGAGAGAAGAAAAAGACAAGTGAACTGTGAACTTGTACATCTCACTGACCCCCACAACCACAATAACGTCTACACTCGCTCCCCACCATCACCACATTACTCATTACTCTATCTAAGGTGGCTGACCTGTTGACATACTGCTAATTCTTTTGATGTATGTATGTGTATATACATATATATATATATGTGTATGTATGTGTGTATATGTATATCTCAGTGGATGCGACCAGATTTCAACACAGCAACAACTACAACTACAACAACAACAGTAGCGACACCACCAACAACAACAACAACAACGGCAACAACACCATTGTCTGTGTTGAATATGTGTGTATGTATGTATTTATATATATGCGACTACAATAACAGCATCAACACCATTGTCTGCAGAATCAGTGAAATGAAGAACAACAACGGCAGCAGCAGCAACAACAACAACAACAACAACAGCAGCAACTACAATAACAACTACAGCAACAACAACTGCCACCACCATCACTGAACATCCATCACCATACTGACACCATCCACCACCATTCACCACCACCACCACCATTACCAGCGTAAAGCAAACAATTATTATTATTATTATATAAAAACTGAACTGGACTGGGAAAAGTCAACAGTTGACATGATTTTGATTTTGTATTTGTATCAGTACTGCCGGTAATATATATATATATATATATATATATATATATATATATATATATATATATATATATGTGTGTGTGTTTGTGAGTGGTGTGTGTGTTTGTATGCATGAATGAGTGTTGGTATGTGAGTGGCGTGTGTGTGTTTGTGGTTTGTATGCATGAGTGTTGGTGTGTGAGTGTGTGTGTGTGCGTCGTGTCAATAAGTTTTTTTTTTTTATGACCATGCTGTAAAATGGAGGGGTAGAGAGGGCCCTTGAGTCTAGTAAGACATCCTCTCTAGTGCTAGTGGCACAAATAAAAGCACCCAGTCCATGCTGTAAAGCGGCGCTGGTGTTAGGAAGGGCATCCAACCAGTGTATCAATGCCAAAAGGCTTATCAGCACAGCAACAAATAGGAACAACAACAAAATATGAAGACGTCGCATCTCAGAGTTGCAACACTTAATGTTGGCACTCTCAGAGGTGCCTCTGCGAGACTAGTCGTAGGCAAACGTCTTAGCTATAAGCTATTCTGGGTAGGTAAGGATGATGGGTTAGGGGGAGTAGGCATTTTCCTGGCTGAGAAATGGATCAATAAGACAATAGAGGTAGTTCGAGTTAGTAATCGAATAATTAAGCTTAGATTAGTTGTAGGCAAGAGATTATTGACAATCATCTCGGCCTATGCTCCCCAAGCAGGCCTAGGCAAAGATGAGAAAGACTGCTTTTACGAGCAACTTTTACAAACAACCGCAATGACAGAGGACGGAGACATCGTTATGCTAGCAGGAGACTTCAATGGTCATGTTGGACAGCTCCAGGATGGTTACACTGGGGTACATGGTGGGCACAGTTACGGCTCAAGAAATGAAGAAGGAGTGAGACTTCTTGAATTTTGTGATGCAGGTACATGGACTATTTGCAACACAAACTTCCAGAAACCTGCCAATCACCTAATAACCTACAAATCTGGTGAGCACATAAGCCAGATTGACTTCTTACTAGTTAGGCAGCGGGACAGGCAGATAGTGTCTAATACCAAGGCATACCCTGGGGAAGAATGTACCCCCACAGCATAGGTTAGTTGTTAGTGATATCTCAGTAAGCAAGAGATGGAATAAGACATATAGGAAGGTGTGGAGAAGAAAGGTCTGGAAGCTAAAAGCCCTTTCACTAAAATACAAATTTAGGAAAGCCCTTCAAGATGTATATGACGAAAAAGAAGACGATTTAGTGACGTATGACATAGATAATAACTGGAATTTCTTACGTGACAACTTGCTGCAGGCTACTGATGAAACTTGTGGCTGGAGCAGAGCTCTAACCAGACAGAGAGTGACCTGGTGGTGGAACAGCACAGTAGATAAGGCCATTAGAGACAAAAGACTAGCATGGAAGGCTTGGAAAAAGGGTGGGAGTAGGGAAGAATATACAGCCACTAAGAGAGAAGCTAGACGTCAGGTGTACTTAGCACGCAGGGAGGCGGAGAGTAGGAGGTTTGCCAATGTTCTGCGACGGGAAGATCAGAGGCGTGCGGTGTTCCACATTGCAAGGCAGTGTGTCAATGCAAATCAGGATGTTGTTGGAGATAAATGTGTCTGGGATGATGCCGGTGTACTTAGTGTCACGAATGATCAGAAAAAGGAGGCCTGGAAATGTCATTATGAGAGACTGATGAATGTGGAGAACTAATGGGAGAGAAAGAAATTACCCTTAGTAGATCCGACAGAGGGACCAGCTATTGAGATTGACGAATATAGGGTCCAAGAAGCGATTAGGGAAATGAAAAATGGTAAGGCTGCTGGACCATCGGGAATAGTTGCTGAGATGCTGAAGGCATCAGGGGACGTAGGCACTAAACTGGTTGCACGCATCATCAATCAGGCTATATATGATGGTGTCATACCCAAAGACTGGTGCAGCAGTATTCTCATAAATTGCTACAAAGGTAAAGGGGATGCTCTGGAGAGGAGCAATTATATGGGTATAAAACTGATAGATCAGGTTATGAAAGTGGCAGAAAGGATATTAGCACAGCTAATTAGAGAAAGGGTCAAACTAGATGAGATGCAGTTTGGTTTTGTGCCTGGGAAGAGTACAACAGATGCCCTCTTCTTGGTGAGACAATTGCAAGAGAGGTTCTTAGAGAAAAATAAGCCACTATACTTAGCCTTTGTTGACCTAGAGAAGGCCTTTGATAGGGTACCCCGATCTGTCATCTAGTGGTCCCTAAGGAAGCTAGGTGTTGAGGAATGGCTTATGAGGACAGTGCAAACTTTGTACAGAGGTACTCTCAGTAAAGTCAGGGTAGGAATGGAGTTTAGTGAGGAATTCCAGATACAAGTAGGAGTACATCAGTGTTCGGTCCTCAGCCCGCTCTTGTTCATTATAGTCCTCCAAGCCATAACAGAGGAGTTTAAGACTGGCTGTCCATGGGAACTTCTCTATGCTGAAGATCTGGTTCATATAGCAGAATCAGTAGAGGAGCTAGAGAATAAATTCTGGCTATGGAAACAGCAGTTGGAAGCAAGAGGACTGAGAGTGAACCTAGCTAAGACAAAAGTGTTGATGAGTAGAAAAGAGGACAAAACCCTGATTCCGTCAGGGAAATGGCCATGTTCGATATGCAGAAAAGGAACTGGCATAAATTCTATAAAATGCACACAATGCAGATCCTGGGTACACAAGAGATGTAGCGGGATAGCAGGCAAACTAACAGGTAGGGTGAAATATGTATGCAGTAGATGTACAGGGAAATTAGACAGTAGAAGTCGCATTGATAGACACATTTTTCAAATGCAGGAGGGCGCTATAGAAGTGGTGGATAGCTTCCGGTACCTAGGAGATCAGATTAGTATGGGAGGAGCGTATTCCGAGGCCATAGTATCTAGAATAAGGACGGGTTGGAAGAAGTTTAGGGAGCTGCTTCCTCTGTTGACGAAGAAGGGTTTCTCCCTGCGTACGAAAGGCAGGTTGTATGATGCCTGTGTGAGGAGCGCAATGCTGCATGGTAGTGACACATGAGCAGCAACTGCAGAGGATATGCGACGGCTGGAGAGAAATGAGGCAAGCATGCTCCGTTGGATGTGCAGTGTAAATGTGCGTGAACGACCCAGCATAAATGTGTTGAGAGAGAAACTGTGTCTGAGGGGGATAGAATGTAGTGTACGGGAGAGGAGACTGAGGTGGTATGGACATGTGATGCGCATGGAGGATGACCGATGGGTGAAGAAGTGACAGGAAATGCCAGTTGAAGGAAGACGTGGTAGGGGTAGACCACGAAAAACATGGGCGGAGATGGTGAGAACAGACCTCAGATCATTGAAGCTCACGGTGGAGATGACGAAGGACCGTGACGAGTGGAGAGATGCTGTGCTGAATAAGACCCGTCCCACCCTTGAAAGCAGGGAAGAGCGGACGTAAAATGATGATGATGATGATGATGATATATATATATATATATATATATATATATATATATACATATTTATCCTCACACAAGCGTGCATATTGCGGCTCTTTCTTTCTGCGTTCAAATCCCCTACGGTTCGTGTGTGTGGTAGTCTTAACCAGTTAATATCTCACATGGCTTTACAACATCTCCAAGCCTTCGTTGCCTTTATTACACTCAACTCTGTTGCAAACATTCTGCGCATGTCACCAATGTTACGATATTTTACTATCTAACTCCGGTTAGTGCTTGAAAATTAGATACAGCTATCATGGTGATAATACCGGTTATATATTCAACAGGTTACAACTATTAACTCACATATTTGTTGTTTCTTATCTTTATCTTGTGTAATTCTATTAGAACAGCTGCTGCCTTTCTGAACCGTCTATACCGAAAACGTTCCTACGTCGACTCACTAAATCCATTTTCCAATCCTTCCTCCCTAGGACTGAGCTCCTCACGACTCCCAAACCGATTCATATTTCTTTTACAGCGTAAGGTCTCCCCATTCCATATAGCATGGAGTGCAAAGGTGACAAGCACTGTACTTCCTCTTCTGACTATCTTATAAAATGAAAATTATGAGTCCCTAGCAAACATTAAGTCGTAAAGACACCAGTGATGATTTGAACTTACTGCAACATATCTACTAAATCAAATGAATCTAGTTGAGTCTATCTATCAAAGCTTACTCATAAGATAGAAGAGAACATAGCTCAACAAGCTCAGGAAGGGCTGCTTACTGTGGTGATCTGTATATGCCATGGGACCAATGTAGAATTAGATGCCTTAAGACATTAATACAGTTGTTTAGCCACAAGATATGTGATGAGACAAGAATAACTATTATTCAAAGGAAATTATAACTGTAGTAAGAAAAGTATTGATGGAATTTAGTCTGAAGGAGAGCAAGGAAGAGAATGTTCAGATTCAAAAGACCAAAACATAAACGGGAATGTTCCGAAAAGTGAAACGTATCTATAGACATGTTGATACAATGTGATGCTTATTACTGTAGAATTTGTTGTGCACCTATGCGTCTGTTTGTCATAAAGGTGGGTGACGGTTGTGCTATAATATTTCGATAGTCTGTCGTATTCAAATAATGTTCAGCAGGAACGAAAGAAATAGTGAAGATATAATGTTAGAATAACGGGTAATAGATAAGAAAATAATTGTTTCTATTTTTGGCACAAGGCCAGCAATTCCCCAGTACATTACTGGTACTTTATTTTATCGACCCCGTAAGGATGAAAGGCAAAGTTAACCTCGGCGGGATTTGAATTCAGATCATAAAGGGACGTAACTATACTGGAAAGCATGGCGTCCGACCCTTTACCGATTCTGCCAATCCGCCGCCCTTAATTATAATTATAATGATAATTATGATGGAGTTGTGGCAGTTGGTGGTGATGATGATAATAATGATTAATATCATGGTGATGATGATGGTAGTTATGCAAATGTGAGGATGAGCATGACGGTGTTAGTGATGATGATGATGATGGCAAAAACGAATTTCAAATATATTATTTGAATGCCTCAATCTGGAATATAAAACAGATGCTACGTTATTGTCAAACCATATAACCTCACACCATGTGGTGATACATAAATGCATTTATGCCTTATGGATCGATAGAAACGAGGAAACATTGTCAGGTGGAAAACTTTGAAACGTGGAAATATTTGAATAAAAATAAACTTCAGCAGGAAACTATCACTAACTTCAAGCTTGACAATAATGAAATACACTGACTAGATATCACCAGCTTATATACAACAGACGAATGTGAGCTGACGGTGGAGCATCTGCACTGTTACTGGATCTTCAAGAAATAATGCAAGTCTCCTCCGAATCCTAATGTTACATCAATTGAAAAGGAAGAACATATTAGGGAATGTATTCCTGAACACATTATTTGAAAATAGAATTGGAGGATCATAATTAAAACGCTTTGGTATATTGATAGATCAGGGATGAACTGGCAATTAGAATGTCAAGTGTCAATATTTCATTTAACTATATGATTTCTAAAATAAAGTACCAGTCACGTACTGGAGCCAATTTAATCGACTTTTCCCTCCCTTCAAATTGTTGGCCTTGTGCCTAAAGTATAAACAATTATTTGCAGAAACACCAGTAATATCACCAACATCATTGGATTGCAATATACTTTTATCAACGAGAAAGGCCGCAATAGTGACCAATGGTATTAAACCAACTGAAAACAGATGATATATGGTGGTGCGTAGACGAATGTTTTTAAGGCGTTAGATCTCCGGATTGAGAGTATTGTCTTTTTGTTTTGATTCAATGCATTCTGAATTCAAATTCTCACCAAGGGTCGTGCGGACACAGTCTTCAAACATGCCATCCAGTAGGTCCTGTCTGAAGCAACTGTTTCCAATTGATCTATCTGGATTCCCAAGTGAGACCAGTCGAGCTCATGGATGTTATCCAACCATCTTGCTCGGGATATACCCCTGGGTCTCCTGCCGTTGGTTTCGCCCGTAATATCTGTCCACCGACTCTTTCCTGAGACATTTTAACCACATTTCTACAGTATCAGAACTGTTGTTTCTCATTTCTGGGAGGTAGCAGCTCTTACTAAAATGACTCCTTGATCTCCGACCTACTCAATTTATAGAGTAACATTACTCCAAAGACTCTTCGGGGGAATCCCATTTCGGTCGCCTGTATTCGCGATCGTATATATACTGGTATTCCACAAGATTTCTGATCATAAGTAAGGGTAACTAAAAATACCGAATTGAAAATTGGGATTTTGGCTTTTACACCTATCTATATTCTGTTGACCAAATTCTGAAGCTGGTGCATTACTGCGTCAGCTCCTGCAATTCTTGCACATAATTCAGCCTCTTGCTTTCCATCTCTTGTGAGTACATCCCCCACAACACATGAACCTCTCCACCTGATTCAGTAGAACTCCAATCACATGTAGTGTGCACTGCACAAGCTTCAGAGGACGAGTCTCAGTCTTTGCAACACTAATTTTCATTCCTGCCATGCAGCACACGGCAGCAAACCTGTCAAGTATATGTCGGAGATCACCTTCTGATGAGTTAAGTAATACAATGTAATCTGCATATATATATATATATATATATATATATAGAGAGAGAGAGAGAGAGAGAGAGAGAGGGAGAGAGAGAGAGAGAGAGAGAGAGTGTGTGTGTGTCTGTGTGTGTGTGTCTAAGATGTGAGGAGCGAGATGACCATAAATTAAGGTAGTATACATTGTGTGTGTGTGTGCACTATTTATTATTTATAATTTGAAAACAAAAAATCAATTTGAAGAAGACACCAATCTGCCCAAATCTTATTTTTCACGGCTGTTTTAGTAGATGTTTCATTGCTTAAATGAAAGAAGACATGATATATTGATTAAGTGCTGCGGACATAATTTACCTAATTCCAATATTTTCAGTGATATCAATGATAGAATGGCGTGTTTCTTAAGATAAAGAAAAAAGTAGGAAAATCATGAAGAATTAACTAATTTATCGTTGCTGCTGCCTAAGTAGCTTTTTGAGAGTCAAATTCAGTCAAATCAAAGATAAACCTCAGGTGAAAAGAACACCAGTGAATAACGATGTTTGTTCATATATTGGCATGGTCCTGTATCTCCTGGGGGAGTTGTAGGGGCGCTGTATTGATATACGGCGGTTCTGGGGCATTTTAAGTCTGGTGGAGCCCATCCTTCTCCAGACCTGAGTACAGCAGATTTCTTCCAGAGAAAATAGAAAGTGAGAGAGAGGAAATGAGAAAGAGATATAGAGGAAGAATCCACCCCAGCACTAGACTGGTACTTTTACTTTTTTTATCGACCGCGAAAGGATGAAAGGCAAAGTTGACCTCAGCATGATTTGAACTCAGAGAGCAGAGAACTGGAACGAATATCATAAAGCATTGTATCCGACCTTCAAACGACTCTGCCAATTCGCCGTCTATTCAAACAGTAGATTTCAACGGGTGTCTTCTTTGTTTACTTTCTACCCACTTATGTAAATGTACTGACACTTGCTACCATATCAGTTGGCCATTGAAAAGCATCTCTCCCATATTTTCTACAGTTTTCCTAACAATATCAACACTTTCAACAATATATTTGGCTATTACAATCATCCGTCAATTATTGCATAACATTTGCTGAATTATTTTTCACTTTAAATCACAATAAACGTCTTATATTTCTTCTTCGTCTTCTTCTTCATGTCCACTTCCTCCTATTTTTTCTGCTTCATCTCTTCCTCTTTCTTCCCCCTCTTTCTTTCTTTGCTTTTATCCTCTCTTCGACGCCGTTCATCTTTTTCTTTTCTTCTCTTAAACCTCATTCTTATTTTATCTTCCTTTTTTCAGCTGTCTTTTTTCTTTTCTTTCCTTCTCCTCTGCCCTTATTCCCTTCCTTCTTGTTCTTAATTTTTTTTTCTTTCTGAAGAAGTTTATTTTTATAGAAATATTTTGAGCTGGGCATGCCAGGTTAATTGAAACAGCCATTAATTATAGAATGCTCCCAGTGCAATAATTATTAAATGTGCCTCTCCAGTTTTCTATTTACAGCTAGGAGGATTACTTCAGGAAAGGTTAAGTAACATGGCTATGACACTACACAGAGCCATGGACACAGCTACAGACAGTTACCAAGCCAATATCTGTATCTTTCACTGACAACTTTTGCAGTTCAAACTTGTTATTTAAAAGGAAAATCCAGATTAGAAGCTGTTCATATAAATCTATCAAGAAAGTGCAATTTCTCAGTTATAAACAAAGTATCTGGGAGGATGAAACCTCGGAAGAATGTAATCACTCATGAATTAGATTAGAATAGAATTCACTACAACTTCAAGATTTGTTGCATATGACAGTTGTCAAAATCAAACTTGCATTGAAGTGTACTTATTGCAGATTTAATAACCGCAACTGATTCATTAACTCATTTCCAAATAATTAAAATGCTTGAGGTTATAATTTAGATCTTAATTAATGCATTTAAAATGTTATAGAAAGTGATAAAAGATCACAGTAAAATCTTTACTTTTCCTATTACTGCACCTGAAGGAGAAACTTTGAACATACATCTCTAACTAGTTGTTGTCCTTGAATAATCGTTTCACCTATCTACTACTGCTGCCTTCTCGAACAGACCAGCTGGAGGTCAAACAGATTTTATTGCATTAAATTTTCCAATTCAAAGACTGACCAAAATATTTCAAAGTTTGCCATGCTTCTGTCTTTCTTCTGCTAAGCATACTTTCTCGCCTAGTTTTCTTCTTTTCTCACTGCTAGAAATTATTTCGTCCATCTCTTATGTTTATTCATATATAATTTATTCGTAGTACGTTTCACGATTTGATTAATAATTTAAAAAATAATTTCATCTCTTGAAATTCTGGTTCATTCATCGAATTTTGTTGTAAGAAGAGTGGTCATATTTCAAGAGATGCTATATTATGAAAGCTATTTTGAATAACTAACATAATAAGTCGTATAGAGGGTGTTGCATTGACGATATCGTTAGAGCGTCGACAAAAATACCATGTGGTATTAAGATATGAATCTTTACATTCTCCTACCAAAGTAAATCGGCTTTCATCCTTCTTGAAGTCGATTTAATAAACCATAATCTCTTTCCAAATGTGTGGTCTTGTTCCACATCTAGAAAGCAATAGTTCTATGGTTTGAAATTTCCTAATATGTTAATAGGAAAATATTGGGTAGTCAAGTACGAGATTTGTAGAAATTTCTAGAAAAAAAAAAAAAATTTCTACAAATTTCATACCTATGAAGAGTAATATCTGTTACTGAGTAATATTAATGATGTTGTCTAAATACAACAGGAATTTGAAAATATAAAGTTCTTTATTAATTATTTCTTAATTAAGCAACTGAGATTGAGATTACGAGAATCAACAATCAAGATATTTATCTAGTTTAACATTATTACGCTGTGCATTTCATTATCATTGACTGTGGTTCTAATCAGAGACATTATATGATTTACGCATTTCCGTATGCTATCTTTTTGTCTAGACAATCAAATTTACTTAGATGTTCTTAATGTTATCTGAGCGAAGTCTATGCAATGGATTCGAAGCACACAATTGATTATTAGCTTTGTCAAAGCCAGAAAACAATGTCCTTATAAACATTCAAAAGTGGGAAAGATATATGACGTAATCAATATATCTTTAAACAATAAACAAACCTCCATGCTTACAAAATTCTTCATAGATAGAATTGGTGACTATGAACAATAACTTCACATTTTTATTTGTAAAGAAGCACTAACTAAATTTGCATTCAAATTTATTCAAAAGGTTTATATCAATAAACGGTGAGACAATATTGAGTATACATGAACGAGCTATTAAAAGGCGTTGTTTTATTGATCTGTGAGTTTCCTGGAAGTTGAGCAACTTTTGTTTACTCATAAAAACTAACTAATCAAATACAACCATCCAATGTCTCTATTAATATATTCTTTAAATGCTTCGTGAAGATAAAGCTTACAGAATCTGAAAAGACGGTCTTAGGAAGAAGGAAAGAAACTGCCACTTTATGCGTGTGTGAATGGTTTAAAACGTCAGGCTATGCAATTAAATAACAATTAGCTGAAAAGCCGTTTTAAAAAAGGTGGCACAATTAATGCCATTCAGAACAAATTATGCACTAGAGACGATTTATGGTTTGAAAAGAGTAATAGTCCAGATGCTGATGATGATCATATTGTTAACAGTAGGAATAATGTTTTCATGGGATTTAAAGATCACGAATAAAGCTTTTAAGTTGCATTTTATTTCTGTGTATTATTTGACAATGTGCCCATAATGACTCTATTGCCACAATTACTCAATACAAGTCATGTGCTGGTTTTCCCGTCAAAAAGTCTCTGCAACTGTGAATTAAGCAGGGAAGATAATATCTATTGTACAAAACGAATTTCATAATAGATTAATCTAATATTGAATTGATTGTAGTGCGATTGTTGATTGCACATTTTTTCTATATGGTAAATAATTTGCGATAAATTATTCCCACGCCAAAATGGACTCAATATGAGCAAAGAGTCGGCGAAAATTATTTTTTCCTAATTAATATATCTGTAACGAACATTTTGTTTGGTTTAAAACGACTGTTGTATAAGGACACTTCCGTCGGTGAATGTAGATATGTTTAATCAATATCTTTATCTTGTTAAATAAGCAATGTTTCTGTATTACAAGACCGATAAGGTAAATTATTATCTAAGTGTTCTGAAAAGTTGAGCAAAAGAGAGAGAGATTAATAAAGTATTGGATAGAATTCTGGTCCACTGCAAGTAACTTTTCTTTAAGAAGAAACTGAAACTAAACTCTGCATGTCCATAGAACACACGTTAGTTACATACATTACTCATACTGTTTACAGGAGTGGATTATATCAACTGTTAGAGTTGAATGGACTTGGCTCTCGAGAAGACTTTCGAGGCTCAGATTAGACATTAGCATGAAGCAAGCTATTAAACCCATGATTTATTGCTTACTACCATATTAGTTCGACCGACCATCCATGCCATTTATAGATAAGGAGATATTATGTTAAAACAAAATTTAAAATATTACAAAAAAAAAGTTTTCTAATAATTGTTTCTACTTTTGGCACAAGGCCAGCAATTACCCAGTCTATTACTGGTACTTTATTTTATCAACCTTGTAAGGATGAAAGGCAAAGTTAACCTCGGCGGGATTTGAACTCAGAACGTAAAGGGTCGTAACTATGATGCAAAGCATGGCGTCTGACCCTCTACCGATACTGCCAATCCACCAATACTAAGGAACTATTGATAAAAAGTAAAAATGCATATTTGAGCATGTTATTATCATATGGGATATGGTAATGTTGATATCTCAGTGTCTTTGAGATCACAGATTTCTGGATAGTTACAGTCGATCAACCTAACACTAGCTGTTGAATAACATAATCTTAGAGAATTCAAAAGGATTAAAAGTATAAGTAGAATCGGATGGAATATGAACCCAGAATCTAAAGGAGTGTAACAAAACATTTAAACTGACATTGAGTTACATCTATAGCTCTACAGTCCTAGAGTTGTTGTAATATCGATTTCTAATATGGGTTCAAGTTCACACATTTATAAGCGAAGTGTTTAGACAACTGAATTGACTCTTCTCCGTACACGACATGTACTTGATTCATCAAACCCCCTATAAATAAATGGCAAAATTGACCTTGACAGAATTTGAATACAACGTAATGTGACACACAAGTAAACACCTCAAGCGATTCTGGTCAAAACTCTACTGATTGCCATATCCATCGCCCTCAATGTGAAGCTGAAGTAATACTTAAGATGCTATATAACTATTTAATCGAGTCATATGAATGCTAACTGATTCACTTAATTTATTATAACGTATTAATTTCTGAGTCGTCAAAATTAGGATTGGGTATATGCTGCGATAAATCAATTTGATTATACTCTTTATCTAAAAATGTGTAGCCTTGTAATATTAAGGTAGTCACGAACGTGTTGTTAGAACGTTCGTTTTACAATCACATAGTTCCGTGTTCCAATCCTTTTGAGTGGTGTCTTCAGTAACAGTCTTTTAACATAGCTTTACGCTGGCCCAAACCAGAAACTATGTGGGGAAAAGCAGATGTTCTGTACTTAAGCTGCCTGCTATATTAACACCACCAACTCGGGTCTACTTTCTTGAAAGCATTGAGATCAGGGGTTCAGACTGAAAATAAAATGACATTAACGCGTGGCACTCCAGCCATTGTATTCTTCATCCATTTCCAAGCTACGGAACAAAAACATACAATAAACGTAAACACATTCATTCTCTCTCACTCTCACTCTGTGTGTGTATATATATATATATATATATATATATATATTCACACGAAGGTACATTAATCCAATGTTTTGCGGTCGTTTCGGGGGACAAGCAACACTGAATCTTTGAATGTCAAGACGACTGTCAGGTATAAACAGATATGGAAAAACATACTCACGAACCATATTGTAATACATAAACAATTTCCTTGGTCTTATAGCACAGTTGAACTTGGCAGGTTCAACTTTTGAGTTGGTGCATTTGGGAGGACAATACATAGTGTGTAGCTCAAAGGAAAGACGTAAGATAGGAATGTTTTATGAAGTCAAGTACGAGGGTGTCAGTATAAGGTACCTTCGTTATGGGCGAGATGTCGAGGGATATACCTGTTTAGCCTTGGAAATAGAGAGGATAGCAAGGTAGCGATTCATGAACTAGGAAGCAAAACAGAGAATACTTCATCCTTTATATAGCACAGGTATGTAAGAGAAAAAAAAGAAGAAAAAAATCTTTAGAAAGGAGTAAAACAAAATTGTTGATGTCTAGCTTGAGTGGTTACAGTTTTCCATTTTTGATATGAGAGCTGCATAGTTAACAGGCGGGGGAATCGCGTTACAAGGTCGACCAGAACAACCCGGGCATTCACTAAAAGTATCAGTGCCGGCACCGCTTGAGAGGGCGATACTGTTGGAAAATACCAAGAGTGCCAGTATCTGTACGTAAGCATGCATTTTCTCAAATATTACTATGTCGAAAACTTCTCCCTATTTCTTTCTATCACAATTCCTCTCTCTCTTTCCTCGTAATTTTGTTGTCCCCCCCTCCTCTCACTCTTTGTTCAAACCTAACCTCTATTTCATTTACATACACCGCACATGTAGCTGCTTGTGTGTATTTAGAGATATATTATGTGTATTTTCGTGTATGCGTAGAAAGTAAATATCAGTATTCACACATATATAACATGTATTTTGTTTGTTTATTTAGCGCAGTCATGTAAATATTTGAATGTTATAAACGTAGAATTCAACTAATAAAATAATACCTCTCCTATTTTGGGACTTTAATTTGGCCTTGTTGGCCCCGTGCACATCTTTTGTTTGTTACGGAAGAAACTTATGGCAAATATTTACGTCTCTATAACTTTTCAGTTTTGCTCTGGCAAAAGTAAATATGTTACACGCGTCATTTTCTTTTTTATACGTTGTTTGGTTCATGTAAATGTCTATATTTATTCATCACTATTCACTTGTAGATAAAAGTATAGACTTCAGTGTTAAAAGTGTATAATTCCGTATTAAATTGTGTGTGCACGTGTGGATATATTTGCTTGCAGAAGTTTCAACGAGATTTTTTTTTATTGACCTTCGACATGGGGGGATTGGTTGGTGAATAAAAGTGGAAGAAATCAAGAGTAATTTTGTGTAAATTCATTGATTTGTAGTTGGTCTGACTTTCAAGAATCTTCGGTTTTCTTTTTGATGAAAAGCAGACAATATCTCGGCTGTTCCTGTGACACAAAACTGTGTCCTTTTTTAAGCAATAAATGAGTAAACTAGGATATTATGAGAAAATATATGAGAAAAAGATTTCCCGCATTGCGATTTTCTCTTTATTTCTTTGTTACTAAGATATTTCTTGCTTTCTTCCGATAAGTCAAAGAAAATAAGAAAGAGAAAAAGTGCTAAAAAGGGCGAAAAAAAAAAAAAAGAAGGAAATAGGTGAAAGGTGAACAACAAATCATTTATAAGTTCTTGTTATCTGTAAAGATTTAAGGTTTTCTATTGGACCAGATAGTCTCATTTATCAAATAATTTTGTGCTTCTTGGATGTTTCTACTTTTAGAATCATCTCTGAATAAATTATTTTTTTTCTTTATTTAATATTTGACGCGAGATAAAACCGTGAGTTGGCAAAAACGAAAGACACTGGCCGAAATTCATAAAGTATTTGTTCTCTATCTTTCTTGATAGCATATACGCCACTATGGTCAATGTGTGTATTAGTTTAATTCAGTGGTTTAAACATACATATGCATGTTACGTCCGTATTAAATTATTTAGAGGAGTGAAAATGATATTAAACATTAAATTATACTGGTCTGAAATTCTATGAAGAATTATCATGATTTTGACTGATTTATTGGAGCTTGTGTTCTCATATTGGTTGCTTTAACTATAACCAGAACGTACGGGTATTCTGGAATAGACAGACTACTAAACTGTACCGCATACAATTAATCACTGTGTGTATGTGTACAGTATTTTCTTCTGCTAGTCGCAGACATGGTATAACTGAAATGATGGATCTATCGATCACGTCTCGTCCTTTGACTGAATGCTTGCGTACGATAAGACTTTTCGATCAGAGATGGCCTTGGCCTGATTTCTGTGTAGCTTCGATATCACATTCCTGTTCGGGAAAGAGATGTTGTCGTTTAGTTTCAGATCCACATTGATAAGGCTGAAAATTGATGAAAGATGTTCCAACCATGTCCATCCCCCAATCTTTAATCATGGAATATAGTATCTACCACAGCCTTATTTAATTATGGAAGTAAGGTGGGATTTGAAAGAGATTTAGCCACTATCTCCTGCATGACCAGTAAGTGCTTAGAGCCTCCCTCACTGAATCAAGAAGAAGGTTTTATTCTGCCAGTGTCCCCTAATATTAACACGTAATATGACTACGACTTACGATCCAATGAGAATATCTATGTGGTCACTTAGCCTGTTAGAAATAACAGCCAAATCTTTAGATAGCTCTTTGCTATTTTAAATAATTATTTCTACTTTAGGCACAAGGCCAGCAATTACCCAGTGCCTTACTGGTACTTTATTTTATCGACCCCGTAAGGATGAAAGGCAAAGTCAACCTCGGCGGGATTTGAACTCAGATCGTAAAGGGACATAACTATGCTGGAAAGCATGGCGTCCGA
>OZ024747.1:69463297-69470797 GCA_964016885.1 Eledone cirrhosa
CTTTTGGCTTCTAACTAATTCACCAATCTCTCTTCTCTGCTATCTCCATCTCTCTCTCTTTAAGATTGGTTACTCTTGAACTGTATATATATATATATATATATATATATATATAATTAAGTAGCGTCTTCGGGAGATGAAGACACTCATAGTGCTAAAAGAAAGTAGCCCAGTATTCATTTAAGTATTATTGCGACATTGGTCACGTTTCGGGTTAATCTAGTACGAAAACTAGTAAACTACTTATCGGGTGACTAAATAACACATAAGCTCCATTTCCGACCGTTAATAAGGAAAAGGTCATATTTTCAAGCAGGCAAATTACGGCAAATAAAATTTGAAATTGATGGAAGAGACTCTTCTGTGTCCATGGAGAGTGCACGGAGCAAGAAATATCAGAAGAATAATTAGTTATAAATAACACAAAAAGAACGGCTAAGACGACACATAAAAATATAATCTGGGAAAATCTTGGCAGTTTTATTCGTTTTATGCAACATCACAGAGGAATACAAAATCTGACAGCTTCAAGATTCTTGCTCCAAAGATCGATTCAGGCTCCTTTATTTGTCAAATGTATAGTTTACCAATACTATGCGATAATTTGATGAGACTGTTTGCCACACGCCGTGAAACTCTAGTTTCAATAATTTCAATACTGTGAAATTCTTTAGTTATGTTTTGTGGATATTGTTCCATTGTTGTTTAACCCTAGGTTATTACAGACCAAGCTGACCAGGAGACCTATGATGAAAGGCATTGCAGTTATGGACATCCCATCTTTTATCAGACACGATGTTTCTAAGAGTAGATCTATCCAATATTGCTTTTGTTCTTTTTGTAAGGGTGGAGAGTGAAACATGGACATTTGGTTGTTATTTATAGTAGGTAGAACGACCATATCAAGTCACCTTCGCAGGAAAGGCTAGCACTGAAATTTCATTTTTTATGCTTACAAGTTCAGTATTCTGAAAATGTCAAAACAAAGCGAAAGTTCCTCATTATAATACATTTCACAGGGGAAAAAAGAACCAGGAAGGTGCTGAGTATATTAACTACAAGCAGTGGTACCCGGCGTTGCACGGGATAATGTATTTTGGAACGCGGGTCGCCAACAGACCTAATCGTGGAAAAACTGCATGCCTGGACAATATGTAAAAAAAAATAAACCGAATACTCTAAGGGCTGGATAATCTTTAAGATTTTCCTCGATGAAGCAGGAAAAATGCAGGTTTTCACCTAATGCGGGCCCTAGTGGATCAAGAAAATGAACTTTTTAATGTGCATAATATGCCTTGAAATTTCGGGGAAATCCGCTAGACGTAACGCCTCAAAAAAGCCCTAAAAAGCTGAAAAAATAAAGTTTTTCACCTAATGCGGGCCCTAGGCCATAAAAAAGTTGGATTTTCTTTGCTCACGATATGAAGAAGAGACCGACTAATACATAGTTACAATTTCAAGGAAATCGGTCTGACGTAACGCCTCAAAAACCCCTAAAAAGCTGAAAAGAACGCAGTTTTTCACCTAATGCAGGCCCTAGGGGATAAAAAATTTAAATGCTTTTATGTGCATAACACTCCCTGAAAGATAAGTAATACACATGTAAAGTTTTAAAAAAATCGGTTGGGTATTTCTCGAGTTTTAGGGATTCAAACTCACAGGCACACACACACACATCTTCAGTTTTTTATATATAGATTACATAAGCACACAGCATTGTAATAAAGTAGCCGGACCCGAAGAGATTCAACATTATAGAAGTGCCCTCATTTTCCTATAAACTTTTATATCTTACGAGATGTCGAAAAAGATTCGGGACGCCATCATTTTGATTGTACCCTGAGCTGATCAATATCGAAACAATTGTTAAATATCAATAAAGTTTGTACTTATGCTGCAAAACTGACTCCAATGCTTCTTAATCTATTTACACTGCACATCACAGCCGCCTTAACTCTGGAATACAACCTACATCATACAACGGACATTGAGTGCTTCGAACGGCGCGCCGCTTGTAATTGTAGTTATACACCTAACATTATATATATATATATATATATATATATATATATATATATATATATATATATATATAGAGAGAGAGAGAGAGAGAGAGAGAGAGAGAGAGAGAGAGAGAGAGAGAGAGAGAGAGAGAGAGAGAGAGAGAGAGAGAGAGAGAGAGAGAGAGAGGGGGGGGGGCAGGTTAAAAGTTTAAGCAAAGAATCTTTGCTTTCACATTTTTCAGAATCTTCAGTAACTGACATGTAAACTCTGTGTACACAAATATAAATATTTCAAAATGTTACATGTAAATATCATACTGAGAATACAGGAAGACAGAACGGTTCAAGCGAGCTACAGGAATGAACTTACAAATAGAATAGATGGAAAGAATTATTGTAGCAACAAGCTAAAGGTGCATATAGTTTATTAAATAAACCGAATGCTTGAATAAATTACGAATTGCTACCATGTATTAAAAATATATCAATCATGGTAATAGTGGTAGTAATATTAATACTAATGATATTAACAATGATAAGGGTTTCTTTATTAGAAACACAGAGCTCACATTAAGAAAACATTAAGGATGGCATATGGTTTTAGCGTGTAAAAGATTTTAACAAAACCAAGGAAACAAAGAAAAACAGGGAAAAATATTCAAACAAAATACATTCCTCTATAGTGGGGGACTCGCGGTTCACTCTTAAAGTAAGCTGACAACGAATCATGGGGACTCTGATCGTTAGGGTAAGTGCCCCCTCCATGTTATCCTCCTCCCATCTACAGGTGCACACATAGAGCAGGTTCATTCACTCGGACCAATATTCGCCACTCACACCTTTAAAAAAATCTGGTTGGAAGGTAGCATTTCTCTTTCCTTTCCGATTTTCCTCTACAAGTGAAATCTGAGGAAGTCAACCCGGGATTCGCGGAAGAGGAATGTTCATGTCTTCAACCCTTTCAAGTGTCCACAACACCACCTCTTTCGCCATCGTCACCATTGACAAACAATCCCTGCTCTTCCCGAGAAAATGAAGGTGCCGGAGCAATCTTCATGATGGATCGATTTTACTCTAATTGCGCTTTTCAGGGCGAAACACCATCTGTCAACGCCCACGTAACTAATTCACTAATCTGTTTTTTAATCTTTGTACGCCGGGAACGACGCGTTTAGTTTCCCGTCAAAGAGTTCGTGCCTATACAGTCGACCATATAAGTCACAGATATGTGGTCTGTATAATCGACTACTTTGATAAGTAGACAACCTATGTTAGCTTTATTTACTTGCCTATAGAATAACCTATCTAGATACGATCAGGATGATTCAATGCGCTTTGACGATGTCTACATTGGCACATTTGGGAAATCCAGTCGGTATCTGTGAAACAGTTGAATACGTCTGAGCAAGTTTGTGAGGCTTTTACACCCTCCTCTCTTATCTGCTAGTCCCACAATCTCAGCGTCTCAATGTAGTAATTATGTTGCAAATAAAACATGTATGATGATATACTACTTTTACTACTAATAGCGTGACTAACTTATACCTCTCTTAATGTGCATGTAATTCACATATATTATATTTATATCGTTACACATTCCAGCATTAACATATTTAAGCATACAACTCCTGTGCCCGCACATGTATGTACGAGGCTCGCATATAAATATTCATGATTAGATGCATATACTCGCCCACATACGTATACGCACGCACACACACACACACACACACACACACACACACACACACACACACACACACACACACACACACACCTATATATATATATATATATATATATATATATATGCATGCATAGACTCGCACATACTATCGCATATACTCATGTAAGTATTTGCATATACGCATGTATGTATGTATATATACATAAAAACATATTTGCACATAAATGTGCATAAGAATATGTTGCTATACATATTCCTATACAAGTACACACGAAAGTACGTATTAATATGCATGTACATGTATATTCAACAAGTAACACCACCAGCGCTACCCCCATCATATCACTTAACACCACAAAACAACAACCACAACGGATTCTAACTTATTGAAATCTCGTATGGTATAAAATACGAACGGGCTTCCTTATCCACACAGCCATATTATTTATTATGTTCTTCCATATTTCATTACTTCAATCATTTAGAGAAAAAAAATCCAACACTTTTCCACGATATCTTTTTATTTTATCTTTGAGATAAGTCTTTTTCAGTCATTTGTAAACAATCATCTGATTAAATGCCAAGAACTTAAAGGAAAATGCTGTCTAGGGAGCCAGGCCATAATTATCCTGATTGCTTTCTTCACATTCGTCATAATTTACATATCTGCTCATTAATGAAACTGCGGAGAGTGAAAGGGCGCACAAAAAAACAAAATAAAAAACAAAAAACAAAAACAGAAACATGTCTGGAAGATATACTATTTATGACCCTTTTATTTTTCCTTCTGCATATGGAATACAGTTTACTTTTACAATGCTTTCAATGACCAACAGATTATACAGTGTCATACAGACGTATAACATACACACACACACACACACACACATCCATGCATAGTCACGCGCACAAGTATAATTCTTTTTACAAAACGTTTTTCTTTGACATTTCAGGTAGACGCGCTCCATAATCCACTTTTCTAAAAAAATAAATCATATACAACACGCCAGCATCAACATTTTCCAAGAGATGTCAACATGAGTGGACCTGTTATTTTTATCTAAAGACATTTTTTTCAAATTCCAACCTACCCGTCCCTTCAATCTGTCTTATTTCTCATTCTTCCTTCTGATGAAAGACTAGCGTCCGAAACGTTAAGACCTTCTTCCTGCTATATCAAGCGTTAACCTAATATATTCCTTCCATATACTGTGCCGATTGTATGGTTATTTCTGTTTACCTTTAACACACACACACACACACATACTCTCTCTCTCTCTCTCTCTCTCTCACACACACACACACACACACACACACACACACACACACACACACACACACACATATATATATATATATATATATATATATATATATATAAGAAGTGTCAGCAAAGAAAAGAACATTGGAGAACTATAATACTATACAATGATGATGTATATAAGTTTAACGCTTAATATAGTAGGGAAAATGACATAACGTTTCGGATGTGAGTCCTTCATCGGAAGTTCGAATAAGAGAGAGGGAGAGAGATGAAGGAATAGGGAGTTAGAAGAGTGTAAAAAAAGAAGGGATGCGGGGGGGGGGGGAATAGACAGAATGACGACACGTGATTTTGAAAGGTTGGTATTTCAGAACGAGTACAAGAGCATCCTCGATATTATTGACTATATATCTACTTATTACCCCTGTAATATGCCTACATGTAATGTGCCTAATTTAATGTGCCTAAATGTAATGTGCCTACATGTAATAGGGTACAAGCTTGGGAGGGTTTATTTTGCGTACCATTTCTGCTTTTTAGTCACTTCATGCTCGCTCTCAAAAGTCAAGCTGATGGTACGGTCCCATAGGCTTTGCCCTTTTCTACGCTTAAAATTTTAGTCGAGATAGCAGATGTCGCCTCTTTAATTTTATAAAAAAAATGCGTTCTTCCCCATTTGTTTGTGAATCAGTTGCCTCCTTATCCAATTCTGGATATGTTCTTCGAGCAAGAGGATACTATATTTTTAAATACAATGTAATCGTTGGTTTATTTCTAACTTTACTTACACCATGTCTATACATTCAATATTGGAAGGTACGTTGGCGAACAACGTTTGTGTCTGTGTGTTAGTGTCAAAGTGTGTAAATTGCAGTTGACGTTATTGGTGTTATATGCGGAAATTATCATTTTTGGACATGAGACTCTAGCTATTATTATCTAACTCTTCAAGTTGCTGGATTGGCAGTATCGGTAGAGCGTTGGCCAACAGGTTTTGCAGCATACAGGTATGGATGTTTACTTTCTGAGTTCTAATCCCGCCAAGGTTAAATTCGCCTTTCATCCTTACAGGGTCGATAAAATAAAGTACTAGAAACACGCTGGTGTCATATTAATCGACTTTCCTTTCCCCAAACGTGTTGGCCTTGGGCCTAAATCAGAAACTATTATCCATGTCTTCGAATGTTTATTTCGATATAGTTTTTATTTTTGTCTTTCTCTAAACAGTCGTTTTGCAAAACCTTTTCAGTATTTTTAGCGAGTATCGCTATAGCTTGATTTGATTCAGCGTATGTTGCACAATCAGCGTATGTTGCACAATCAGCGTATGTTGCACAATCTACTCTCTTCTTCATATCTCTCGGTGCACCTCGTATCAACTCTTTTTGTTTTCAGATTTAACGTAAACACCAATTATTGTCATGGTATCATTGGTTTCTGATTTAGGCACAAGGCCAAAAATTTGGGGAGAGGGGAAGCCGATTAAATCGACCCCAGTACATTACTGGTAATTTATTCTATCGACCCCGTAAGGATAAAGGCAAAGTGAACCTCATCAAGATTTGAACGTATTTACTGCGGTATCATTAAGTCCAGTGTTAGCAACATAATCCCAAAAGAAAAACATTTCATCCAGTGACAATGGATACAAATTTGATCTCATCGGGGGCGCCACCTTAAGTAACACCCGTAATCATAAAAACCAACACATCAATAACAATAATGAGGATAATCTTTAGTATTATTATTGCAATACATCTTTTGTCCGTTTTTCACACGAAAGTTGTTATCTCGAAATTCTTAAATTCGTATCTAGAATTCACGAAACATACAAAAAAGCGGTGGGACATGTTGTAAATGATAATTCAAGGGAATAGTCAGCATTTGCTGCAAACAATTTATTTTATCTGTTTATATATGCATATACACACAGACACACACATACATATATATATACACACACACACATACATATAGCCAGCAATGAAAGATCAGTTTAACATACGTTTATCATATTACGCATTTTCATAGCATGTTTTTAACAGTCGGTACTTTAATACGTCTGATGAAGAAGTGTATCAAGAGTGAGACCATAGAATTGCAGAGTCTTACGGAGTGGATGACAGTTTTGAATTTGAGTGCTGATGAAGCGTGTGTGATGTAATAAGGATGTGTAAAATGCTCACCCCCCTCTCTCTCACTCGCCTGGATATTTTAATACTCTGAGATCCTACTTGATAACAGGTAGCAGTCTTTCCTCGTTCTTAAGTACAGAACAAACTAGTAATCATCTCTCGGATCGACTCTTCTTAATATATATATATATATATGAAATAATTATATATATGAAAATATATATGAAATAATTATATGTGTTGTTTATATATATATAAACAACACATATAATTATTTCATTACCAAAGGTTTCAAGAAACTAGATGATTCTTGAAAGCAACATCTAGTTCAATCCTCAGACAAAATAATTATGTTTTGGATATAAATATAGAAATTTATATTGAAACCTTCAGTAATGAAATAATTATATG
>OZ024747.1:69475797-69485797 GCA_964016885.1 Eledone cirrhosa
ATACATATATACACATACATATACCACACATACATATATGCATGTGTATTCATGTATATTTGTATAGAAAGGCCCATACTCAAATTAATAATTGATGTTATTATATGAGATTGTGATAAAGCTATAATGTTTTATTTGGCGAAACATTTACAGCCTTTTTGTGGTTGTTTAACTTAACTTTACCATAAGATACATTTTGCAGAATAAAAACATCCACAACAATAATAATAACAATGATAATGATGATGTTGATGATGATAGCGATGATCATAATCAGGATAATGATAAGATGATGATAATGTTGCTTTTCTTATGTTTTTTCATAACGATATTCATAATGAAATACTAACAATAGTAGAGGATTTGGAGAAGGTAAGGTAAAATAAGCGTGAAAAGTCTAAGATATAATAAAGATAACGATGAGAAAAAGGTGACAAAGTGAGGAGGATATAAAGTAGAAAGAGGAGGAGGATAGAAAAACAAGGGAAACAAAATAAATGCCATTTTACAGATGATTTATGCCTGCTGTTATGCTAACAGTATTCTCTATCATATTTCTCTGAATGTCTACTCTCTGCCTTTTATTTGTTCTATGGATTCTTCTAATCCTTGTTTGTTAACAACCACTCACTTGCGTAACGCAAATTCTCTATCTGTATATATATATATATATATATATATATAATATATATATATATATATATATATATATATATATATATATATACATGATGGCTGCATGCAAACTCTACTAAGAGTATTGCAATCGCTTGTCAGATTACAGAAAATGGTACACTTTTAGGTTACGGCCAGGCACACAGAGGTGTAATATATGCTGAACAAGCAATGCCTGTGCTTTGAAGGTTTTTTTAAGTGGGGAAAGGACTTGCACTCGACCAATCCCACTCTCTGAGCATCGAAAACACTACCCGCAAAGGAGAACTGATCCACATCATCCGATGCTTCCGAAGCCGCATGTTTTTTTCAGTTTCTCTCTCCTAGAAAGGTGTTTTGACAACAACTGGGGGCCTTTCAACCCAGGTGAAAAAAGAAAGTACTATTTGGATGGCCGTTGACTCTGCTGAGTTCCTCCACCCTTTGCTGGGTCTTGTATTTCATCCCGCAGGGTGTCCAAATATCACCCTCCTCACCAAGCAAGCTTGGTAGGGTGGCCGGTTTAGTCGCCGACGACCCTACCATGAGACAGGTTGTAGTGGGTTACATGTTAACAGTAGCACTCAAGAGCGACCTGACATTATATATATATATATATATATATATATCTTATTTTAGCTCTCAAAAAATTCTCACAACCCAATGATGTAGCTACGATGAAGCGAGTAAAGGCCGCCTCTAAAAAACGTAGTCTTCAAGGGTCTGAGAATATTATCAGATTGTTGACTGGCGCGAATAAGACCACGAAAAACTGCGGTGGTTAGATTCAGTAAAAGCATTCATACCACATCTTACTTTGCTCGAGTTAACACGGGACGCGTTCAGGGTTTATGTAGAGATGCCTGTTCGAAAATATATACCAGTTTCCATCCACCACTTTGAGAACTGGCGACGTGCTTGTGATCTTTTCTGAGAGATGTGTGATTGACGCACAAATGTTGAGTATCCTGAGATACCAAACAGGGCTCAGAAAGAACAAATCTTAATAATGTTACCAGCCTTACAAATAAGGAACAGGAACTAGTGGAGACGGCCAGATGCTACTGGCTAGGTATAGTCGGAGTTTCCTCAACAAAGTTCTGTGGCTCTGGTACTGGAGATTGCGATGGAGGATGGAAGCTCCATTATTCAGTTGTTATGCCAGAAGTGATTGTACGGGCGGTGGTTTGGAACCCGACAAGTCCCAGACCGTCAGAATATTTATGGACTGGATTTGCCTCATAAAGCTTAGGCTGAAAGAAAGGCATTTGTGAGAGGTGCAATTTTATCCGCCAAACAGCTATTCCGAATATAGACACTTCCGTGAGGAAGTCACAGCAGCGTAAGATGTAGTAACGACTGAGTCATATATCTTAATGGGAGACTTCAATGCACATGTTGGGATAGACCACATCATATAGGAAAGAGTGATAGGAAGGAACGGGACGTGCAGGCCCTTTGTCTTCCCTATATATATATATATATATATATATATATATATATATATATATTTCGTTTCTGAATTTGTTTAGCAAGATTCTTTATCTGAAAACGTGTGTTGAAAGCGATATTGTTATACTTTGGGAGGGTCATGTTGCCAATAAGAAACACACGCACCAGTTACTTTCATTTCAATTTATTATAATAAATTTATAAATTTAGGAATTTATAAATTTCTGGTTGGTTGGTTGGTTCCACAACCAGATAGTTGTTTATATATTGTCAAAGTTCTTTCGTCACACATTCTGTGACCTCTTCAGTGACTGGGGATTCTTTTCTTTGTTTTTGTGCCTCTCCTTTGTTCTGTCCTACGCCATTTTGTTTCTGTGTGTGTGTTGTGTGTTCAGTCTGCGCATGCGCCACATCCAGGTGTCTGTGTGTGTTTATATTCGTTTATTTATTTGTTTACTTACATGTTACTGGTTGGTTGTTTGTTCTATTAATTGTAAGTTGTGATGTTGCTGTTCCACTCATATTTTCTATTTAATTTTGGTTGTAATTCTTTTATGTTTATTGCCTCTGTGATTTGTCTAAACATTGCGTCTTTTCTGTGTGTAGATTCTATTTTTATTTCTATGTTCTCTAATTTACCCTTATGTTCTATTTTAGCATGTTGGTAGAGTACAGATGATTCTTTACTATCTTGAAGGTCTCGCCAGTGTTCATTTATTCGTTCCCCTACACTACGAGCTGTCTCACCTATGTACACTATATTTTTGTCTCTACATTGTCCTTCAGTACATTGTCCTATACACTACATTTCTAGTATTACAGTTAATATGGGGGCTTATTTTACAGGTTATACATTTCTTATCTATACAGGGTGGTCTTTGAAAAGGGTATGTCTTGCTAATAAGTGTTTTTACGGAGGTACCTGGTCTTTCTACTATCTTAATATTGAGTTTATGTTTATCTAGGGCCCTTCTAAATTTGTAAGCTAATTCACCTCTAGGGGTTGTATCGATGAACATTACACTCTGGTATTTATTGCTATCATACCATGAGTTTATTCTATTAGCCTTATTCCTAGTTCTTTCTATTCTATTCCAAAATGTGCTCCTATACAAGGGGCAGGTCCCATTTGTGTCATTATTTACCATTTTTTCCCATTTGGTTCTGGCTCCTCTATACACTCTGATTTTATCTCTCTGATTGTAACCAGAGAACTGCATACAGTGGATGAAGTGTTGTATGTGTCTCTCTAGTTCTTCGGGGTTGCACATGCGGGACACGTTTCTCATCACCCGTACCAAATCCGCAATCAGTATGTTGATTTTGGTATGGTCTGAAACAGCTGAGTTTCGGCGGATCAGATGTTTGGAAGTCATGGGTTTGGCATAATGGGAATGGAGGATTTGTTTTTTGTTATTAATGGTATCTAACCAGAGCTCTGTGTCTAGTACAGGTAATCGATGGTTGGGGTGTTTACTTGGGTAGTCTATAGTAACTCTAATACTCTGGTGGATGGAGTTAGCTATTTGCTGGATGCTTTCCATTGTGTTTTCTCTAGTTCCTGACTGTTCTCTAGTGGGGGTGACTTAACTACGATGTTTATATCGCCAACGTAGCGGGAGTACATTATCAGGGTTAAGGGGTCTTCTAATTGTTCTTTAAGTTTAAGTTTAAGTCTACTGTCCCACCATACCATGAATAAGTTAGCTATGTCGCCTGCAATGCTAACACCAATGGCTGCTCCTTCCTCTTGAGCATATGTTTTTCCATTAAATTTGAACATATGTTCCTTAAGGGTTAGTTTTATGCTGGCCCCTACCGCATGTGCATATATATATATATATATATATATATATATATATATATATATATTTATTGTGTGTGTGTGTGCATGTGTATGCGTGTGTGAGTCCTACTCTACTATCTCAAGTATCAGGTACTCTGTTCAATAATGGTCTAATAGTTTAAAACTGGATCTATTCCGATATAAGTATATATAAACCCGTAGAGCAAATATTTATTATTTGTACAGATTAAAAGATTAAGCAAAATATGTCTGCTTTCATCCTAAGCGGGATCATCTAAAACTCTCTCTCTCCCCCCTCTCTCTATATATATATATATATATATATATATATATATATATATATATATATATAAACTAATATTGATATATTTAAGAAGGAACTAGCAAGTCCCGTGGAAATTCCATGAATGAAAGTTAAAAACAATAATAAGAGGAGCTATTTAAGAGACGTTCGTCTATCTGTATATTATCTTCTCTCCTGTTGTCTTAGTCTACCTTGATCTAAAACTATATGTCTCTATTCTTCATTCATATCCTCATGTCTCTGTACACATACACACACACAATCCATTACAATTGAGTGTGTATGTGTATATGCATATGTATACATTTATGTTTGTGTATGTAAATATAAAAGCGCAAACACGCATACACTCACACAAAACACACATACACAAATAAAATACACACTCACACAAGTGTAGCTAATCCTGGAACGCTCATCGCTATAGCGTTTCACCAGTTCCCTCCTTCCTCAATCGTTACATAGATGTGTGTGTATGTAATAATTGTTTTGTATAATGTGTCTATTTTTTTATATGTATGAGTAGATTGTGTGTGTGTGTGTGTGTGTGTGTGTGTGTGTGTGTGTGTGTGTGTGTGTGTGTGTGTGTGTGTGTGTGTGTGTGTGTGTGTGTGTGTGTGTGTGTGTGTGCACGTGTTTGCACTTCTGTTGTCTGAGTATCTGTTTATGTGTAGATGTAACTAAAGCGTTACAAATGTACAAATGGGCGAAACACAGCAAGAATTATAAGATATTATAAGATATTACAACTTAGTCTTTTGTGTCTTCATTAAAACTAATATCTATCGAATTTATCATTGAAATTATTTGATACTTAAGTTTTGTTTTCAACTGAAATGTTTTCTTCTGAAATGAATTAACATCATTACCCACTCATTCGAGTCAACTACTGATTTCTATGTTTCTGATTTCTATGTTTGAGTGTTGTCTGTTAGAAATAACAGCTAAATCTCCCTAAAATTTCACCCTATCGTCTCGACAAAGAATAACACACCGTAATCATGAATATACAATATGATGAGATGTTCATGATCAGATCACCATATTAAGTAATTTAGTCCACAAGATGATAGACTGGCATTTTTATACAACTCTTGAAGAGTCAAAGAAAAGATTTTTTGCATCATATTAATTTCTGGCCAACATTTCATGAGTTTAAATATCACCGATCTAAGCCGATTTTAAACATCACAATTTTAAAAAGCAATCAGCAAATTAATTTCAATAACATCCAACATAATAGATCAAAGAAACAATTTAGGTTTCAGGTGATTCTTCTATAGTGAAATTGAGCACTTCATAATCAGCATATGGCCTTTCACTTCATTTGCATACACTGTTATATTAATCCATTTTCTGTTCATGTTTATACAAGAATTTATACCAAACCAATTGTTACATTCTGTAAAGTCTTCTGAAATAAAACTAAAGATGATATTTCGTTTCTGTAATGATTGCAAATTTACGGCATTTGGAGAACTGATTTATAAAATCACTTCTTTTAATGGCTAGTTTGAATGTGGTACCTGTCGGCTACAACCTTTAACATATCCAGAGAAAACTGCCAAAATTTATTTTTACATGTATGTTGTCCAAATATTGATGCCAATACACACATGACATCAATTGTCTCTGCAGCTACAAAAGCTTCTTACAGTTTAAAGAAGGAAGTCTCCAGTTAAACTGTTTGCTATGAAGGCTACTTTATACATTCCTTACACAAAGAAATCAACTATTAACAAAAGCAAGCAATAAGATCTGCTCTTTGAACCCAATGACAATGCCAGTAACAAAAGTCAAATGTGTACTCTCTACAGAGATAGTGTTATTTCAAGTTGCACTGTAACTGCATATGATATAAATGCATAGTTTGATACAGACAGTGAATAACTTATTCCACAAACTGTCATTGTCTTTTGTTTGTCTGAAAAGATGTAAGGAATTAAAAGTTTCTGGAAGTTTATGAAATTGGCTGCAGAAGCAGTATTGTGTTTAGAAAGCTGATATCTCAAACAAACTTGTCATCATTTAACACCATTGCAATGGGTTTTGTTTCATTGTTTATGGTTTAAACTAACATTCCCAACCTTTCTTCAGTACAAATATTATGAAATACAATGAAATTTTACACTGAATTTCTGATCTAGTACATATTCAAATTCTTCTTATATCAAACACACACACATACATACACATATGTGTTAGTATGTGTGACTGCGGACATTGACAGATATACTTATGTATGTGCGTATGTGTGTGCGTGTGCGTGTGCGTGT
The DNA here is from genome assembly GCA_964016885.1 of Eledone cirrhosa. Taxonomy (NCBI): domain Eukaryota; kingdom Metazoa; phylum Mollusca; class Cephalopoda; order Octopoda; family Eledonidae; genus Eledone; species Eledone cirrhosa. The sequence continues at coordinate 69,482,291 of OZ024747.1, forward strand.
GCGTGCGCGCGTGTGTGCGCGCGTGCGTGTGTATGTGTGTGCGTGCGTGTGTGTGCGTGTGTGTATGTGTGCGTGTGTGCACACATACAAATTCAGAGGAGGAAAGTGATAGTGCGAGGAGTCATGAAAGAGAAGTCCTATATTTTCAGTTGTGAAAATCAACATTGCCATATATAAGTGTTTAGTTTATTGAAATCAGTGAAAGACTAAATAGCCTCTAGCAGGATATATATAATTTTAATCAAAATAATACTGAAGAACTTACCCTTAAATATGAAGTGCGGAGCTCTGCTGTAATAGCGACTCTTATACAAATTACATAACACATATACGTGCACAATACACATACGTATACAACCACATACATAAGTACATGAACACAAATTCAATACGCATATATATATATATATTAATAATAATAATAAACATGAAGACTAAAATCCCAAAAGGGCTCGATAAGGATAAATATATATCAAATATATAAGAACTGTAGAACAAATATTTATTAAAATAAGAAGATCCCGTTAAGGGTGAAAGCAGCGATTCTTTGCTTAAACTTTAATCTGTTATTTTAATATATATATATATATATATATATATATATATATATATATAGCTGTTAAAACGGCCGGAACTCAGCCGTTGGGGTCCCGAATGTTTCATATGAAACATTATGTACAGATAATATATTTATCTAATTTCAACAGATTTGGATTTTCACATTTCATTTCATAATTTCAAAATGACTTTCATGTCCGCTACGACCATCTCCAGATTAATGTTGACGTCACTATTTTTCTTTAGTGAATATTAATATAGCGAAAATATCTAGGTGTCGTTCGTATAGTTAAAGGAGATAATCAAGTATTTTAATATTTTATAATTGTGTGTTTATTTTTACGTAATTCATATCTCAAAGGGAAAGAAATTTTAAATTTGTCTCAGTTAATAAGTATTATAGAATATATCAATTTAACCTAAACTGAATTTTAATTTAACTAAACCAATCTAAACCAAATTGAATCCGTATCATTATCCATTTGGATCTGGATTGTGCTTTTCAATAAAAGTCTTTAAGCTTTCTTTTGACTTCATTTGAGACACAAATTTATAAAATGGGAATTATAAAATATTTGTTGTAAAATGATTACTTAGAGGGAGGGATATGTGTGGCATTAGGGTTTCGAATTTATTTACAGTATGTTTGCATGCGACTGATCAATTATATTTCTTTGCAATTCAAGCATGCGATGAAGTAAATAAGATTTCTGCATTTACAGTTCATATTTGCATTCGCAAATATTTTTCATCCGAGTTTTATATTAGTGAACAGCATGCATAAACTCAAATATGCAACAACTATTGTCATTTCATTTGGATACTGTGAAGTTTATATTGTTGTTTTGATCAAACTTCTCTTTTGCTGACGATTATTTCAATTTCATTGGTTTTCGTTTGTTTGAATAGGCCGTGTATCAGTAATTAGATCATTTAGTTTATTATATCTGATAAAAAGTATGTTTAATTTGGCGACTTTAAAAATATGATTTTATGGACTGTGCGTCGCTACAATAGGTATTAGATCAGGGTTTTGCTACCCGAAGTTTCTCTACAGCTATTCGTTTTGTACGTTCTATACAATTTTGAGTAAGAAGGGATAGGTATCCTTCGAGTTCTTCAGATACAAATTTTTCTTTCTAGACAATATAGAATGTTACGTTTTGTATGTGTTGGATGGCATGATTAGAAATTTAAGTATTGGTATGCGTATGTGTTTTTGTGATATATATATATCTGTTGTGATGGTGCTATTTTTAATAGCCATATTCAGAAATCGTAATATTGTGGTATTTGTCTCCTTTGTAAGTTTTAGGGTTTGGTGTAGATTGTTCAGGAGGGTGTTGAATTCGTCTTAAACAATCGAGGGATTCTGTCTATATAATAAAACAGTCATCAAGAAATCCCTTTATCCCTTCAAATGTGAATAATTCATTTTCTTCTAAATTTTCGTACAGTTTTTTCTTCTTATAATATTTTGCCTGGTGTTAATATTCTGGTAATCCTCCCTGTATTTTTATGGAAGAAAAACTCAACCAATCTTATTTCGAGAGTATTATTGGTTTCAAATTCACACTGCAGAAGGCCTACATGTTATTTTTGAAGCAGAGATCTAGAATGGTATTACATCTTGTTGAGTAGAGTATTTGTTCAAAGAACAATATGTTGTACGAGTTAAATAATAATTTAGCTTATCTTTGTTCATACTGTGGCATTCCTGAGGAAATGTGGCTTTCAAGCGATTTGATATTGTTCAGTCTGAAGCCTTCTAAAAGAAGTTCATTGGCGTGTTGGACATATTGTCTAAGTATTAACCAACCTCGACCAAGAATATACGCAAATTTATCATCATAATTTGGGACATACACAAGCGCACACAGACTCGCCTTCACACACATCCAAACACTATCATTATAAGGATTATGTGCACAGAGAATACTTATAATAATATATACACTGTACTTTCCGAAATATATAGTACTATTGAATAATGGACATAATGGTTTTAGCTATTAGCATCCCATTATTATATATATGTACTGTCCTTAATGTCTACTTTATGTAAACCCTTGTGGTTAATAAAGAAAACATTATTATATATATGTAGGGCGGTGGATTGGTCGGACGCCATGCTTTCCAGCATAGTTACGTCCCTTTACGATCTGAGTTCAAATCTCGCCGAGGTTGACTTTGCCTTTCATCCTTACGCACTGGGTAATTGCTGGCCTTGTGCCTACAAGTAGAAACAATTATTATATATATGTATATATATATATATATATAGAGGGGTGGGGAGGGAGAGAGAGAAAGTTTAGACTATAATTATAGTAAAATATATTTCGAGGAAGCTTCTATTTCAATCCTAAACTTCGCTCGCCACATTCCAATCATACTTTCTTTGTTATATATATATATATATAGAGTTAGTTAAAGTCCCGACCGCAGCGCCAAACGCTTGGGATTCTCATATCTTCAGAGAGAGAGCGCGAGAGAGAGAGAGCGAGCGAGAGAGAGAGAGCGAGCGAGAGAGAGAGCGGGAGAGAGAGTGCGAGAGAGGGAGCGAGAGAGAGAGAGCGCGAGAAAGAGAGAGAGAGAGAGAGAGATTGAGAGAGTTCTCTTTTACCACATCTTATAAAACACTTTGCATGAACTACAACTCTTTAGAGCTTTCTTGCCACACACATTCTCCAACTACTACAATCTGCAAATATTCAATGAGAATTATCCGCACTAACATCAATTGGCTCTTCGTGTCATGTGCTCTGACCCTCTTCCTTCATTTATTCGTAACAAGAAACAAACATTTTTGTCTGCTAGCATTTTCCTTGTTTCCTCTCACTGTCTACTTTAGAGTCAAAGGTGTCTTGTCTGTCTGCTGTAAATACTGAAGTTTGACATGACTTTATTCTTTCTCACCAATAATGTCAATCAGCAAGTAGAAATTTAAAA
>OZ024747.1:69513297-69573297 GCA_964016885.1 Eledone cirrhosa
ATAAATATGATTATGTCTATAGGCATTTCGTGATTGGTCAGCTCAAGAGACGATCATTGACATTGATCGGGCACGACTCTGGCATCAAACTTTTGAAATACACACACACACACACACACACACACACACACACACATACACACACACACACACACACACACACTAACACACACACACACACACACACACACACATATATATATATATATATATATATATATATATATATATATATATATATATATATATATATACAATGATATTAAATAAATGGAAACACTATATTTATAAAACTATATTTATTTTATTATATATATTTCAAGGGTACCAAAAGACTTTGGTACGCTTTCTTCAGATAAAATACAAAGTTTGTTTTATAAATACAGACATACCCAGGAAAATCATACCTTATCAGTTGGATATTCTCTGGATAGTGGAAATATATTAGGGATTTTTTAAACTTATGGGTGAATATGCAAATGAATATGTAAATAATTGAAAAACAACCGTTTATTTAAACGACTATGGAGAGAGAGAAGAGAGAAGAGAAGAAGGAGAAAATGGTGTGAGAGAGAGAGGAAGGAAAAAAGCGAAGATGAATAAAAAAACTTATATAACGTTAATTTGAGGGAAATGTATTCGGAGAATTATCTATGTACATATGTAAATATATATCTTAATAATATGTGTATTTATATTAAAAGGATATTTTACGATTATTAGTTGTTTAAAATTTGCTTATAATATAATATTTTTCATTCGTTTATAAGTAGATAAATAAATAAATAAATAAATAAATGGATGGGTATATCATGTTATAGATAGTTGTTCTAATGAGTTATGAGGGATATTGGTTTTGTATTTTATGTAAATAAATATGTATTTAAAATTGAGAATGATTTAAAATTAAATTAAATTAAATTAAATTAAATTAACCGAGTTAAGTAAGAATATTTATATTTATTTGATTGAAAAGGGAAGATAAGGAAAAAACTCCGGTTTTATTTATTTATTCGTTAGTGTGAGACTATTTAGTCAAAATAAGTATGGATGTTTAAGATACATTTAGCCAGAATCAGTTAGTGGTTATTAATCCATTGAAAAAATATTGAGAAAATATTGAAAAATTATTGAAAAAATCTTGAAAAAATATTGAAAAAATATAGAAATAATATTGAAAAAACTTTAAAAAAAATCTTGAGAAAAATTTTGAAAAGAATTTTGAAAAGTTCGGGTATTTATTTACCAGACAAAAAAAACTCTTATTTTAGTCCAGAAATAGCCGTCGAAACGGCTTGAGCTCTGCCGTCGGGGTCATACTTTCTCCTATTACCCACTCTACTACCCTATGTATTGAGTACTCTGGTGTTTTATGGTCCATCTGGTTCTTACCACAACTCCTTCGTTTTATATATATATATATATATATTATATTATATATTATATATGTATATTATATTATATATATACCAAATTAAAAAGCGGAGTTAAAGACTCATGTTAATTCTCTATAATTTAATGAGCTCAAGGAAGAAATTCCGGGCCCTTTATAAATCAGTATACAGAGAGAAATACACAAAGAGGTATATGTTTAATCACAAGGAATAAAGAAACACTAGAGTACTGTTAGTCATTATTGGATGGTTAGTACATTTTAATTTATTCTTTTAATTGATCTGTATTCTCCTTTCCTTTCGTAGACAATATCTTCTTCACTCTGGTGGTTCTCTAGACTCTGTGTTTAAACACATACCTCTTTGTGTATTTCTCTCTGTATACATATATGAGAGAGAGAGAGAAAGAAAGAGGGAGAGAGGGAGGGCCAGAGAGAAAGGAGAGAGGGGGGAAGAGATGAAGTAGAGAGAGAGAAGAGAGAGAGAGAGAGAAGAGGGAGAGGGAGAGAGATAGAGAGAGGCACACACAAGAACGGTGGGAACACGAGCATAAAATAGTGTCAAAAAATAGGAAAACAAATATACTCAAAATCAAAACAGAAACTTTCTCGCCATTCAGTTATACACCCAACAGTGTCAACAATGTCAAGAACTAAGTTTTACACCACTCAGGTTTATTTGCAAAAAGACATAGACGAGACAAAACTAGTAACATATCAGAAGTCAAAACGTAGAACGAAAAAAAAACTATATATTTATATAATTTATGTTAATTCAGTATATGTATAATAGTCGTAACACTGTATTCAACATAGGACAAATATAAATAGAAATGTTCTCGATGAAAAAGTGGAAATCTTAAAATGCTGAGGGGGTGAAGACGCCTGTCTGAGCAGTAATATGATCATGCCGAGAAAAGGATATAGAAGCATAGACAGGAAGACTAGAGCCTAGACTAGACTTTCACCAGCTGAGGACCTAAGCTATAGGAGATTTGAGGTCGTTATCTAAAACAATTCAAGTTAAAAAAAAAAAAAATTATACCTGATTATTGAGATCAGAGAGTCACTCCAGGTAGAGACGCTACTTCCCCGAATTGAGGGATCACAGCTCCGATACTATGGACATGTGGTTAGAATATCTCAGGAAAGAATCGCTGGACAGACTTTACTGGGCGAAACCAACAGGTAGGAGACCCAGGGGTAGACGCCGGGCAAGATAGTTGGATAACGTCCATGGACTTGGCTGGTCACGCTTGGGGATCCAGCTGGAGCAGTTGGACACTGTTGCTTCTGACAGGACCCACTGGAGGGAGTGTTTGAGTCCCCATGGCCCTCTCAGGAATAAGACGGTGAAGAAGAAGAAACCTGATTATTATTTATTAATGATTACAAATGTAAATGAGTTACAAAATGTTCCTTCTAGCTAATTAATTGATTTTTCCATTTGCTGCATAGAATAAAAATATATATATATATAAAATAAAGGTCCTCGAGGATGAGTTGCCCTAAGCTACATCTTATAGGTAAGTCCAGCCCTCACTAGAGCAATATGTGGATATGGAATTTGCCAGAGAAAGACATTTTTGCAGGAATATTAGAATGAGAAAAAAAACAGAATAATACATACTGTATCGCAGTAAAGAACAATGAAAGTCAAATGATGTGAATAGAATGAGCTGCGTATGTACGTATATACGTAAACACACAAACATACGTGCACACACAACACACACACACATTATAAATATATATATATATATATATATATATATATATATATATATATATATATATATATATATATATATATATATATATATATATATATATAATGTAGGTAGTACGGTGAAATACTGGTGTTGGTTCTAAATCAAACACTCCATGCACAGGCAGAATATATATAAAAGAAAAAACGATGAGCAGATCGATACTGGAGTCGGGTTCATAACTCCTATAGGTCACCTTGAACCAATCATCTGCGAAACGCGCGTAACAGGTCGATACGCAATAAATATGTTTTATATGTAAACGAAACTTCCTCGTTTTTCTATTATATATATATATATATATATATATATATATATATATATATATGTGTGTATATATATATGTGTGTATATATATATATATATATATATATATATATATATATATATATATATATATATCAGTTGTACCTCTCCAAATACGGTCTCGAATCAGGTAGATCGGTAACCCAATAACACATACTAGTTACAATGCACACACCAATGCAAGTTATCTTTAAATACATACACTCTACAATACGAACCAAACTTCTGTGAAAAATACCCGAGCATAACTCCTAGAAACGGGAAAAATAATCATGCACCCTACATAACTGTACAATGTAGAAAATCATAATGCTAAAACCTTTTATATATATTAACATACACATAAGGACAAATGCACTGACACCACATAAAAATACATAAACTTTTAAATGCCTCAGCAATAGCGAAAGTATTTAATAATAGGCCAGACTCCCATAATGCAAACCCAATAATCATTAGAATAAACCTCAGACAACACTAACCGTCCACCAAACACAGCAACCCACACCGTTGCACAACTCTATTATACCAACCAAATTAGTAATACTTTTTCTGTAGAATAAGTGCTACATAAACATAGGTATTACGGTACCATCAATACCTACAGCATTCAGCAACAACCCCCCAAAATTACGAAACCAGCCAAAGATTTACACAATACATCTGCAACACTCACCAAATTTAATGATTAACCAAACACAGAACTACTCCATTACAGAACACCAAAAGTCTTACACCAACACAATCCTGTATTTCATTTCTCCCCAAAAGAAAATGACAGATCGTAATAGAACTAACTGAAAATACAGACCCTCTAAATATATATGCTATGTATCTGTAATTCACGATGATATGGTAGGGGTACCGTAATGGTATACGGCGTTTCTTGGGTATTTTAAGCCTGGCGAAGCCTATCACCACTCCAGGTTTGAATACATCAGATGTCATTAAAGAAGGATAGACAAAAAGAGATATAGAGGAAGAATCGATCACAGTACAAGACAGGTACATTTTAATTTGTTTCCTTTTAAAGCAAAATGTTTTTCATGGACACCTGAATTACTACCGTGGCCCACACAGGGCCTTATGGGTCCCAATTGAAAACCACTGATCTATATATGGTTAAACCACTCTATTTAGTTACCTACTGGCTCTCAATTGCATTCCATTCTTCTCATGTATTTGACTGCAAAGTTTTGGTCTCTTCATGGTTCTTACATGGTCTCTTCACACATTCCCTCTGCTAACCCCAATATAGGCCTCCATCCCCATCTGTCAATCAAAATATAGCAACGTCTTCAAAGAGAAAGACTTAAATGAAACAGATTAATTTCATCTACACACACACATATATATACATTGCTAAAGTTAAGAGTAGATACACTCTTAACTTTTCTGTAGCATATATTACTGAGTGGTCTTCACTAGTGATAATTGATCTACACACACACACACACACACACACACACACACACACACACACACACACATGTGAGAGAGAGAGGGGGGACAGAGAAAGGGAGAAAGAGAGAGACAGAGACAGAGAAAGAGAGCGACAGAGAGAGAAAGAGACAGCGATAGAGGGAGAAAGAGAGAGCAAGAGAGCGAGTGATAAAAAAAGAAAGAAAGAGAGAGAGAGAGAATCCCGGGATTAATCGGGGTAACCACAGTAAGTACTCAATGCATTAGTAAATTGTGAACATCAAGTTTAATATAGAAATGGCTTCTGTTTCCTACAAAGGAAATCACCAGGGCTTTCCTGATGATCTCTTTTGAATAAAACAGTTCTAGTACTGTAGAAGCCATTTCTATATTAAACTTTATATATATATATATATAGTAATAATAAAATTGAAGACTAAAATCCAAAGAGGGCTCGATAAGGAAAATATATATCAAATATATAAGAACCGTAGATTACAGCCCCACGTTATACCCTAACGGATAGTACGATCTATACGTGGATATTTTACGTCTTGATGTGGGAGCTAAGTATATGTTTTGTTTATTCCTTTACTTATTTGCATAGGTTAAGTATATATTATCCGTATGTTTTGTGAAGGTATGTATACCTTCTCGTACATATATTTGACTGTTATAGCGTATAATTTTTACATATTCTGGTATTTAGGGTTTGGCTATGTGTATACGGGAGTTTTGCGTCCGCGTGAGTGTGCAGATTCGTACGTATGGTGGGTGTGTGTATATGTGTACTTCTTGTTTTAGTTGACTTACGTCTCCGAACGTTCGTGTATTTATATGTAGGAACGCGTGTGCGCTTGTTATATACGTATTTATTTACTTATATACGTCTATATAATTATTTATTTATTTGTACACAAGCATACACACACACACACATATTTATATGTGCGTGGTTTTGTATACCCATGGTAAGGTTTTGCGTATGCTTGTGTATGTACGTATCTGTTTGCGTGTATGTATTTATTTGTTTCTATTACTTCTGTATTGTATTTATTTACTTTGTTCTTAACTCTGTAGCGGAGATTCATTTGGTCTCCTAGTTAGAATTTTAGTCTACGACTTCTGCTATACCATTTACGTGGTTTTGTCTTTGCGTGCTATTGTTCTCCACGCTCCAAATATGACTTATTATCTTCGTTTTTTCGTTCATTGCCAGAGAACGTCTCTATGCACCACCTAAGAGAACATTAGTCTACGACCTCTTTTATACCATAAATGTGGTTCTGTCTTTGCGCGTAATTGTTTTTCACCGCTCCTATTAATGACGTATTATTCGTTTTTTCCCGTTCTTCGCCAGCGAACGTTACCACGAACCAAAGTATCGTCTTCCTGTCTTCCTCCGGTTGCAACGTTTTTTGAAATATCCAGTTCTGCGTTTACAGATTGACTTTGTTAGTTTCAGAAGATCCCGTTAAGGGTGAAAGCAGCGATTCTTTGCTTAAACTTTAATCTGTTATTTTAATAAATATATATATATATATATATATATATATAGGAAAAGAGTCAGGACCCCGACGGCTGAGTTCCGGCCGTTTCGCCAGCTAGATCTGAACCATAGCTCAGCCGTCGGTGTCTTGACTCTTTTCCTATTACCCACTCTACTACCCTAAGTATCGAGTACTCTAGTGCGGTATGGTCCATCTGGTTCCTTACCACACTTCCTTCGTTTTATATATATATATATATATATATATATATATATATATATAATAATAATAATAATTGTTTCTACTTTTGGCACAAGGCCAGCAATCACCCAGTGCATTACTGGTACTTTATTTTATCGACTCCGTAAGGATGAAGGGTAAAATTAACCACGGCGGGATTTGAACTTAGAATGGCAAGGGCCGTAACTCTATGCGTCAAAGCATGGCGTCCGACCCTCTACCGATACTGCCAATCCACCGCTTATATATAATAATAATAATTCTTTCTACTTTTGGCACAAGGCCAGCAATTATCCAGTGTATTACTGGTACTTTATTTTATCGACCCCGTAAGGATGAACGGCAAAGTTAACTTCGACGGGATTTGAACTCAGACCATAAAGGGCCGTAACTCTTTGCTGCAAAGCATGGCGTCCGACCCTCTATCGATACTGCCAATTCAATAATAAATGTGAAGACTAAAATCCAAAGAGGGCTCGATAAGGATTTATATATATATATATATATATATATATATATATAGGAAAGTAGCCTGGCTGGAGATCGGTCCAAGGAGACAATGCTTCCATTGATCTTTTCGTTGCTGATACTATTAGATGGTCACTTACTTCTCTTGGCATAATAGAACGTACCAAGTATAGAATGGTTCAGGATTCGTACCCACGACCTTACGATCATTGGTTCAATACCTTAACTACTAGGATACATCAAGTTTCATATTCAGGGGAATAAGCAAATATATACATACATTCATTCATACATACACAGACACACTCATATATATATATATATATATATATATATATATATATATATATATATATATATACACACACACACATGCATACCAGTAATGTACTGGGTAATTGCTAGCCTTGTGCCAAAAGTAGAAACAATTATATATATATATATGTTTATTCCGGGTTCAATCGAGGCTAACCACAGTAAGTAAAGTACTCAATACATAGCAGAGTATAAATATAAATCATCAGAGAAGCCCAGGGCTTTCCTGATAGATTTCCTCCGAATGAAACAGTTCTAGTCCTGTAGAAGCCATTTCTATATTAAACACACACACACACACACACACACACATATATATATATATATATATATATACATACACACACATTTGATTTGTGGTTCTTTAATGGAGAGGATTGGTGAAGGCGCATGGCTGTGTGGTTAGAGAATTGGATTCGTAATAGTGAGGTCGTGATTTCGATTCCAGGACCTGGCCATACGTTATGTCCTTGAGCAAGACACTATTTCACGTTGCTCCTCCTGTCTGGATTTGCGACCGATAGATAGTAATAGCAATTGCAAAGATCAATGGAAACATTGTTTCCTCGATCCGATTTGACGAACTCCACCCCACTCGTTAAACGGATGGGGTGTGGGATGTTGTCGATCGACTGTCAATATATATTGTATATAAGAAAGATTTTTATGAAATTTCATAAAAATATATTTGCGTACAATAAAAGAGATAATAAAATATGCAGACAGCATTCAACCTCCTGATGATGAGATTGTGAAAGTCTAGAAATGTTTAGGAACTTTGTTGTTCCAAATGAACTGAAAAGTATTCAAAGAGAAAATATAATAAAAAATGTTAAACTCTTGTATAGCCGCGTCTTGAATAGCACAATGCGTCTCAAGGGCTTCTATATCGTTTTCTTCCGTAGACTCGAAATTATTATAAAATGCACTTTCCTAAGATATACACACATATATACACATACATACATTCATTCATTCATACACGGGTACACACAGGTTCACGCACACACACACACACACACACACACACACACACACACACACACATATATATATATATATATATATATATATATATATATATATATACACGCACACACATTTGTTTTGCGGTTCACTAATGGAGAGAACTGTTCATTCCGTTTAGTTAATCATGATGTTTAGTAGGAAAAGTACTCTACGTTATGCAAGTCATCTTTTGTTGATGTTGAATTACATGGTTGATGCAAGAACGGAGTTAATATTTATTTGATTAAAACAACAGGCGGCCGGACTTTAATAGAATATTCCCAGTCCGGCCTCCTGTTGGATTTCTCACACACACACACACACACACACACACACACACACACACACACACACACACACACACACACACACACACACACAGACACACACACACATACACATATATATGTATATATATATATATATATATATATATATACTCCAGTTTAATATAGAAATGGCTTCTACAGGACTAGAACTGCTTCGATCAAAAGAGACTAACATTGAATGAAACAGTTCTGGTCCTGTAGAAGCCATTTCTATATCAAACTTGATGTTTACACTCCACTAATGTATTGAGTAATTTACTTACTGTGGATACTCCCGATTGAACCCGGGACTCATACATATATATGTGTGTGTGTATGTGTATGTCTGTGTGTGTGTGCGTGAGTGTGTGTGAGTGAGTGTGTGTGAGTAAGTGTGTGTGAGTGAGTGTATGTGAGTGTATATGTCGACTAACCTAAGCAGAGTTTCATGTCGGGTCGGTAACTTACTATGTAAATAAATACAATAACAGACTGAAATAAGTATATCGGATCGACTAAAAAAAGGCAACATAAAACACCGGCTCGAGGTATTGCTGCAGCACATCTGCGGTCCTGTAACTGAAACCAACTAAATAATACTGTGTGTGAATATATATGTGTGTGTGTGTGTGTGTGTGTGTGTGTGTGTGTGTGTATGTATATATATATATATATATATATATATATATATATATGCGTGTGTATAAGTGTATATGTGGGTGCGTATGTACTTTTTTTGTTGTCTTTATACTTCTATCTCCCCATATATCTCATATTCTGTCTGTCTCTCTCTCACTCTCTCTCACTCTCTCTCACTCTCTCTCACACACTCTCTCTCACTCTCTCTCACTCTCTCTCACACACTCTCTCTCACTCTCTCTCACTCTCTCTCACACACTCTCTCTCACTCTCTCTCATTCTCTCTCATACTCACAGGTACACACAGATACAGCAGACACAGAAACATATTTTCTTTCTTTCGTTGAGAATTTTCATATTATTTCTTCCGTTAACTTCTAACATGTCTCCTCCCACTCGTCTGCATGAAATACAACCGCCATGTTTACTACCGCATTACTGGTGACTGACAGTCTACAATAGAACCTCCTCCATTTTTCTTACAATGCTAGCTAATCCCAACCCTCAAAACTATATTTTCAGACAATAGATGGAGTTTTAGGATTAGTTGTATTGTTTTATTAATACAAACTGAATACACATAAGCAGCGGCTACAACTAAAGAGGCGGTCGCTCAGTAGTCACTCAATATGCTAGATATAGCAGCCAAATCTCCCACAAACTAAACTTTTATCGACTTAAGAAGGAAGGACATAGAGCGTATGTAGCTCTAGACATACTGTACCAAAGACTAAGAAAGGGATGATGGTTATGGGTGGTAAATCAAAATATATCTGGTGTTAAACACCAACAATTACAACAGAATTGTGCCCGCAGATAGTTTCTTAAACTGAACATTACACCACCACACGTTTTTAATTGAATTTGAATGGTTGTTAACAATACACATCCACAGATACACATAGAGACAAACAATCAAAAGCAAAAAACATGCAAAGACACACACGGCAATATATATATATGTGTTAGGTGTGTAACAACAGTGACAGGCGGCGCGCCGCTCGAAGCACTCAACGCTGTCCGTTCGAAGCACTCAATACGAGGTCCATTTCGTTTGGGTTGTATTCCAGTGTTGCGGCTGTAGCGTGCAGGTTATAAATAGATTTAAAAGAGTCGAGGTCAGTGTTGCAGTATATGTACAAACTTTATTTGCATATTACAATTATTTCGATATCGATCAGCTCAGGGAACAATCAAGTTGTCGGGATCAGACTCTTTTTCGACATCTCGTTAGATATGCGAGCTTATATGTGCAGACAGTGTATGTGTGCGTATGTGTGTGAGTGTATGTATGTGAGTGTGTGTGTGCGAGAGAGAGTGTGTGAGAGAGTGTGTGAGAGGGTGTGTGAGAGAGTGTGTGAGAGTGTGTGTGTGAGAGTGAGAGTGTAAGAGTCTGTGTGTGAGTGTGAGAGCCTATGTGTGAGAGTGTGTGTGTGTGTGTGAGTGTGTGTGAGAGTGAGAGTGTGAGTGTGAGAGTCTGTGTGCGAGAGTCTGTGTGAGAGTGTGTACGAGAGTGAGTGAGAGTGAGAGTGAGTGTGAGAGTGTGTGTGAGAATGAGTGTATGTGAGAGTGAGTGTGTGTGTGTGTGAGTGAGAGTGAGTGAATGTGAGTGAGTGTGAGTATGTGTACATAGTAGTGGTTTACATGTATGTTTGTGTTTACTGTGTGTGTACATGTGTGTCTTCCTCATATACTTCATATATCCTTTTCAGACCAAACGTCTTCAATATTCCTTTCCATCGTCATCATCTCGCTCTACCTATCGTCATCATCTCGCTCTACCTATCGTCATCATCTCGCTCTACCTATCGTCATCATCTCGCTCTACCTATCGTCATCATCTCGCTCTACCTATCGTCATCATCTCGCTCTACCTATCGTCATCATCTCGCTCTACCTATCGTCATCATCTCGCTCTACCTATCGTCATCATCTCGCTCTACCTATCGTCATCATCTCGCTCTACCTATCGTCATCATCTCGCTCTACCTATCGTCATCATCTCGCTCTACCTATCGTCATCATCTCGCTCTACCTATCTTCATCATCTCGCTCTACCTATCGTCATCATCTCGCTCTACCTATCGTCATCATCTCGCTCTACCTATCGTCATCATCTCGCTCTACCTATCGTCATCATCTCGCTCTACCTATCGTCATCATCTCGTCCGACCCTCTACCGATACTGCCAATATGTTTCTTTATTCTGTTGTCTTATAATTGTTTCTACTTTAGGCACAAGGCCAGCAATTACCCAGTGCATTACTGGTACTTTATTTTATCTACCCCGTAAGGATGAAAGGCAAAGTTAACCTCGGCGGGATTTGAACTCAGAATAGAAAAGGGCCGTAACTCTTTGCTGCAAAGCATGACGTCCGTCCCTCTACCGATCTGCCAATCTAAGTTCAATAAAGTACCAGTAATGCACTGGGTAATTGCTGGTCTTATGCCTAAAGTAGAAACAATTATAATTAGTTTATTCTGTTGTCAGTCCAGAAAAGTTTCTTTCATTCCCCTACGTCCTATTATGTTTCTCTGATGTTTTTATTTTAATTTTGTCTATTATGCTGTTCTCTATCGTTTTTCATGCATCTTTTCCAAGAGGATGGGGAATCTCCTCGCATACTTTCTGACATCCTGGGATGGACTGTTGATACCGCCAGTTTAAAAACACACTGTTAATTCCAGTTTGACGGCTGATGAACGAAGATCTTGTTTGATCCCTGTTATATTTGTTCTCGTCTCCGCTCTCTCCTTAATATATATATGAAAAGAGTCAGGTCTTCGACAGCTGAGCTCCGGCCGTTACTGCAGCTAGATCTGAACTATGTATTAGAATGGCGGGAATCTAGCTGAACTTGTCAAGGGGTATAGTCCATATATAGGCATGCAGTTGAAGCAAAAAAAAGCAAAAGAAATCTAAGCAAAAAAACCTAAAAGTTTGTTAATTTTATTGTCTGTCACGGGGAGTGGTCAGTGATCTGGGATGTCGTGTACATAGTGAAATACCTTCATAGCGGCGTGGGGCTAAACAGGACGAAATACAAGGGGGGAAGAAGGCAGACTGGCCTGAGGAGGCCAAGCCAGTCAGGCGTGCACGCACGGCATATATATATATAGGGAACCTAGGGGTAGACACAAATAAGATGTTTAGATAAGGTCCATGAGCTTAGTGGGACTCGCTTTGGTATCCAGCCTGAGCAATTGGAGACGGTTGCTTCTGACAGGAACCATTGGATGGAGTACTACGACCCTCAGAAAAAGAAAAAGAAGATATATATATATATAATTTTCTCTTATGCGTTGATGGGCTGCCTCATTAAACATGCAAGTCGCCAATCTCCACTGATCTCTGTCTTCTACCATGCATGCAGAAAAGGGTGAAGATTTTGAGATCTGTTCAGTCTTTGATGTTGTTGGACAAGGATTTTTTGACTGCTTCGTTTTCGCCTTCATTTAACAGTGCTTTGAAATTAGAATGCATCTATATACTCTTTTTTTTTGTTTTGCTGGTTCAGATTCGTTTGGGGATATGTATGTATGTATGTATGTATGTATGTATGTATGTATGTATGTATGTATGTATGTATGTATGTGTGTATGTATGTATGTATGTATGTATGTATGTATGTATGTATGTATGTATGTATGTTACTGGTAACATGTATCCCAGTACAACCTGTCTCATTGTCGGGTCGTTGGCGACTAAACTGGCAACCCCACCAAGGTTTCTTGGTGAGGAGGGTGACTTTGGACATCCTGCAGGACTAAAAACAAAACCTGTCAAAGGGCAAAGGAGCTCTTAAGAGTCAATGGCCATCCAAAATCACCGGGAGAGATAACCCCTTAGCCTTTGTCAAGGCAGAATTCTAGGAGAAAGAAAACTCTGATATAACACCTGCAACCTTGATGGTATCCAATGATGTTGACTTGTTCTTCTTTTTGGTAAATATCATCTTGGTTAAGAGAGTGGGACAGGCTTTGTGCAGTGCCTTTGCTCACTATAAAAGCTTCACGGCACAGGCATTGCTTTATATCTGGAGATCCCTCTGCACTTGTCGTCACATGGTACCATGGGCTCAGCACTATGTGTCAATAATTGTCACAAGTGTGACACTTCTTTTTATCGGTCTCGAAAGGATGAAAGGCAAAGTTATCCACGGCGGGATTTGAACTCAGAGAGGCGGAACGAATACCACAAAATATTCTACCCGACAGTCTAACGACTCTGCCAATTCACTGCCTTCCCTCCCCCTCCCCTCTCTCTCTCTCTGCATACATACATGATAGCTGCAACTTGGTTTCGAGTAATGTCATCGCTTGATACTTAAGCATGAGCATCACGAACGGGGCTTTTTAGTCCTGCTAGGGAACTGCCTATGGCCAGTAATGACATGCATCGCAAAAAATGACACATATGAAGCGGTTACTGGGCTTGAAGCTTTTTTTAAATGAAAAAAGGCTTTGCACGGGGCCAATTCCACTCTCTGAACATCGAACGCATTTACCCCAAAAGTAGAACTGTTCTACATCATTGGATGCAAACGAAGCCGCAAGTTTTATATCAGAATAACCTTCTCCTAGAGAGATGTCTTAATGAAAACTAGGAGTTTTCATCCTACTGGGTGTCCAAAATCCCCCTCGTTTCTAAGAAAGCTTGGTTGGGTTGCCGGTTTAATCACCGACGACCCGACCATCCATATACAGGTTGTACTGGGTTACACGTTACCTGTAGCGCTGAAGAGCGACTTGGCAAAGAGAAATACAGGAAGAATCGGCCCCAGTATTAGACTAATATATATATGGATAGCCAGAAGAATCAATCGTCGAATCATTGAAGCCCCTGTCACCTTTCCGTTTTCTTTTCTGCTTTCAGAAAGTATTTATATGCATAAGGATTTGTAGAATAGTCCGTTTATTGTAAAGACCATACGTCTAATTTTTAGTTTTGTTCAGGGCTTGTGTTCTGCTTAGGTGATTATATGTTGTAAAATATTAATCAGGTCTAGTCACAAATCCAAGCCGGTGTCTATAGAGATTGAGGTCTCTCTCATACATCTAGGCAAAGGATAAAGCCAACGGTGCTAAAGAGTTTCAAGTTTTTCTATTAAAGGTTCCAAGAATATCAAAACCTCACAAAGACGTGCTCATAGCACTAGGGATAGCATGTTCTATATTCAAATGATCCGAGTAGAGATGCTGAAAGTATAACTAGTGCACTTTCGGCCCTAATTGGAGAATTTCCTCCCTCAGCATCAACCCAGACACAACAAAAATATGTTCACAAGCTAGCTGTCCCATTAGCAATGTGGATACCGAGTAACATGCATCACATGTATCATACCATAATTTGGAAGCCATGTTCTCAAGCTGCATATCTGTATTTAATGTATTATTCCTTGTCAGTGATGGGTCCGTTACAAAACATCTATAGGAATGTCATACCAAATATATTAAAGTTAACATCGCAGTCAGTCAACGAAACATCGGAAGTTTGAGAATTAAAGAGGCAATCTACAACAGCAGACGATAGCCATACATTTAGAGTAAACAGTCGTGCATAAAGCAGCCACCAATCCTCCATTCTCAATTATATGTGTAAAGGAATCCGGCGCGCTACAAGAGATTTTAATTCCGAAATATCAATATTGTAAATGGTAAAAGCGTAAACTGTTTTATATCTGATTAAAGCCCGAGGGTGATAATTTAGCTCCAGGTCAGCCCTAACTGAATAGATGTGATCAAAGGTAAACCGTTTTTTTTCTATAAGCAAGAAACGCAGAATCATGTTATCTAAAGTATACTTTCCAAAGACGATATGGGTGTGATTTGAGGGAGAATTAGATGATATTTTTACAGGTCGAATGACCATCTAGAAGTTCCTGAGTTTCATTGCATTGAATAATATCCTGTATAGTAAAGGTTGTTGATAAATGAATGAAATATCCTGTATAGTAAAGGGTGGAGAATGGAATATCTAAATGGTTGAAAGAGCAGATAGATGAAGAGAAGGAATGTGTTTTAGGAGAAGCAGTGATGGCAGGAACGGGTGGAGAACGAGTCGCAGAGAAAAAAGGGAGACTGAGAAAGGTGGGGAGTGTGTGTTGTAATATGACAATGCGTTAGTAATGTAGTACTGGCTGAAATAATGGTGACTTACATTGGTGGTTTCTTTTGATGGCGGTAGAGTAGTAGCGGTAGTAACCGTGGCGACGGCGTAAACAGCGGGTGGTAATGACGGCTGCTGTCTCTGCATATATTGGAGGGTATAAAGTGGTATTGGTAGTGATACTAATGGTAGTTGAAAAGGTGGTGGTGCAGGTGGTAGTAGAAGTGGTGTTGCATGGGAGCAGTAATATTAGAGGAAGTAGTGGGTATACTGGGTAATATCGTAGTACTAATAGTGGTGGTGGCGATGATATTGTGATGGTATATATTGTGGTGTTGGTGTGAATGATGGTACGGATGTGGTGATGGTTTAGGAGGGGATGGGTTGGAATTGGTGATAATGATGGTGGAGTTGGTGATAGAGATGCAGTGATTGTTTGGATGATAGTGGTGGGAGTGGAGATTGAATTGAAAACATGGTGATGGTGTAGGCGACAATGATCATAATTGTGTAGGCGGTGGTGATTGTGGTTGTGTATTAATGGTAAGGGTGGTGTTGCGGTAATGAAGATGAATTGGTGGAGATAGGGGTGTTGATGATTGTAATGGTGAAAATAGGTATGGGGGGGGGGTGCTGATAGTTGTTGTGGTGGTGGTGGTGGTTGACGACTGCCAGTGAATTTTACGGAGACGGTTGGTGGAGAGGGGACTAAGCTGAACGTGTAGGCTGAACATCTTGCTCAGTTTTATGATTCTTACAAGCTATTCCAAACAACAAAAGGGACATATTAACAACTAGATCAACTGGCTGTTATCAAAGATTCCGCAGAGACAAAAGCCGGGTGAAGGCCGGGCTGAAAGAGACCCTGAATCCAGCGGATATTATACCGACAATATCATTCAGATGAATCTTACACGTATAATGAAGCTGATTGTCGCAACACAAATGGAAAGGAACGCGTCATTAACTTCCATATTAACTCACACAACAGACCATATACCGAAGAGATTTGTTTTTAAATAACTGCTTCCCAAGTTAAGATTTTGTGCAAAGCAGCTTAAGCAGCTGTTTGCAGCTATTTTCTACCGTTGAAACATCAGAAAAAGAAGATATTATTGAGATTATTTCTTAAGTCTTTTGAAGAATATCTATATTTCGGACCATATGTCAGTCTATCTATCTATACTTCCGTCCGTCAGTTTATCCATCCATATCTTTCATCCTCCTTTTCTACACACACATACGAGTGTATGTATGTATATATATATATATGTATGTGTGTATGTCTATTTGTGCACACGGGTGTGAGTATTTGTGATTATATATATATATATTATGTGTGTATGTCCAGTTATCTATATCTCCGTGTATTTATCAATTCATCTAATTATTTACTTAGCAATTCACTGATTAACCAGCTCCCTCCTTCCTTCCATTTCCTCTCGCCTTCTCAATATATATAAGTGTGTGTGTGTGTGTGTGTGTGTGTGTGTGTGTGTGTGTGTGTGTGTGTGTGTGTGTGTGTGTGTGTGTGTGTGTGTGTGTGTGTGTATATGTGTGTAGGTATAATTCTGTCTACTACTATTCCACTAGATATTTCGCTACACCAGTCATTTTCACATACATGTATAATGTAAATCAAGCATTCACCAATATTATTATTTTCCTTCATAAAATGATTTCTGGCGTATCTATAAATTTTCAATTCAAAAGAAACGAGATTGCACGAAGTTCAAGCATTTTGCCCAAAACATTACAGATGTGAATGAAGTACGCCTGTTTAAAGCCGAGAACGAAACCGTGTTGCCGAATAGTCTCATTGCTCCCGTGTGGTCAATTATTAAGTTATAACATAAGGACGACACTAAATATCTACAGATAAAGGTAAAATAGATTATACTAACTCCAGTTCTTGACTGGTATTTTACTAAGAATAAATGTCAAATGTGATCTCTGCAGGACTTGAACTTGACAACGTAAAGGGTTTTAATTAAATACCTCAAATACAGCGCTCTAAATAGTTTGCAAGTCCACAGTTCTTGTATAATTAACTACTCAAATAATTATCTTTGTCAGTAGAAAGACAACCACAAAAAGAGAGAAAAGACACAGAATATGGGATCCGATCCAGCTGCAGGTTACTTCACTGAGTGAAACAATACTAAACGCTAACCTTCGGATAGTAACAACTCGGCTCATAAGCAGTTTTTTGTCCGCAATAATATGAGTTTACATACTATTAAAATTGATGAGGGATTTGAGTGTTGAAACCTGACTTAGAAATGTTTCTAAATTCAAGCCAACTACGACGAAACAAATATATGGAGAAATGAGGCACCTAAAAAGGTTTGGGAAAATATATAGAGAAATATGGCACCTAAAGCAGTTTGGGAAATACACCAAAAGAAACAATATACATAAAAAAATGAATCCAGAGCTTAATTTAATTGTATGATGGATTCACTGGCTGTAAATTCGTTTTAAATCCCATCGATATAACTATTTTTTAATAAAGAATAAATAATTGTTTCTACTTTTAGCACAAGGCCAATAATTATCCCAGTGTATTACTGGTACTTTATTTAATCGACCCCGTAAGGATGAAAGGTAAAGTTAACCTCGGTGGGATTTGAACTCAGAATGGCAAGGGCCGTAACACTATGCTTGGCGTCCGACCCTCTACCGATACTGCCAATCCACTGCCCTAATAAAGAATAAATAATAACAATTTACTAGTCTTTATTTTAATCAGACAGAATGAAGGGAGGAGTAAGTAGTGCAAACGTTATGGTTGATTTCATTTTATAGTTAGCAGCTGATGCTGCAAGATGTCATGATTGAATAGTCGTACAAATATTGCTGCAGCCGCTGCTACAATTATTACATCTTTGTCAAATTTCCTATTTCAGTGATTATTCCTGAGAGGAGCCAGTCTTCATGTGCAGGTACATGTAGTGCATATGATAATGTATATAGCATATGCTTAAATTCTAACTAAAATTAGTTCTTCTGTACATACATACAAAGACAATTATCAATTCTACGTAACAACTAATAATTGAACCCTTAAGTAGTCATCGAATGGAAATTAAAGTGGGCAAATTTTGCAAACCACTGAACGCTTCTTTTATCTATAAGAGCAAACTGGCTTTAAATTATTCAACTTTACAACAAGGCTGCCAATCGTCCTGAGAAGTGTTTTTCTTCTTTCTATTACGATGTGACTTAGAGCTTTCTTTGAATCCTTTCGTCTCTATACTCTTTCTGGTTATATGTCTGCTTTACTGGATGAAAAGTGCAGCAGTTAGCGTTAGACTTACCCACTAATTAAGGGATTTACATATTACATAATATAGTTGAGTTATCGAGATGACACGTTCATAATGGCCTCTACTTTGTTACCTCCGCTTTCTGTGTTCACCTATCGGTGCAAGATAATAAAATTAAGATTTACTTTGAATACCAAGCAACAGAAATAAATGTCTGGGCGAATCTCAGAGATATTATTCAATTGAATTCAAGGGTCGCCCTCTTCAATATCGCGATCGTATTAAGAAAATGATGCAATATAAAGAAGTTAAGTAAATCAGTTTTTACAAATTCTACAGTTAGTCCCACAAGGAAGTAGTTAAACCTCGTTCCTCTAATATGTGTATGACTTCGTTGAAATTGGAATCAATATGGACACGTGGGATTATTATTGGATCATCAGTTCATAGCTCAAACATTCGTATTAAATGTAAATGTTCAGTCATTGTTTAGCACCTGGTCATTCCGTTCCGTTTTACATCGCCGAGTTATACTATTTTTGCTGTTATGTGATATACTAAGAAGCCAATAGTCTAATGCCACCAGCTTAGAAATTAATTCTGCACTGTTTGACTTCTTCCATTTCGATTCTTGAAGTTTTCAGTGATATGAATTTATAACAAAATTTCTACCAGGAAAATATATGTATAGTATGGTTCTAGAATGTATTAATAAAGTTCGATCGTCGCAGTTCGCATATACGTATTATAATAGCCACTTTTGATTGAATATTAAAAAGTGAATAAATTGACACATGAAGCAGGGGAAAATAACTATTATATGTTCTATATATTATTGTTCATAATGCAACCTAATAGCAATCACTATACACTCGTATCATGCGAGAGGCAATACTCATTTACTAGAATAAATTATGCATTAGCCATGAATAAAACTAATTTGGGGAATAAACCATGTACTTAAACGTAGGTATTTTAATAATTCTGTTTTCCTATTATCAATATAATCATGCCTATTTTTTAAAAATAAATATTACTCTTTATAGCTTTTATTGTAAAAGCACCGAAGTGCTATTTTAACCAGCCTGCAAATTATAGATCAGGCATTTTTGTTAAGACTACCCTTCAATAAACTAAGGAATTTTAAGTAGAGTGTCTTTCATTATTTCGGTCGTTTAAAATATTTCTGTTTGATTTTTGTTTGATTAGGGAGGCAGTATCGTACATAAACTCAATAAAAAAAAAGTCAAATACCTTCATAGATATGTTTTCCAGACTTTTCACTCTCTCTCTCGTCTCCAAAGTATTATTTTTTTCTCTTTCCGAGTGTCTGGTTTATTGAAATCGTTAGTCTACGTTGTATATTAAAGCTTAAGTTTATAATATACATTTATGATTCTCCGTTTTTCTCTCCTTATCTCATTACATTGGCATTTTTATTTTTGTAAGCAGTCCGACAACACATTATCGTATTTTTATTATTGATTCCCAACCATTGTGGTAGAACCTTGTAATTTTTCACTGATTAAGTCTTTGTAGTATTTTTATAACTTTTATCCTAGACAGTAATCTTGGTTTATTGAGAAAAAGTAAAATCGTTTACAGCAGTTTTGTTTCATATCTATCTATTTATATAAGAAATAACTCTATGACATGAACTTTCCGAGAGAAAAGTTGAAGCTTCCTCGAGATTGTGTTCATTAAATTTACTATTCCATTCTGAGAAATGAACTGATGTATCTCATTGTGAATGACCATTTAAAAAAAATATATCTATCTTTCTCGAAAAGTGTCTACTTTTACATTTGTACCATTGTAGCAAAAATCAAAGACAAGTACTCGGTTTAAATAAATATTCAGTAATCTTTCAATTTACTCCATAGGCTCAAGTAACTAGGTTGTTAGATATTAGCCAGGATCTTAAACATAAAAATACAGTTACTAGTTTACTGTTCTATATCTGGTAAAGAAATTGAAATACCGTTCGAAATTTGTCCCTTAACCATATTTTACTTTACAAAATATAGGTTTCATCAGTTCGCTGCTTAACGGAAATTTTGTTTGATTCCAATTTCAGTTCCTGTTATTAAGTAGGCCTATGAATCGAGATAAAACCTCTTTGGTTACAGTTATGGCTCCATGGCTAAGAAGTTGGTTTTGCAAATACATGGGTTCGATCTCATTCTGTAGAATGTTGGGGGAAACGTCTTCCTCCATAATAACGGGTTGACTAAAACCTTATGAAATTCATGAGTTGTTCTGCAACCTCATAGGCCTCTACTGATTACACAGACGCAAGATCAAAGACGTTAGTATCATGAACATTCCGACCTTTTGTATAACTACGAACACATTGTCTGATGTGTCTTTTCTTTTTTTAAGGTGGCAGGGTGTGAGTTGACAGACATTTGGCTTTTCGTTCTCTGTAGCATGGTCAAACGAACGTAAACAGATTGCCAGTCTGGTACGTGAAATTGGGCAGTCCTCTTTTTCATCTTGTCTTCAGAAATAGCGTATCTTAGTTTATATTATTACGCCCTTTTACAGTCTGAGTTCAAATCCCGCCGAGGTTAACTTTGCCTTTAATCCTTATGGGGTCGATAAAATAAAGTTCCAGTAATGCACTGGGATAATTGCTGGCCTTGTGCCAAAAGTATAAACAATTATTAAAAACGTCTTTCCTACTTTCTCTTTTATAACGGTGTGGCTGTGTTATTTGAGAAATATTTGACTACTTTTTCTAGCAAGTCGAATGATTGCAAAGAGACTCACTTATTGTTTCGGTATTATTGTTATTATTATTATTGGCGACCTACGTAGTAAATCGTATCATCGTGAGCTCCGCAAAGGTTTGTTATTTTCAGTTGTTTAAAATTGCCATTTATGGAAAATTGTTATTGTTAACTATATATAAGTGCACATACATTGATTTCTGAAAAGGACACTCCAAAATATTGGGGCCTTGAGCCCAAAATTTAAACTTTTTATAATTATCAAACAAAACAAACTTCTTTGAAAAATCATGGACGACTCAGAGTCACTCCTTCCTCACACACTAACACCTCACACCGACACCACTATTGTAAATATTACTACGTTTGCCAACACTAAAAATATAAGCAGTAGCAATATTTTAAATTTGTCTCAGCCAGACATTCATTTCCCGCCATTACCAATGACTGCAGGTGTTAAAGCCACCACCACCACCCCCACAGCGACAACAGAACCAAAAGAAAAAAATAAATTAACTCGTGATATCGAAAGGAATTCAACCAAAATGAACTCTTCCACACCGAACACCACTGACGCCACCACCACCACAACTGAAACTAAAATTAACAATAACAAAAATAACGAGAACAACAACAGCAACAATGAAATTAAGAAAACTACCCTGAGTTTTGCCAGAGTAGCAAAAACGTGCGAAGCGATCCGGGTAACTCAGGAGGAATTAGAAGAAGCCAAAAGAATGGTAAAGAAAGATGGGTACAGGGTCAACCTCCCCCCCCCCCCACACACGTAATAAAATGGAGCATCGTCACCTATGCACCGTGTCTTATCGGACAATTAACATAAAATCGCGCCAAGTGGAACGGGCATCCGAGTCTCAAATCCAAAATGCTTTGGGACATGTGTGGGCAAAAAAAACACACATCAGACGTGGGCAGAAATATGGAACCGTGGACGTGTTCTTTGAAACACCACAGGAGGCCAGAGAACACTCCATGGCCCCATTAAGAAGTGACGACTTCACACTCGTCCCAAGCTATTGTGGCCAGAGACTTGTGAAGATCAGGGTGACCCACGTTCCACCAGCCATCGAAATTCCCTGGCTAATGGCTGCCGTCCTCGCCGGCATCGAGGCCAACACCACGATAATCGAAATAGCGAAAGAAAAGCAGGAGAACTGGTCCGGATCTGGGATGGAGCTCCTGATCCAAGCGGACCATAAAAGCATTGAGGAGATCCCAGAAGTAATAGACCTCACTGACGGTAGCCACCTCACCGTAATCGTCGAGGGCAGAAGGCCTAGGTGTGTCGTTTGTGGTGAAGGAACCCACCAAAGGGCTTTCTGCCCTCAGGCTAAAAGGTTGAGGCCACCTCTCTTACCCACCCCAGTGACTCAACCATCAACACCACCAGCATCAGAAATGGCAGCAACAACTGTAGCAGCAACAACAGAAGCAACTGTAACAGCAACAACCCCAGCAACAGTAGCAAAACCAACACCACCACCACCCAACGCGCCAGAACTGGCACCAGCGCCTACACCATCCACCACGCCACAACCAAAACCAACGCCTGTGGAGGATTTTCCACTCCCCGTCTTATCGCAACTGGAGACAGATTGTGACGACGAGGAGTGGGAAACGGTATCAGTAAAAAAGGAAAAAAGAAACCAAAAAAGAAAAAATTCTCTTCCTTCCTCCTCCAAAAACAAAATATAGAGGGAAACAAATAAATTATCAAACAAAAAAGTTAGGACAGATATGCCACCATCCACACCAGCATCACCAACCCCATCACCACAAACACCATCACCAACCCCATCACCACAAACACCATCACCATCATTAACCCCAACACCACCATCACCAACACCACAAAAGTCACCAAAAAGCGTAACAGAAACAAACCCACAACAAACGCAAACAAAACAAAACAACCAAAACGATACACACTACACAGCATTAAATTTGAACAACCAATTATTACACTACATGCAACACAACACCAGCATCACAGAAAAAGACTACACAACAACCCAAAAGTTCACACCACCTCCACACATATAAATCACTCGCATCACACAGAAAACGTACAAGACACTAAAACAAAAATTCCCCAAAGATATCGGAGACTTCCGACAAACACTCTCCAGGAGGATTTATAAGGACATCCTACCGGAGGAGGCCACAAGCAGTGAAAAGGATGGACTACCATCCTTCCTCTACGAGAAGTAAGGTAAGTGGTCTTTCCCATCTTTTCCACTCCATTTCAACATGACCTCACTCAGAATAGGCAGCATAAATGCGCGTGGCTTGGGGTCGTCATGGAAGCAGAGCCACCTACTCAACGACATCAGGTCACTAAACATAGATGTAGTGGCCATCAGCGAGACCAGAATCTCCGAAGCACGGGCCTTCGCACCGATCTTCGGCGGCTACGATGTGTACGCATCTCCCATTCGTCCGGGATCGGGGGGAGGAGTTGCTGTGCTTTTTCGGAGAGGTTTGGATCTCGCCATACGGGCCATCTTCCTGGACCCAG
Organism: Eledone cirrhosa; assembly: GCA_964016885.1. Taxonomy (NCBI): domain Eukaryota; kingdom Metazoa; phylum Mollusca; class Cephalopoda; order Octopoda; family Eledonidae; genus Eledone; species Eledone cirrhosa. The sequence goes on from OZ024747.1 coordinate 69,537,305, forward strand.
AAGGTAAGTTGGTAGTGCTAGACGTGACCAGCGGAAACGGGCAAGCTTTCAGGCTAGTGGCCGTCTATGCCCCGACAGGAGCAGGGCGGCCTGATTTCTTCCGGCGTCTGGAGACCTTTCTTGGAACGTCCCGCTCTTTAGTGTTAGTGGGCGACTGGAACGGGATCTTAGATGCACGCTGGGACTGTGTGGGATTAGCGGATATGGGAGGAGGGTGCAAGAGCCTCACCAACCTGCTCAGGCGTTTTGAACTGTCTGACAGGTACCGATTGGATTTCCCGAATGTGCCAATGTGGACTTGGACAAATCGCATAGGGTCATCCAGATCATATCTAGATAAAGTATTTTGTAGGGAAATAGATAGGTCTAGCATAGGCTGTCCACAATTCAAGATACTCAGCTACACGGACCACAAATTCGTGATCTGTGTGCTTGACTTAGATAGGCTTCATAGATGAGGACCCGGCTACTGGAAGCTAAACGCGTCCTTACCAGCGCGCAAGGCCTACAGAGACCGGATTAGCGAACGAGTTAAGCAGGCGTTGACGGGGGCCATCGTCAACAACAAGTGGTGGTTTGCTCTGAAAAGAGCAATTAGAATAGAGTCCATTAGGTTTAGTAAGGCTTTAGCAATAGAGAAAAATAGAGCAGAGGGAGAATTAGTTTGAAAATTAGACGAGGCGCTTAGCAAAGGCATCGCGACCGACGTACTTGCGGCGAAATTGGCCTTTGACCAATTCTTCAATGCAAAGCACGAAGGCTGCGTTGTCAGAGCTAGGGTGCGTGCTCTCAGACACGAGGGGACGAAAGCCGTTCAATGGGCCCGAGTGGCGGAGGCGCATCGTGGCAACAAAGCCACGATCCGGTCTTTGGTGGACCTCGACGGGCGTATGCTACTCGAGCCCGGGCAAATGTGTGAAGCTTTTCAGCGACACTTCGCTCAGCTGATCGGGGGCAGCGGCGGACCGGATCGAGGGATGGACTTTAGTGTCTACCTCGACGGACTTCCGCGGCTCTCGGCCACTGAGGCGGAGTGTTGCGAAAAGCCGATAACAGCCGCTGAAGTACGGGAGGCAATGACTGGCTGCACAAGGGGTAAATCGCCTGGTTTGGATGGTCTACCCTATGAACTTTACGTACAGATGCCAGACTTGTTCGGAGGCCTCTTGGAGGACGTCTACTCCAACTGGCAACAGAACGGGAGAATTCCCAGCTCTGTGAGCTGAGGAGCTGTGGCGCTGCTGAGTAAGGATCTGAACAAGGGGGATAACATAGATAATTTTAGGCCAATAACTCTGCTACACACAGAGTTCAAGATTTTGGCCAAAGTGCTAGCAAAGAGGTTGTCGCTTGTCGTTGGTGGTCTCGTGGGAGAGGCGCAGACATGCGCCATTCCCGACAGATCCATCCAGGACAACCTCCACCACATGCGATACATCGTAGAGAGGGTAGCTAGGGAACCTGGCACGGGTGGGTCCTTGATCAATTTAGATCAGTCGAAAGCTTTCAATAGAGTCGACCATCGTTACCTAGCGGCAGTCCTGAGGGCGGCTGGCTTTGGGCCCGTCTTCAGAGGCTGGATCGCTGCCATGCACAGCGACATTTGCTCTGTGGTGAAAGTGAACGGTCACCTTTCGGAACCGTTCAACATCATGCGCTCGGTCCGCCAAGGATGTCCCCTCTCGTCCCTCTTGTACGTATTGACTCTCGAGCCATTACTGCACAAACTGGAGACGTTGAGGGGGGTCCCGCGTGAACTAGGATGCGGAAGATCCGTGTCAGCATATGTGGACGATGTCACCGTAGTGGTGTCGAACGCCAAACACATCGAGGCGATCGGCACTACACTAAGAGAATACGAAGCGGTGACAGGAGCAATGATCAACCAGGAAAAGTCAGTGGGGCTGCAGCTCGGCACCTGGAGAGGCAGGTCCATGCCGTCCAACAGCGTCGTCGGGCGCTGGACGGACGGACCGGTTAAATTTCTTGGGGTCTGGTTCGGTCTGGATCTCCAGACGGACAAAAACTGGGACGAAGTGACGAGCAGGGTGGCCTCTCTCACCCAGAAATGGGCCGAGAGGAAGCTATCCCTGAAAGGTCGAACGGAGGTGGCTAACGCGTATATCACGTGCATCATCTACTACCGCCTGACCGTCGTACCTTGTCCTAAGCTCCTCCTGACTGCACTGGAGCGTTTTCTCTTTCGCTTTTTGTGGAAGGGACGCGCTCCGATGGTCAGGCGGTCCATCTGCTGTCAACACCCGCTACGTGGAGGGCTGGGAATGCCTTGGATGATGATGCGCAGACACGCGCTCAGGCTACGACATCTCCACCTCTTCCTCGACGGTGATCAGATGTGGTCGCCGTTTGCTAGACGCGTCTTTCCCCAGCTCGTCTCCTTGACGGAGCTGCAGTCCTGGGTCAAGCGAAGACCGAGAGGGAGCGCTTGGAGACTGGAATGTCTTCAGGCACTCACAGCCCTCGACCAATCGGGCAATGTGATCGGTGGAAACTCCACCTTGGCGTTCTATAGAGGATTAGTGGAGGGGAGGAGCGACGACGTACTTGGGGAAACTCTAGGCGTCGACGAAAATCAACTAGCCAATCTCTTCGGAAGAACTTTCGGGCCGGGGCCTATGGACAACTTCCAGAAATCCCTGGCCTGGCAGTGCTACCGAGGAGCTTTGCAGGTTCGGGATAAACTCTACAGGCATGGAGGTGCCGTCAGCCGGGCATGTCCGAGATGCGCGAAGGGCGACGAACCGTCTTGCACGCACTCGTCCAGTGTCCGAGCATTGCTGACTTGTGGGTTTATGTCGAACCCCTGCTGTCGCGTGTAGGACGGATCCAGATATCAGCTGAGTCCATCGTGAGGATTGCCCCGCCCCCTTCCTTTAGCCAGGAAGGGCAGGCAGTTTTTATCTGTCTGGTGGCCATGGCGAAAGAGATAGTATCGTGGACACGTTTGAAAGGGCTGAAGACGAGCACTTACCTCTTCGGTGATGCCCTGATTAACTTTTTCAAATTTCATTTGAAAAGGAAAATCAGGGTAGAAAGGGAAGTGCTCTCTTCCCAGCATTTTATTGAAAGATGGGTGAGAGAGGCAAGAATGGCCTGAGTGAATGGGCCTACTCTGAGTATGTGTCTGTAAATTAAAGGTGGAAAACTGGGAGAGGGCACTTGCGCTGGTGGTCAGGGTCACTGTGGCTTTTTAATGGGCTTTCTCCACGAATGTCCCTCGGAAGTCTCCCCCCTATTGGGGAATTTTTTTTATTGTTCTATTATTACATCCTCTGTTTCTTGTTTTTTACACGCAGAAATGACACATTTGTACCGTCCTGTATTGTCCTGTACTGTGCTTAATGTCTACTTTATGTAAACACTTGTGGTTAATAAAGAAAGCATTATTATTATTATTATTACAGTTGCATTTATCTTGCTTTATGTTCATACGAGTTATCACCAAGTCACAACCAGTGACCTCAAGAGACAACAAGGTCCGCCATGTTCAAGAAAGAACATACATACTCACACATGCATCTTTAGTGTTTAGACTTGTGATGTTCTTATATTGACATAATCTTCCTTAGTATATGGGCAGTTCCCATTAGTACTATCTTTTGTATTTCTCCTATACGCGGGTTTCCTGGGATCTGCGATAAATAATCATTAGACCCCTTAGGTATCATTCCCAGAGCGCCTACAACCACTGGTATTGTTTTAGTTCTCAATTTCCACATTTTTCCAATTTCTATCTCCAGGTCCTTATACTTGCTCAATTTTTCAAATGTTTTTATAGATACATTCTTGTCTATTGGAACAGACATATCAATTATCAGGCATACCCTCTTTTTAAAGTCCTTCAATATTATATCAGGTCTATTTGCTTCTATTTTTCGGTCTGTTTGGATGCTAAAGTTCCACAAGATTGAGATGTGATCTTTTTCAAGTATGGGAGGTGGTTGATGCTCCCACCAATTCTTTTGATGGGGCAGGTCAAAATGCTTACACATTATCCAATGTATGTATTGTGCAGCTCTGTCATGCCTGTTTAGGTATTCGGTTGGAGCTATAGGACTGCACATTGAAATTATATGGTCAATGGTCTCTGGTTGTTTTTTGCATACACGGCATAATGGGCTGCATCCATTTTTTATTATGTTGGCTTGGTAATTTTTTGTTGGCAGACACTGATCTTGTGCTGATATAATCAGTCCTTCAGTCTCCAATTTCAGTCCAGAGGATGCCAACCACTGATGGGTTAAAGTTTTGTCAACATCAGGATTGTTAGCTCGCTCTGGGTATTTTCCATACAGAGGCTTTTCTTGCCATTTCTTAGCCAGTTTCTGTAGCAGTTCTTTCTTTGCAGTTACTTTTACCTGCTTTGCTTTTTCTGTGTTTTCCATTTCAGCAGTAAATGGGACTTCTGAAATTTGTAGTCCATTACTGTATCTTTGTGCATCTTTTGTAATGGAATATGATCTTTTGATGCTTTCGTGTTTCAAAACGAGTTTGATCATCCAATCATGTGATTCCCTTAGATATGTAGATAATCCAATTGTTGCAGTTTTCAACGCAATGTCTAAATGGATTAACCCACGTCCTCCTTCTTCCCTAGGGAGATATATTCTATCTATATCTGCCTTAGGGTGATGCATTCTGTGCATGGTTAAGAATTATTATTATTATTATTATTATTATTATTATTATTATTATTATTATTATTATTATCATGGCAGTGCTACCGGGGGGCACTGCCGGTTCGGGATAAACTCTACAGGCACTGAAGTGCTGTCAGACGGACCTGCCCAAGATGCGCACAGAACGACGAAACCGTTCTGCACGCACTTGTCCAATGTCCGTGCATTACTGACTTGTGGAGTTATGTCGAACAGCTACTGTCGCGTGTGGAACGAATTCGGCTATCGGCCGAGTCCATAGTGAAGATCGACCCGTCGCCGCCTTCCTTAGGTCAGGAAGAGCAGGAAATTTTCCTCTGTCTGGTAGCAGTTGCGAAAGAGGTTATATGGTGGACCAGATTAAAAGGACTGAAGACAGACACTTTTCTTTTCGGCCAATCCCTCATCAACTTCTTCAAGTTTCACCTGGAAAGGAAGTTGAGGGTGGAGAGAGAAGTGCTGCCCCCCTCCCCCACCCCAGTACATTTGCTGAAAGGTGGATGAATGTGGCGAGAATGGCCCGTGTGAATGGGCCTACTCTGACCATGCGCCTATAGGCTAGCTAACTTGAGGAGAGGGTGCTCTCCCTGGGTTCCCTAGAAGCGCAGGGTGGATTTGTGGGGTACCTGAGTCACCCCTGGGTTATCCACCCCCTATCGGGGAATTTATTTTTTTGTTATATATATGCATAGTTTATTTTATATTTGTATATCTTCATTGTTAAATTAGTCTTGCCATTGTGTACTTTTACTCGACCTTATTGTAAAGCCCCACTGTCCCTGTCTTTGTATTGTCCCCTACATGTCGGCCCCTGTGGCTAATAAATGAAATCATTATCATTATTATTATTATTATTATTATCATTATTTGTTGAACTTATTGGTAATCGATCTATAAAGGGATGATTTATATTCTATATATAAGTATCCTGATATATTTAAGAGCCAGTGATAGCAGATATATCTCATTAAGTAAAGATGCTCTTATAGTTTTTAGTACCTAACATTTCTGATTTAAAACTGGAATATTACTAGGATTTTCAAGGCTGACTCATTGTACGGTAGGGCACGTAACGGAAGTTAAGAAAATAAGAAAATATATTTAGAAATGCGTTTAACCCCTTCGCTTTCACATTACTGTTATTGTATTTTCATAGAAAAGGCTTTATTTCTCATAATTGTCTCACATAATATCGAATCTATGCAATTTTGGTATTTATTTTGAGAATAATACCTTAACATAAGTATGAGCGGCCGGTTACGACCAGTTTGAACAGAAAGAGGAAAGAGAATTCTGGCCGGATATGGCCGGTTTAAATTCTAAATGGTTAAAGTATCGAATTTAGTTTATATAAAATAGTCTTGTTCTTAAGTAAAAGAAACCATGATTCAGTGAATCGACTGAATCATTACAGCAACGAACAAATTGCCATGTGGTATTTAGTTACTGCCCTTTAAGTTCTAAGTTTAGATTCCACCGAGATCAATTTTGCCTTTTATTCTCCTGGGCTCGATAAAATAACGTAGCAGTCAAGTACTTGGATCGATATATATTCCCGTAATGCATCCTAGATTTTAATAGAAGAGATTATTATTTATTAACAATTTAAAATTGTCCAACATGACATAGTTCCAAGTTATACTGTATAGAAAATCTATTTTTGTTTATTTATTTTTAATGATCATGAGTCTAGAATTATGGACACTTGTACGCTTCTGAACTAAATTCTTTTCGTTATCTATTGTTTATAAAATATTTCTTAAAGAGAAAGGAAGAAAATGAAATGACAATTGAGATTCATGCGAAGAATCGAGCCAATGATGTGATGGAGAGGATATTATTTAGCTTTAAAACAAAACTCATTCACACCTTCAACTTATAAAATGAGACTACAAGCTATCTTAGTACGAGTAACGCAACGACACAACCCATATTATTCAAGTAACAATACTGAAGGACTTGTCTTTGTTAAACAAACACTATGTTACTTTTATTTAGTGATAGGATTTCGCGATTTATATTAGGAACGGGAATACAAGTGGACTTATCTTTGCTGCAAGAAAACGTAAGGACTTTTCCTGGTAGTGAAAATATTAAGAACCTATTGTGTTGATACAGAAGTCAGACAAAAGAGATACATATTTAAATAGAATTTAAGATCAACTCAGTAATCTAGATATGGACTATGCATCGAAAATATTTGAAAACTACTCAATAAATAAATCTCATTTTAAAAGGGATAGACCTCCTTAAATTATTTCGAATTTCTAAATGATTTCTATGGAATTATTTATTAGCCAAAGAAACAAAATAACTTCGTTCAAGCATTATTTTTTTCAAATGCGAATTTAATACATTAACATTCTCCTATTCTCACCAGCAAACTATCACGAACAAAATAGTTCCAGATTTTAGTGTCTATTCTATTGATATATTACCAGAAATGTAAACATTTGCAGTTTTGTACGCAGGATGCAGCCAAAACACCACCCCTCCCTCTCTTCTGTGACCCAAGAGTCCTTGCTTTTTCCCTCCTTTTCCTCTCATTTATGGCATTTATAGTCCTTTCCTCTACTTTCCTATACAGCCAGATCTGTCTTTCTTTACTCTTTGCCTTTTCTTGTCATTAATAATTTTTGTTTTTATTCTTTTTCATATCTATGTAATAGAAAATAAAAAAGGGAAAAAATAGGGAAATATAGAAAAAAGAAAAGAGAAAGAAAAGAAAAAGAACGAGAAGGGGAGGGGGATAGCAAGAGCTCTGGTGTCACAGAAATGAGGGGAGGGTGATTGGGTTTTGGGACTAGGTCAAGAGGGCAGATCTGCTACGCCCCGCTGACAAGACGGCAAAAGCATTCCCCCGAACGATGGCCAGTGACACCCGCTGCAACAGCCACCCAACCGCGCGGGGCTCTCTCCTCAGACGGGCCGCCAACGTTCCGATCTTGCTGCAGAGGAGCTCGGCAGTGCGGGGTCCAAGTACGCCTGAGGTGTCGACGGCTACCGGTACGAAGAGGAAGCAGCCGGACAAACCTCGGTATTTGTTCATTTTATGTTCTTCTGCGAGGCGGGCTGCGATGCAGGGGTTTATGACCGAAGCGACGAAGCTGATCAACTGAGATTACCAAAGTAATTACTGTACACAATCACTTCATAAAGTATAGCTTGATTTGCTGCAATGAGAGCTTAGCGCTGATTTAGTAGTATCTCTCTATATAATATCTACTTATATTTAGGAGTACTCAGCCAGGAAATACTAACAGCTTTGGCCACAAACGTTCGATACGAACCGATAATACGGCTGTCCAGCGCTGGACATTGTAAAGATTCAGCCATCAGTTGTTTTATCAGTAGTAAAGCCATAGAACAAAGAGATTTTCAGAAACACTTTATTCATAATAGGTTTGGTGTAAAACCTGTGTTAAATGAAGCGAGCCTCTTGGGGATACTCAGGAGAAGATCTTTAGACGATATGTTCAGTAAGAAATTACAACAGCTATTTCATCTAAGAAAGTGGATTCGAAGAAATGGAGCTACCAATAAACAATAGTAAATTTTACTCTGAAGTTGCCAAGGGAATAAGAAAGCAGCTGAGAAAATTTTCGATTTGAGTGCTTTTACTTTTTATACTCTGGACTGCTGAAATTTACGGACACAATATACAGCTGGATAAAATAGCATTTAGTAAGATAAATTAAATGTTTGAAGATATTGTGTACAAAGGGGATATTAGCAGTTATGTGAATAATTACAAATGAATCAACCAAACAAAATTTTAATTTCTTATTATGGCGGACGAAGCACCACTGAAATTAGATGCAAGCATTAATTAATTGAAACATATTAAATTTGATCCAATGCTGAAACTAAACAAATGAAATCAAATATTACCGAACAACGTTTATTAAACGAAAGCAATTACTAATTAAATCTTACATATATGAAATAAGTAGTTAAATAAGTGAGTTTGCTTATGAATATGTCTGCATAAAAGTAAATCTAATATTCATATTAAAAATATCAGAATTAGATCACGTGTATAGTTTCATATGAAAATATTCTCTATATCTCTGTATAATATTATTTCTGTGTTGGAATTACAATTATGTCTGCAAAGAATGAAGCACTGTCTTGAAATGTACAACGGCTACTAGGAATGTGATCTGTTGGTAGTACAATTCCATATCTATTATTTGAAATTATTACCGTTAGTGCTGAGGTGAAAAAACAACAAACCTTACAGCACCTGGTCAGACTAAGTCATAAAATGAGAACGTCTTATGGCTTGGTCTGAAGAGGAAATATAGAGGGTATGTTTCTTTCCAGTAACCTGATTAGACTTGTGGGAGGAATTGACGAATTTTATCTCAGGCCAGGGCCCTGACCCAAATTCTTGTAAAAGGGAGAACAACGCTAAAATCAGAAAAAGGCCAAATTGAAGAGGGCGACGAGTTAAATCTACAAAATTATTCTACTAAATTTTACTTATAAAGCTTTTCCCGAGCCGTCTTGAAATCAAACCAAGTTATAAAGCTCTATTCGTAACCGTATGGACATGTCAGCGTCAGAAGTTGTTTTCAAAGCGCTGCAATATATTGAGAGCGGCCAAAACGACAAATGAAAGATACAGCATGCGTTGAAAAGGTAATGAATTCAAGTAGAAATGAAATATCTGACGTAGATTCAGCTCACTAGGATCATACAACTAGACTGCGACTGAGCTGGATCACCGCCTTTAAGGGGTTTCAGAAGATCATATAGACACCAGCATATATTTTGTAGATTTCTTTTATCACAGGGTCATCAGACAAGTTTTTGTGTAATGACCCAGTAATAAACTGGCAAAACTCCTCAGTAACAATACTCACTATTTAGCCATTATAAAATGAATATTAAAATTCTACTTCTATATTGACTAATCCTTTTTCTCAGCCGTCAATAATAGACGGCTTGACACCGTGGTCGGGATTTTACATACATCTCTCACTTACACACACACACACACACACACACACACACACACACACACACACATATATTACTCTTTTATCTCTTCCAGCCATCCGGCTGAGGCCATGCTGGACCTATATATATATATTATTCAGTATTATAAAGATAGATAAACACAGATATATACATATCCGTGATCAAACTATAAGGGACCAGATTCACTAGGGTGAATAGTAAACTAACTTTAAACAATACGGTCTGCCAGACTCAATTAAAATGAAAAATTAAGAAAAACAAAGCGATTGAGATAACTATCGAACATCCAGACGGTCTTTGGTAAAACTATTTCGCATCAAGTGAAGGGAATTTACCAATTCTTCTGCTCTTCGGTAGATGTAAAAAATTAGCAGACCCTCCACATTCTAGGTTTCTTATATATATATATGATGCTGGAATGAAATATTGAGTGACTGTCTGTGTATATGTATGTGAATTTACTTTTATGTTTACTGATAAAATCAATGCACATAATTGCGTCTGTAAAGTGCAACTTACCGATTCGATAGCAAGAAATGGATAAAATAGTTACCAGACTGTAATAAAAATGGAGAAGATGTGATCAAAGCTCTGCTCCAGCCTGGCTGTTGTATAAAGTTTTAACCAAGTATATGATTAAAAGTATATCTAATTCCAATAACTAAGGAGAAGGATGTAGATTTAATTATATAAGTAAAAAAAATTCTGCAATTAATACTGAGGTGTGAGATATTTTTCCAGAAATGTGTGCCACCTAACATGCTTGAGCTCTGGAATCAATAACATAAGCTTCTTTTTCTTCTTCATCTTCGCCCACTTAATCCTGGGAGGGTCGTGGGGCAATAACATAAGCACCCAGTGGACATATTCTAACTTCACTTCAATCGACCAAAGCCCATCCGTTTAGTAAAAATATGTTTGTGTCTTTGAACAGAAACCGTTTGTAACCAGCATTCATCAGCAAACTATTTCTCTACATTCCCTAAATGAAATAAATTTAATATAATAGATCTACTTTCTGGTTATGGTTTTTAACTCAATATGTCAGATTCGATGAGCTTTTAAATGGGAAAATTCTGTTAATAGAGAACTGTCCGATATTATTTTAAGGAATATTACTCATCAATTTCAAACATCGATTTTTCCTAATCTAATTTGCTCATGAATTCTTATCTAAGATCTTATATACACGTTGTGGTTATAGATTTTGATGTAGTCATTCATTTCTCTAATCATGCTCTTGTAGACAGCAAAACCGTAGGTCTTGTATGATGTATTAAAAACAATTTATTTTTATACTGTAGAAATTTAAATTTCCGACTTTTGTCATTTTAATATATCCAACTACCAATTATTTGTTGAAAGTTAAATAATACTGTCTCATATTATAAGTTTCAATATAATAATAATAATAATAATAATAATTGTTTCTAGTTTTGGCACAAGGCCAGCAATTACCTAGTACATTACTGGTACTTTATTTTATCGACCCCGTAAGGATGAAAGGCAAAGATAACCTCGGCGGGAAGGGACGGAAAACATGTCCGACCCTCTACCGATACTGAATAATGACGATGATGGTGATGTTGATTCTAACGTGGGTAACTAAATATAGGAGTGGGGGTAGTTGTGAGTGTTGGAGAATAAACGTCAGATTCAGTTAAATGGATGAAAGGTATTTCATTTTCGCTATTAATGTAATAAACGTATTTGAATCTGGGATAATTCACTAAAGACGTACTTAAATTTATTGTGGCAACTTCATTTATCATACATCAGGATTTGAAGTCTGCCCAAATTTATTTTTAGCCAATTTTATCGAGTGCTGTAAAGTAAAAGTGTCAATCAGTAAGTTGTACAGAGAGTCTGCAATTCGATTTTTAAACCATCAATTCACTGGTGCCGCTAATAACGTGTGCTGAGAGAGCGAAGAGGGGTGTTTAAAATACTAAAAAAATCTTGTTCCTTTTCTGATTAAAAACATTAGACCATTGTACTAATTGTTTTTCCCGTTTGTAGTCAATTGATTATTTAATTAATCAATATCATATAGTTTGAACCAAGTAACTGTAATTTCCATACCTGCTTCCATTAATACGGCTCACAGCTGAGATTTATTGAAAATAACTTGATTCAGACGACAGTGAAGACGACAACAACGAAAGTAATGGCAATAATGATAATTTATTTTAACTAAGTGTATGGATGTTGGGTTATTGCTGTTGGTATTTTCTCTTACATTGGGGGATGCCTACTCCCAATACAACAGTTTTTTTACAGGGAGTCCCCGAATCGAATTTTCATTTTTCAATTTCAATTTCCAATTCTCTATTCCTATCTTCCATGATATGTTTGGATTCAACATAACCCTATTATGTGATTCTATTGAAGTTGCCTGATGAGATCGCACAGTCTTGCATCATATTTGTTTGATAGAGCTGGGCATTAAAATATGTATAGTGATTTCACGGTATTAAAATTTTAAAGCATATTTTCCAATCCGGCCTTCTGTTGTCGTTTAATATATATATATATATACACACACACATCGAATTCCCGATAGTGATCGTAGGGGGGGCACAATTAAAAAGTTATTCAATACGTTAGTACAGTATAGGTATATATATTTTATTATAGAAATGACTTCTTTGGGACCAGAACTACTTTCATTCGTAAGAAATCATCACGAATGAAACAGTTCTAGTCCTGTAAAAGTCATTTCTACAATGATATATCTGGGCCAATATTGACCGAAAGTTATCAAAGTTATATATATTTCTATAACCGAATATATAATATGATACATGCATACTCACACACACACACACATTTATACATATGCATAACCCCCCTCCCCCCACACGTGTGTGTGTAATACCATATTACACAAACACATATATATATATTGCATATATATATATAAGTTCTTGAAATTGTTTAGTTATCCTGATGTTCCACTACAACTTCCTTATTAGTCATAGGCGTTTATTGTTGAGCTAAAGAAACAGAAACAAGAGCTAGTTAGAGGTTGTTGACAATAATATAGCATGAATAGGGAGAACTTTCTTTTGATCGGCTAACTTTTAGTTTTTCGCTGCATAACTTAATCTGATGTTTATAAAATAGAATGCGAAATAAATTCGGTAAACTTAGAAGTTATTGAAGGAATTGTGTACAAATGAACGACTCTAGTTTAAAAGGAGCCAATTGCTAAACTGCCTGGAGTTGTGTAGAGTGACAAAGACGCAATCAATAGTACAATATCGTCACATATATTGTCTGAAATTTGGATGTCTTTCTACCAAGTATCATTCAAATCTGATTGAAAGATCCGGAAGAAGTTGTTTGAAGGAGGCCAGAAAATGGTGCCAACCACCACGGGTCTAATTTCGAGAAAATAGATTATTGTATTCATTTCATTGCAAAAGCAGCTCGTTACACTTGTTTTCTTACAAGTTTATCTTTGTCCGTTTATTGGCTTTTGTATGTTTCTCCTACAAATTCTTTCTTTTCATAAGGCAGTAAATTATTTGGATTTCAGCAAGATGTACGGAATGAGTGCAGATTTCTACGACAAATTAATTCGTACAAAACTAAATATTACCCTGCCAAATAAAATATATAAATAGCTCCTACTAGATAAACGTATGGTTTTCCTCCATTTTCCTTTTACTTTTTTAATGAATGTATTTCTTACTAAGTTCAATCAAGTAATTTATTTCAATGAATAACTAATGATCCCGAGAAATATATAAACGTCACATATGTTTATGTCTCCCACTCTGATAAAACCTGTGATTCTGTGCTTAACTGAGGTGAATGCATAGCTGTCGAGGTAGCGAGTTCGTTTCACTACTACGTGGCTACTACGTTCGATCAGACAATGTTGAAGCTCGAGTTTAAAGATGTTAAAATTAATAGAACGGAACGGAGCGACATGACTATATGCAAAGTAAAAAACAAAAACAATAACAAAGAGTGCAGTAAAAAGTGGTGAAAGGGTGTGAGGCGTGTAGAAGAGGTGGATGGCGGGTGGGAAGAGAGGAGAGAAGGAAACAGGGGATCCGAGCCGGGAGGGCGGAAGGTGGTGTGTGTGTGTGTGTGTGTGTGTGTATGTGTGGAAGTGAGTGTGAGAGTTTGGGGTAGAACGGGGCTCCATGCTCGGGTAATAAGAAAACCAGTATGTACATGGGGCGGGGTGTAAGTCGGTGTGTGTGTGTGCGTGTGGCTGGAGAGAGATCGGAAGGGGGCGTGTGGAGTCCGGAGGCAGAGTAGGTGTATGTGAGGATAGCACATGTGTGTATGTTTTTGTGTGGTGTGGATACGTGGGAATGTATGGTTGCGTGTGTGCGAAAATGGTGTAAGTGTTTGTGTGTGTGTGTTCCTAAATGTTTTTCCGGTGAGTGTGTGGACGGATGGAGAAAAAACAGGATGTTATCGGGTAGATGTCCACATAGTGTGACCAGCGGTGTAGGGTCCGTGGAATTGGTGAGGGGGAAGTAGAAAGTTGTGGGGCGCGTGCAACAGGAAGTGGTCAAGAAGGTCAAGGCAAGGGGTGGAGAAAGTCGATTAAATCGACCCCAGTACTTATTGGTGCTTTATTTTATCGCCCCCTGTAAGGATGAAAGGAAAAGCTAACCTCAGCGGGATTTGAACTCAGAACGTAAAGGTCCATAATTCTCTGCGGCCGCGAAGCAGGGTGCCCCATATAATGTAAGTGATTCAGGGTTTTATTGTTGTTGGTATCAATATGAGCACTCGATGCAGAAGCAGAGTACACACACACAGACACACACACACACACACACACACACACACACACACACACATATATATATATATATATATATATATATATATATATTTATTAAAATAACAGATTAAAGTTTAAGCAAAGAATCGCTGCTTTCACCCTTAACGGGATCTTCTGAAACTAACAAAGTCAATCTGTAAACGCAGAAGTGGATATTTCAAAAAACATTGCAACCGGAGGAAGACAGGAAGACGATACTTTGGTTCGTGGAAACGTTCGCTGGCAAATAACGGGAAAAAACGAATAATACGTCATTAATAGGAGCGGTGAAAAACAATTACGCGCAAAGACAGAACCACGTTTATGGTATAAAAGAGGTCATAGACTAATGTTCTCTTAGGTGGTGCATAGAGACGTTCTCTGGCAATGAACGAAAAAACGAAGACAATAAGTCATATGTGGAGCGTGGAGAACAAAGCACGCAAAGACAAAACCACGTAAATGGTATAGCAGAAGTCGTAGACTAAAATTCTAACTAGGAGACCAAATGAATCTCCGCTACAGAGTTAAGAACAAAGTAAATAAATACAATACAGAAGTAATAGAAACAAATAAATACATACACGCAAACAGATACGTACATACACAAGCATACGCAAAACCTTACCATAGGTATACAAGACCACGCACATATAAATATGTGTGTGTGTGTATGCTTGGGTACAAATAAATAAACAATTATATAAACGTATATAAGTAAATAAATACGTATATAACAAGCGCACACACATACCTACATATAAATACACGAATGTTCGGAGACGTAAGTCAACTAAAACAAGAAGTACAGGTTCAGAAAAGAACTCACAGCCTTCTTTAAAGGCATCAACCTCTCTATACAGGTTGAGGCCAATCTCTCGGTCGTTAATTACCTCGACGTTACACTCAATTTATTGAATGGGTTGTATTACCCGTATAGAAAGCCGAATGATACGCTTAATTACATAAGTAAGCATTCCAACCATCCTGCCAGCATAACCAAGAACCTGGTAAGAAACGTTTCGTTGAGGCTTTCCCATCTTTCCACCAACGAGCGCATTTTCAACGTCCATTCCACTTATTACAATGAAGCTCTTGCTCGAAGTGGATTTGTCGATAAGGTAGCATATACAGAGTACGAAAATAGACCTAGAAGAAATAGATCCCGTCGCATTTGTTGGTTTAACCCACCATATAATATGGAGGTGGTCACACCATTAGCTAAGATCTTTCTTTCCCTTTTTACGAAGCATTTTCCCCCTACACATAAATATAGTAAAATTTTTAATAGAAATACTATTAAAATTTCTTACTCTACGACTCCTAACCTTGCACATAACATCACAGCTTCAAATTTAGCTAAACTACCTAGCCGTAGGAACACGTGCAACCCTGTAGTTAGTACTAACTGTAATTGTAGGAATCGGCCTGATTGCCCCCTATCCGGGAAATGCCTCTCTAGTAACATTGTCTACAAATGTAAGGTTGTAACACCCACGTCCCGTAGGGCCTACATAGGGTTAACCGTCAATAGAGTCAAGCAGCGTCTTTACATGCATACCCATTATTTTCGTTACCCTCTAAGAAGGAATATGACGTCACTTTCAGCTTATATCTGGAGTCTAAAAGACAACCACACCCAATATAAGTTACACTGGGAGATCCTAGCTAGGGCTAGATCGTATAACGGAAATAAAAGACCATGTGACCTCTGCGCCGCTGAGGCCCTGGAAATATTCTACGCCACAGACCACATCTTAAACAAAAAATCTGAGGCAATTTCGGCTTGTAAACATAAATTGCACAAAACTTTCCTGTATTACAGCCCCACGTTATACCCTAACGGATAGCACGATCTATACGTGGATATTTTACGTCTTGATGTGGGAGCTAAGTATATGTTTTGTTTATTCCTTTACTTATTTGCATAGGTAAGTATATATTATCCGTATGTTTTGTGAAGGTATGTATACCTTCTCGTACGTACATTTGACTGGTTTGGCTATGTGTATACGGGAGTTTTGCGTCTGCGTGAGTATGCAGGTTCGTACGTATGGTGGGTGTGTGTATATGTGTACTTCTTGTTTTAGTTGACTTACGTCTCCGAACATTCGTGTATTTATATGTAGGTATGTGTGTACGCTTGTTATATACGTATTTATTTACTTATATACGTTTATATAATTATTTATTTATTTGTACCCAAGCATACACACACACACATATTTATATGTGCGTGGTTTTGTATACCTATGGTAAGGTTTTGCGTATGCTTGTGTATGTACGTATCTGTTTGCGTGTATGTATTTATTTGTTTCTATTACTTCTGTATTGTATTTATTTACTTTGTTCTTAACTCTGTAGCGGAGATTCATTTGGTCTCCTAGTTAGAAGTTTAGTCTACGACTTCTGCTATACCATTTACGTGGTTTTGTCTTTGCGTGCTTTGTTCTCCACGCTCCACATATGACTTATTATCTTCGTTTTTTCGTTCATTGCCAGAGAACGTCTCTATGGACCACCTAAGATAACATTAGTCTACGACCTCTTTTATACCATAAACGTGGTTCTGTCTTTGCGCGTAATTGTTTTTCTCCGCTCCTATTAATGACGTATTATTCGTTTTTTCCCGTTCTTTGCCAGCGAACGTTTCCACGAACCAAAGTATCGTCTTCCTGTCTTCCTCCGGTTGCAACGTTTTTTGAAATATCCACTTCTGCGTTTACAGATTGACTTTGTTAGTTTCAGAAGATCCCGTTAAGGGTGAAAGCAGCGATTCTTTGCTTAAACTTTAATCTGTTATTTTAATAAATATTTGCTCTACGGTTCTTATATATTTGATATATATTTTCCTTATCGGGTCCTCTTTGGATTTTAATCTTCAATTTTATTATTATTACTATATATATATATATATATATATATATATGTATATATGTATAGATAGATAGATAAATATATATATGTATATATATATATATATATATATGTATATATATGTATAGATAGATAGATAAATATATATATGTATATATATATATATATATATATATATATATATGTATATATATATATATATATATATAAATAAAGAAAAAGCGATGAAGTTTCATTTACCTGTTTTTATTGATTTTCGACCTGTTTCGTGTGGCTCACAGATGAGTGGCTCAATATGCCCTACAGATGCTGTGGACGTGATTCCAGCATCGATCTGTTCGTCAGACTTGGCGGTTCAACAAATATATATATATAATCTTTTCGGATTAAATGGAACACTTCTAACCAAACAACTAGGACTTTGCCTATATAATTGTGTTTTCAATGTATTTTAAATTCTGTCTTTGTTTTTCTATCTTTGATTCGACGCATCACTCGTATGATTGCCGCCTTTTTACGAAAGAAGCGTGAAGCTAGAAATGTAAATATCCGGTTGATATACGAAACCTCAGGTTATGTGAAATTTGAAAATAATCACACATTTAAATAACTATAATAATAGTTAATCACTATAAATAATTGTAAAAATCGGGCAAATTCCCTCTGTAGATGAAAATTAATGAGCAAAGACCATTGCGTTTTGATAATATTTTAATTCTTTAATGTGATTTATATTCTCTTAAATCATGTAATACCTACAGTTTGAAAATATATATATTAGTTATGACCGTAAATATGCTATGCAAGAACTAAATTATATTTAATCTAGACTATCTTTTAAATAGATTTCCCAATATTGTACTACTATCTGCATACGGATTAACGCATCCCTCCCTTCATAGTATATCTGTTATGAATTAAACCGATATACTGTAAAGAATAGGAAAAAGGATATATAATTCAACGTGATCCGTCAGTGTTTCTACGGTATATTGATTCTGTTTAATCCTATAGCCTTGATCTTACATTGTTAGCATCAGGGATTGTAGGCATAAAGGATTATAAAAGTCTCATTATTTTACTAATGAAGAAAACAAGCCCGTGTTGTTATGGCTTTTGTCGGAACAAAATTCCAGGTTTATTGGTTTGTTCTTCAAAATAACTGTTCTAATTGTCTTCAGTTGATTACACTGATTGGGCATTAGCTAGATTGCTTTCATCGTTCCTTTGTGCTATGCTTCATTGGTACTAAGAACAAACCGGTATTTTGAAACAAGCTTTTAACGTTATATAAGTAAATCAAGATTATATATATATCGAAACGGTCGGAGCTGAGCCGTCGGGGTCCTGACTCTTTTCATATATATATATATATATATACATATATATACACACACACACATATATATATGTGTGTGAATTTCGTCATGTATTGTACGATTTAAATGTCTTGTATTTAATTTTATACATGTAAGTTTTTCTTTTTCGCCTTAATACTCCAAGGACAATGTCTATTTTGTCAGATACTGGGGGACCAGCAGTAGACATCGAAAATGTGTACGTTCATGCCCACCGAATCTTTTATTTGTTGACAATATTATACGATCACTCTGAACGCAAGCGCCCCCTCCTCTTCTTTTGTCATGTGTATATACATATATTTTATTATGTGTGGCTTTGGGTAAAAGAAAATACAAGAGGATCAGTTAATTATGATTTTATTTATGCGCAATAACAACAAACACATATAAACACACCCTAGCAAACTAAGATAGAATACAATAACCAAAACAGTCACCCAAACACGAACATACACACGCAAACGCATGCGCAGAGAAGAAGACAAAAATAAATAAATAAATAAACAGATAAATTAAAAATGGTGGAGACATTCAATACAACAGGAGGAACATAATAGTACCACTGATGATGTTGCAGATGTGCAACGAAAGAACTTCGTTAGACTATATATATATGTGTTTATATCTGTATTTTTGACCGTTGGTCAGTCAATGATAAATATTGAGGACGAAATGAATTAACTGTGGAGATATAAAAGATACAGAAGCGAAAACCAACCAAACAGTGAGTGTATTCTGTTATTATTTCTGGCAATATTACAACAATATGACCCTCCCCAAGTATAACAATATTTGTTTTGACACACGATTTCATATAAAAAACCTCACAAAACAAATTCATCGACGTTATATATATATATATATATAGAGAGAGAGAGATAGATAGACATATATACATACATATATATATATACATATATATATATAGAGAGAGAGAGATAGATAGATATATATATACATATATATATATATATATATATATATATATATGTTATATGGAACCACCCATGTAAACTCATGATCAGACCAGAACCTGATTGATATTGAAACAGTTGTAATATGCAATAAAGTTTTCATAACAAGCTACAAATCTGACTTCCTACTCTCTCTCTCTCTCTGTCCCTCTCGCTCTGTCTCTGTCTGTCTCTCTCTCTATATATATAGAGAGATATAGATATAATGTGTGTGTATGTATGTACAATGTATGTATGTATTTGTGTCTGTGAGTGTCTGTGTGTGTAGTCTAACAGGTTTCAAAACAGTTTATATAAAAGAAAAACTACATGTTTATATTTTACTGGGAATCGAAACCTGTGGATCTGGGAAATGGCCAGACTATTGCACCAATAATTTAATTTAAAGAAACTGGAATTGAACCAAATAAGTGAAGAGGTGTTCAAATTCTATATTCAGTGGAAGTTAACCATCAGCAAACATTGCAAACATTAATACTTGTGGGTTTGATGGTTGTAAGAATGAGGTAGATCATGGCAAGGATAAGATGATGATGATGGTGATGGGGATGGTGATAGTGGTGGGGATGGTGGTAATAGTGGTGCTAATGGCGGTTGCACGGATGGGAAAGAAAGAAAGAAAGGAAAAGAAAAGAGTAAATGACAGAAAGGGAGAAAGAAAAAAAAAAGAATCAAAGCAGTATATTTGCACCTCCAATACATTCTTCATATTTCTTATCATCAAATCACACTCGTCGTGTTCACACTTCAAACAATAAACGCTTTGAATAAAGTAATCCACTATGCAGATGTTAGCACTAACCAGCTTTAGTGACCACATATGTTTAACAGTGGTCAAAATGTCGCAAGCAAGATATCAGCTAGTTTTTCCAGGCCAAATCTATTATTTTATCTTTAACTCTGAATGAATATCTTCTAATATTATAGAAAGTCTAAAATCCAGCTAATTATGGATTACTATCTTTCAGTCCACCGGCTATACTATTCTTTAGTGCATTGCATCAAAATGAAACCAAAAGCAAACCTTTTTCAATGTAAAATCTTTTCTCTGAGCAAATTTGTGGTCTAATTCCTTAACAATTTCTACTCTTACTATCATACTAACATGGCTTCTTTTTCTTTAGAGTTTTCTGGCACTCTCCCAATCCTCTTACTTTATATTTAGCATCGCACCTATCACCAACCATACTTTACGTTCAAACTTTCCTCATGAAAGCATTCCTATTGTATCTACTATATCTTTGTCTCATATTAGATTTATTTTCTTCCACATATATTCACAGCATATATTTCACCTACAGAAATAATTGTTATAATGAACAGTTGAGTATCTTCCCGTCGCACACAGATTCACATCAGACCTATAATTAGCGCTGCACTTTGCAGTATCAAGTAGAAGAGACAAAAAATGTCCTCCACTCCCTTGGTCAGAGAACATCAGTCTATTTACTTTAGGCAATATTCCCAGAAGACCTAGTACGTATTTTCCACAATTAGGAGGAGTGGAATATATGGAGTTAAATGTACTTTCCCCAACACAGAATCAAACATCTACTGAAAGCGTCTCCCCTCTACACTGGACTATTGGTGGTTACATTAAAGAAATTAGGCTCGTTCTTATGAAGACTAATTCAACAGAAAATTAAACCTCATTTTGGACACATATTAACAAAGCAATATAAAAGAAATTGTGCACCAGGGATTATCCTGGATATATAATGAATTGGTAATGGAACTAATCAATAGATATTTTGTTTAGACAACAGAGCTATCTTTCTACACATTGAGTTTAATATTATAGACCATATATTTTGAATTAATCAAAGATTTCTATATGATTAAGAAGACAGAACATATTAAAAATATTTATAATAATCAACCTTCCAACTGAACTCTCTGCAGTGGTTAACAAAAAAGGAATCTCATATCCCCACTAACTACTAGCCGTTCACCTTTACTTCAACAGTTCAAATATGTTGTTAGAAATCCACCTGTTTTCTCCTCAGATGCTACCGTCATAGCTAGATATAAACACTACCATAACTAATAGAAATATTTTCTGTTTCATCTGAACGTTTCTTCTAACATTACTATAATTGTTTCTCAGATCTTTTCAACAAATATTCTCAAATATTTCACGTTCTCCATGTGAGTTCTTCTGATATTCCAGGTCCCTCTATGAAACTAGGTTTCTAGATTCGTTCATGTTTCATTGACATGGTCACTTGAACAGAGAACTACATAATCATAATTTATTGAACATTGTCCCTTCTCTAAAACTGAACATTCTCATATTCTGGAGGAAACAAGTTCCATAATTTCTAGTTTATTTTCTTGTTGTTAATTTGTCACATACGTATTTTTTGTAGTTTGTGTATATATTTGCAGAACTTGCAATGAAGGACATATTTACCATACAACCTGTAATACAGAAATTATAACATGGATTACCATGTGTTGTATCAGTTTAAATCATTAACAAACTTAGGTCATGATCAAAGTTTTCAGAATCCTTTCATTTACAAAGCATAAACTAATAGAATAGACTATCTTATGCAACGTTATCTTAGAGAAGAGAGATGCAGTTTAGGCTCAGTGAGCGATGAGAATACTGGTGATCGAATACATGAGACAGTCGAATGTAGGAGACAAGACTATGATCGGTATGTACATGTAATTGGAATGGAAAACAAATTCTAAGCTGAACTATATCAATGATGCATTTTTATTATCTAGCATCTTGTATGTGCAGATCGAACAAATCTATAATGAAAACAATTCCACTCATGACAATCCAGTTATTTTTCTGGTATTATGTGTCTCAAATTATATTATCCAATACTGTTTATATCTAAATTAGTGGGATGTGTTTGAAGGAAATCTGCCTGCTGTTTATAACACGTCAAGTGACCATATACATATACAAATAAATATATATGCATATATATGTATATATACAAATATATATATAATGGGTAATGTGTAAAGACCCCCGCTCCGGTTGACCATGTGATTTGCACCTAGAAAGCTCTTCTCCGAGGTGTAAGTTCAAGCAAGTTTATTTGTGAAAGTCCAGCAGTCTTACTGATGTTGTCCAAGGGAAAGGCAAATATTGATACAGCTAGGCACCAGTGACGTCACAACTCATTTCTACAGCTGAGTGAACTGGAGCAACATGAAATAAAGTGTTTTCCTCAAGAACACAATGCAAAGCCTGGTCCAAGAATTGAACTCAAAACCTTATAATTGTAACTCCTACACTCTAAGCACTAAGATATGCACCTTCACAAATATATATATATATATATATATATATATATATATATATAGATATATATATATATAAGCCCACCAGTTAAGCTTAAATTGCTTTGCTAGGTCATTTTAACTATCAAAATGGCTGATACTTGACCATCAAACATTATCTAATGAATAATACTTTCACAGTAATTCTTTTCATATATTGCTTACCCAGTTTAATAATGCACTTATTGAACGTCTGACAAGTAATAGCTCATCCATCCATCCATCTATCTATTTACTTAACAGTTAGCTAGATATTTTAGACAGATAATTTAACAGTGCCCCACCCCTATCTGTATATATATTCATCCACACATATTTATATATATAGAGAGAGATAGGTAGACAGGCACGTGCTTGTTTTATTTCTTTTATACATGCTTACACAGCCCACCTGCCATTCAAACTTGGATAATTACCTGGAACATGGATTACCATTACCATTCAGATTGCCAGATTTCAAACTGCTTTTTTACTTACAATCCCTCGATTCGATTAGTCAAAACATAGAGGGCTCTCTGTTGAGATTTTACCAAATTTTTATATCATCATCATCATTTTACGTCCGTTTTTCCCTGCTTGCAAGGGTTGGACGGGAACTGGTTCTGGCTTGATTTCTACAGCTGGATGCCCTTCCTAACTCCAACCTCATTTACAGTGAGTGTTGGGTGCTTTTTTGCCGTGGCACCTCCACAACCACTTTACAGTGGAATGATATGGACCCAGTCCCTATCATCTCATTTCTACAGCTGAGTAAACTGGAGCAATGTGAAATAAAGTGTCTTGCTCAAGGAAACAACACATCACCCGGTCTGAGAATTGAACTCACAACCTTTCGATTGCAAGGCCAATGCTCTAACCACTAAGCTATGTGCCTCCATCTATATATATACATATATTTACATATCTAAGTCTAAAGGCTTATTAGAAAGGTGCTTATCCTGGTTTCATGGCCTGAAGCAACTGAGAGTACAAGATTTGCCCCTACCAGTCCATCGCATGGTTAAGTATGAGTATACTGGAGCAACGTGAAATGAAGTGTTTTGGTCAAGAACACCACATGCAACCCAGCCCAGTAATCGAACCCACAATATTATGATATATTATGTTAGACCAACACCCTTACCACTAGGCCACCCACCTCCACATATTTACATATGCATGTATTTATATCTATATACACATATGTATGTCTATACATATATGTGTGTGTTTCAGTATAAATATATATATATATATATATATATATATATATATATATATATATATATATGTATATGTATATATATATATATATATATATGTATATATATATATATATATATATGTATATGTATATATATATATATATATATATGTATATATATATATATATATATATATATATATGTATATATATATATATATATATATATATATATATAATGTAGGAGGTGAGTTTTATTGTAGTACAATAAAGCAATGCAGATATCGGATAAGAAGCACTCTACAGTTTGTGGGACTGGAGTATGCATAATATAAGATCAAAAGATGGTTAAAGGAGTTCCATATATTTTATTATGCGCATTTCAAAAACAAACATCATCAAGCAATAATATTTGTGTTTTCATCAGATAAAACAGGAGAACATGATATGAAGGCTAAAAAACACTTGTTGATAGTGCAGTTTTAAATCAACATATCATATATGTATATATATATATGTATATATATATATGTATATATATATATATATATATATATATATATATATATATATAGTGAGACCTGGTAGTGAGACCTGGGCGCTGAAGGTGGAAGACTTACGTAGATTAGAGAGAAACGAAGCCTGCATGCTCCGATGGATGTGTAACAGTAATATACGTGAACGACAAAGCATAAATGAATTGAGAGAGAGACTGAGCATAAGAGGAATCAAATGCTGCGTGCAGGAGAGGCGGTTACGCTGGTATGGACATGTGATGCGTATGAAGGATGACAGCTGCATAAAAAGGTGCAGAGCACTAGAAGTTGATGGAAACCGCGGAGTGGGGAGACCCAAGATGACTTGGGATGAGGTGATAAAAGCCGACCTTACCCAACTACACCTCTCAAAGTCAATGACACACGACCGTGACTTCTGGCGTCACGCAGTAATACAGGGTACCCGACCTCCCATGGGTACATGCTGAAGCATATAAACGATATGCCCCCCCCCCCCCACCGCAAAGTGGTCGTGGAGGTGCCACGGCAAAAAAGCACCCAGCCCACACTGTAAAGTGGACGTGTAGGCGCCACGAAAAAGCACCCAGCACTCACTGTAAATGAGGTTGGTGTTAGGAAGGGCATCCAGCTGTAGAAATCAAGCCAGATCAGTTCCTGTATGAGCAAGGCATGGTCAGCCGACCAGACACTGCCCACAACAGGACAACCCGTCTAACCCATGCTAGCGTGGAAGAACGGACGTAAAACGGTGATGATGATGATGATGATATATATACATATATATATGTATATATATATATGTATATATATATATATATATATATATATATATACATATATATATGTATATATATATATGTATATATATATATATATATATACATATATATATATATATATATGTATATATATATATATATACATATATATATATACATATATATATGTATATATATATATGTATATATATATATATATACATATATATATATATATATATATATATATATATATATATATACATATATATATGTATATATATATATGTATATATATATATATATATATATATACATATATATATATACATATATATATGTATATATATATATGTATATATATATATGTATATATATATATACATATATATATATACATATATATATGTATATATATATATGTATATATATATATATATACATATATATATATACATATATATATGTATATATATATATGTATATATATATATATATATATATATACATATATTCAATGCAATCCAGGGCCTTTTCACTCCTATCGGAGGAAAGCCTCCCTGATTGACCTCCTCCATTTTTTGTTTTGGTGTTGCTCATGTCAGGGGTGCAGCTGTACTCACCATGCTTGGCTAATTATGGGTTGGTGAGGGTATTTAACCCATACTTGGGTAAATTCATTTCTACAGGTGACTGAACTTGAGCAATGTGAAATAAATTGTTTTGCTTAAGAACAACGCAAAGCCCAGTCCGAAAATCAAACTCACAACCTCAGGATTATAAGCCTGATACTCTAACCACTAAACCATGTGCCTTCACATTATATATATATATAAGAAGAAGACGGGTGAACTGTATTACGTTGAGTACTCTCCATAATATTACATCGAGATTGACCATACGGAATGACCAATTCCATCCAGTGGTGAACCAACAAACCTAAATAAATATATATATATATATATTTAAACACACATATGCCCAGGTATATATTAGCAAAATGGGTTCATAATAAAGTATGAACATTAATATGGTGAATATAATTATGCCTTTTTCTTATCATTCAAAGAATGACCTTTCCTAAAGAAATGTTGTCTAAATTATTTCATTTCAATGAATAATTGCTTGATAAATTGCTATTTCTGTGGATTTGCCTGAGACTACAACAATCACTATTACTTCTACTGGAATTACTGCTGCTAATATTCAATTGTTTTTGTTGTTGTTCTTTTTTTGTTTTGTTTTTACTCTTACAATTTCTACTACTACTATCATCCATGCCACTATGTCTAATGATACCTTCAAGTAATTTTAATTCAATTAATGCTTCCCTTACTGCTACTATTGTTTCCAACTGGTGTTAAGATGTTACAACTAGAATCAGTTCTTGTTGACTAGTTACAGTGACAATTCAACTGCATTAATTTCGCAGTTACCATTAAGCCATTCAAATTAATTCCACATTTTGCCTTTCTTTACTCATTTCATAAGCTCTTCCTATCATTATTTTATAATTTTTATTATTTTAATATTCTTTAAATCTTACTTAATTACCATAAAACATACAAAAGAAAATTTATGTAATTTTTAAATTGAATTTTTTCCCTAAATCAAGTGAATGCATTAATTATTGATTTTAGTTTCATTCCCAGATCGTAGAGTTGTATTTGTTGCATTTGCAAACTATTTGGCTGCTATGTCTAGCAGGGCAAGCAACCACATGGTGGTTTTTATCATTCTTTTTCTGATATATATAATATTTAGTTTAATAAGAAAATGGTTGGGTAAAATTGCTCACAAACACCTGCTGGATGAAAATGTACTTCTAATGTGGTGCTAGTATATTGTATTAAGCCAAGAAACTTTAATAATCATTACAGCCTAAGTGATGGGAACAACCCTTTTCTAAATGACTAACTCTGGCAATAGAATATCAGGCAAGGGGACACAACCTTGAATTATCAATACAAATTAATTGAATTTGGAGTGTCAGACTGATATTCATCACTATGAGTACAATTTCAAACATTGTCTGGTGATCTTACTCTTTAGTGAGTGGCACATGGCTAAATTTGGGATATGTGCAGATAGCCCTGTTTTAAATAAAAGGGGTACTATATAAGAAAGAAATGAAATTACAAAAAAACAAAAACAAAAAAAAGCCTATTTTTAAGGATCAGGCATAAAATGCCAATTGTGTCCATAGATTTAATGCATGTGTGCTTGTAATACACAGAGCAAGTGAAATAGAGTTATCTTTTTTTCTTTATTATTATTTTGATACCAAGCTGCCTGAAGCCACACTTTTTTTTTCTATATTAAGCTGTGAATGTTTCAGTTTATCTAAAAACCTTGCATCATAATCATGTAAGAAACTTTGTTAGGTTATGCTTTAAACATATAAGAATGAACAAGTTAATTATATTACTAAATCCTTCCAAAATTTTCAAAATTACTTGAAAGTCATAGGCAGTGTTTTTCATTAAAAATAGGGTGGTAAAAGTGTTTTTTTTTTTTAATCAACATAACTAAACTAAAATAAATGCCAAAACTAAACTTAACCCTCTCTCACCTCTTTCAATTCTAACTGGCCATAACCAGCTGCTCATACATATGTTAAGGTATTGTTCTCAAAATAAAATAACATCAAAATCTCATAGATTCAATATTAAGTGAGATATTATGTAAGATAAAGCCTTTACCATGAAAATACTATATATGGAGTAATGTAAATGCTAAAGGGTTAAAGAGCAAGATTTATTTGTTCAAATTTAAAGTTTGCCTCATTAGATCACAGCTTATCCAGTTTACATGAAATCTCAAAAGACTGACAGCATAAGGTTTAACATCAGTTCATTGGAAAGTCATCCTCCAGCTGTTAATATGGTGGTACTCATTTTTCCAGCTGTGTGGACAGGAATAATGGGAAATGAAGTTCCTTGCTCAAGGTGCAAATATGCTATCTGGTACAGGGATTAAAAGCATGAATTTCATCATCATCATCATCGTTTAACGCCCATCTTCTACGCTTGCATGGGTTTGGACGGGAATTTTCCCACTTGAGGCAAGATTGGTTATCCTGCTCATATAGGACTGTCTGGTGGGTTTTCTACGGCTGGATGCCCTTCCTAACACCAACCATGTTTACAGTGTGGACTGGGAGGTTTTTACCGTGTTACCTACACGGCCACATTACAGCGTGGACTGTGTGTTTTTTTGTCGTGACACCTTCACGTCTGGCGGGTTTTCTACGGCTGGATGCCCTTCCTATTTATGTTTAAGAACCCATTAATGTAAGTAGTAGGCCACGGATCATCACTGTTCAAAACCAGGAGATAATAATAGAAATATGTCAATTAAATTAATGTAATGCTGACATCCAGTTTAACACCGCATGTCTGTTGCAAGCATTCAGAACAGATCACTGTTTTAAAAGAGACCATCCTACCTCCTTCTCAGTCTCAGTAGTTCAGAAAAATGTTGAGCATTTTGGTCGAAGAATCCTTTTTAGCAGAAAGTCCGGATATTTTTCCAGATGCATTATTAATAATAGATTTAGTGTTTCAAAATTTTATGTACATGATATAACAATTCCCCTGTTTATGATAGGGTCTAAAGAGTTCAGTATTGAAATCTAGTGTGACAAAGGAATTTAGCTACCTTTGTAATAGTTTTGACTGTTATAGATAAATTATAGTTTTTAAAGAATTTCTACAAACAAGTGTTTTCTAACTATCTCAAACACAGAATCACTAAAGTTTCTAAAGGTGAACAGAGCATCATCTCTATAAAGGCCACTTCTCTTGCAGAGAAATTCACTTGTTAATTTATTAAGTAGAAATAACCCAACAAGATTAACTCAACCCCATACTAATATCAAAATTTTTATATGTATATATGATGATTTCTTTTGAATGAAACAATTCTGGTCCTGTAGAAGCTATTTCTATGGTTAAGTGGTTCACTTCCCAAAGACATGGTCTTTGGTACAATCCCACTACATGACATACTTATCATCATGTTCTGTTGACTCAGGCTGACTAATGCCTTGTGAATTAAATTTAGTAGGCAGAAACTGCAGAAGCCTGTTAAATATATATATATATATATATATATATATATATAACGTTGAAAGAGATAGAAGGCTAAACAATGCAAAATGGACTGTAACATGAGGTAACGAAAAGTAAGTTACCTGGTAATTTTTTTTTTGGGCTTTTTTCTGTCCAATATTTCGGGACCTAAAAGTCCCTTCTTCAGTGTTTAAGGAACTTTCAATGGATAATGTTCCTCTCTGGGATTAGATTTTGATTTTGAATAAAACACTTTCTAAGTCATTTTTAAGCATTTTTTTATGGTTATTACACTTTACACGAGAATGATGTCCATTGCCAATATAATATTTTGCAAAATCAATTTTCTTTTTTGTATGAGATGTTTAGTTTGTGTGTCTGTAGGTATGTCTTTTAATATTAAGTAATGTGAGCTGAGTTCTAATCTATTATTTATTTACGGGTTGAGTCTACATATGAGCAAGGCTTCCTCAATTCTTAGATTGCCCACATTTCTAACACTGGCTTTAACAGTAAAGGTCATATGCTGGTTGATGTTTCTACATTTGTCAATGTGTTTTTTTAATGAGGATGCGAGTGAGTTGAAGTGTTCTTTAATGCGAGTGTGGAGTGCTCAAGTCGTGCTATCAATGTAGACCTTACATTTGTTGCATTCAATACAATATACCACATGTGTCCAATGGTGTAACAACTGGTGATGGGCTTGCAATCTGTCCTGGGAGGTGAGGGATGGAAGCACAAATGTCTTCTTAGGCCTTTCTGAAAGGGTCTGGAAGAGAGCTAGCCTTGACAATTGGTTACTGGAATGTTACAACACTTACAGGCAAAGAGCAGGAACTAGTGGAGGTGATGAGATGAGATGCTACCGGCTAGATACAGTCAGTTCCACAGCTCTGGTACAGTAGATTTGGATGGAGGATGGAAACTCAACTATTCAGGTATACACACACACACACATATTAGAAAGAGTTGCCGCACGTCTGAGCTCTTGCTGTCCCAAGTATTGAGTACTCTGTTGAATAATGATCTAACTAGTTTAATACTGGTTTAACCCTGATATATATATATATATATATATATATATATATATATATATATATATATATATATATATATACACACATATATATATATATATATATATATATATATATACACACATATTTATACATTCATCTACATATATGTATATGTATCTTTATTATATATTTTACATATATTTCTATAAAATGTAGATGCGATTATACATGTGCATGTATATACATAAATATATTTATACATACATCTACATATATGTATATCTATTTTCATTATATATATCAAGGGCGGTGGATTGGCAGGTCCGGTAGAATGTCAGACACCATGCTTTGCAGCATAGAGTTACGGCCCTTTATGATCTGAGTTCAAATCCCGCCGAGGTTAACTTTGCCTTTCATCCTTACAGGGTCGATAAAATAAAGTACCAGTCATGCACTGGGGTCGATTTAATCGACTTTCCCCTCCCTCAAAATTGCTGGCCTTGTGCCTCTATAAGAAACCATTATATATATCATGCATATATTTCTATATATGTAGGTGTGATTATACATGTGCAGTCTCCCACCAGCAGTGACACACTCACATGCACATATGCATACAAACATACACGTACATAGATGTTAATAACTCAGATTTCTTAATTTTATATTCTTTACATTTTATATCAATATTTCTTGCCAAACCAATGTAATGTGCTTAAAGCATTAAATAAAATCATCTTTTTTCTGTTGTAACACATCAATCTGTTTATTTACAGTAATTCTCAAATATTATTCAGGAAAGCAACGTTAGTTGATTACATAATCTTCTCACAATATTAAATTTCTTCACTAAATTCACTAATGTGATGTACAAAAACACCTTATTTCTTCCTATTACTTAGCACGACACCAAATATTTCAATATTTGAATAATTATAATGTTTGTTCAAATATTCCTAATTTTTTCTTTGTTTTTGTTATATTAAAACTGCTATATGACACACCTGGAAATAATAGCTCCCATTCCATATTAGTATGTTAAATTAAACTCAAACCTTTTCTTAGTTGGCAAGAAGACAAAATGGAAATGTTTATAAAATATCTAGTTTTTATCTCAAAGTGGATGCAGGGAGGGTTACAATATACAGTATATCTGGTCTATCACTAAAATGTGATTTCTTTTATATTATTTTTTTTCTGTATAGAATGTTTGTGTTGTTGTTATTTACATCTCAGAGATTATAAAAGTCTGAAATCATATTTATTTTTAGGGTAAAACAGTGAAGGGAAAAAATGTCTACAAAGTTTGGTTCTGTAATAGGTGAAGATTTTAAGAGAATAGTGAAAAATGAATATAGGATGTTGGATAAGAGTGGGAGGAAGATTGGAGGGTAGAGGAGACACAGTGGACAAGTGATGGCTATAGCCAGAAGTTGTGGTCATTGACAAGGAAGAAGATGACGACGATGATGATGATAATAATAATAATGATTTTGATGATGCTGATGCTGATGAGCAGCAGGAGGAGGAGGAGAGCTGGAGACTGCCATCAAGGGAAAGGAATTAAAAAAAGAAAAAGGAGTGAAGGGTGAGGGAGGTAAAAGAATAGATAGCAGTATTAGCTTCAAACAGTGGACAGTCTGCTTTGGGAAGAGACTAATCTAAAAGTGTGGTGGTCACAACTCCATTTTGCACTGCTTCCATGTTGCCAAGCACTATGAGTCATGGAGGCCAGATATAATAAAACTAATTCATTTCTTTTACAACTGACCATTGCTATAACAACAGGGAGATGGCAAGGGGTGAGAAGAAAGAGAAAAAGAGAGGGAGAGGTGTCTGTCCAGAGACAGAGAAGATGGTCAGTGAGAGAAGAAAGAAATGTAAGAAAAGAACAAGAAAACAAATATAGTAATAAAGGGAAAGAAATGAGAAGGCCATGTAAGACAGTATGGAAGAAAAAAAGGGACGAAGGGATGAAGCAAGTGGACATTGTCTTAAGCTGCTTTTGCAGCACCACTTTAGCATTTATCTCCTGCCATCAGAATAACTGACCATTCAGTTAAAATTTTATCAGTTAGCATAAGAGAGAGACAAGCAATACAACAACCAGCATCACCAACATCAACATCAACAACAACATCAACAACGCACTTCCAACACCACCATAAAGCGAAAATGACATTATCATCAACAGCCACAATATCACCATCATCACCATCACCACCACCATAAATAGTACCAGCAGCCACATCCTCAACACCATCATCAACACCCACAATAGCACTGCCATTACCACCACCAGCATCACCACTAGCACCCACACCACCTACACCACCACCACCACCACCACCCTAATGAAAAGCATCATTACCAACATCCACTATAACACTACCATCATCATCATCACCACTGTCACAATCACCATCATCATCACTATCATCACTATCATCACCATCACCCACCACCATAAATAACCACAGCAGCAAAAACAACATAACAGAGTGCTTTCATGGTGACAGCCACCCCCAGTCCACCCTAGAAAAAAAGTAATAAATAAATGAAGAATAGATAAAAAGAGTTAAACCCATAGTGGCAGTTGTTATGAAGGTAGTTTAGCCTAAGACATCTTTTTACTAGTCTGGGTGGTGGTGGTGGTGGTGGTGGTAGTGGTGGTGCTGATGGGGGGTGGGGGATGGTGGTGGTGGTGGAGGGGGGAGTGATAGTGGTGATAGTGGTGGTGTTGTTGGTGGTGGTGGTGTTGGTTGTGGTGGTGATGGCATTGGGGCTGATAGTGGTGATGGTGTTGTGGTGGTTGTGGTGGTGTTAGAGGCTGATGGTGGTGGTGGTGGTGGTGTTAAGGGCTGATGGTGGTGGTGTTCCACTGATAGTGCTGGTGGTGGTGAGGGTGGTAGTGGTGGTGTTGGGGCTTATAGTGGTGGTGATGGTGTTGTTGGGGCTGATAGTGGTGGTGATGGTGTTGTTGGGGCTGATAGTTGTGGTGATGGTGTTGTTGGGGCTGATAGTGGTGGTGGGAGGGTGAGGAGACTGAACAGGAGATTTGGTTAAAGGTGCTGATGTTGTGTAATGGACTTATGATTGTTGTTGTTATTGTTGTCATGTCAGTGCCAGTGCTTAGCTGTTAGTATGTACGTATGTGTGTGTGTAGGTTTGTGTGTGTGAGTGCGTGTGTTTGTGTGTATGTGTATGGGTGTTCGAGTGTGTGTGAATATATATATATGTTTCTGTGTTTAACTGTGTGTGTATGTATATGTTTGAGTGTTTATGTGTGTATGTGTGTGTCTGTTTGAGTGTGTGTGTGTGTGTGTGTGTAGAAGAAAGGGGTGACAGTTGTAATACAGCTACAGCTGAAGCTAATGGTGCTGCTGGTAGTGGTGGTGGTGGTGGTGGTGGTGGTGGTGGTGGTAGTGGTGGTGGTGGTGGTGGTGGTGGTGGTGGTGGTAGTGGTGGTGGTGGTGGTGGTGGTGGTGGTAGTGGTGGTGGTGGTGGTGGTGGTGGTGGTGGTGGTGGTGGTAGTGGTGGTGGTAATGGCTGGGTAGGAAGGAAAGAGACTACTCCCTTAACACACCCACCCATCAAATTCCCCACCTACAGCAGCAGCTGTAATAGTAGTAGCAGTAGTTGTAGTAATAGTAGTAGTAGTAATAGTAGTAGTAGCAGCAGCAGTAGTAGAAGTAGTAATAATAGTAGTAGTAGTAATAATAGTAGTAGTAGTAGTAGTAGTAGTAGCAGTAGTAGTTGTAGTAATAGTAGTAGCAGTAGTAGTGAAATGGAAGTTATGGTCAAGCAGGATGAAGTGGGGTTGAGAGTAGTAGTGGTGGTGGTAGTAGTGGTGGTAGTAGTGGTGGTGGTAGTAGTGGTGGTAGTAGTGGTGGTGGTAGTAGTGGTGGTGGTAGTAGTGGTGGTGGTAGTAGTGGTGGTAGTAGTGGTGGTGGTAGTAGTGGTGGTAGTAGTGGTGGTGGTAGTAGTGGTGGTGGTAGTAGTGGTGGTGGTAGTAGTGGTGGTAGTAGTGGTGGTGGTAGTAGTGGTGGTAGTAGTGGTGGTGGTAGTAGTGGTGGTGGTGACAGCAAAAGGATGGACAAGGGAAACAAAGAAATAAAAAGAAAAGGTGAATGCAAGGGATTGGAAAAAAAAAGGGTAGAATAGACTAATAGTAGTAGTGATGATAGTGGTGGTTGTGGTGGTGGTTGCAGTGGTGGTGGTGGTGGTGGTGTTTGTAGTGATGGTTGTTGTGGTGGTAGTTGTGGTGGTTGTGGGGGTAGTGGTAGTAGTGGTGGTGGTGGTTGTGGTGGTAGTGATGGTGGTTGTGGTGGTAGTTATGGTGGTTGTGATGGTGATGGTGATAGTAGTAGTAGTAGTAGTGGTGATGATGATGATGGTGGTGGTGGTGGTGAGAGGAGAGAAAAATGGTTTCCAAAGAAACAAAAAGCAAAAGAAAGGTAGTAAAGGGAGACAAGAGAAGCAGCAGAGTTTTTCCACACCCCTTACTGCACCTGCTTTCTTCATGTGGCTGAAGAAGTCTCAACTATTTGACCTGACCAGCACAGGATGATGGCCAGTCTTTTCCACTCAGACAATCTTACACAGACTCTCTTACATCAGTATAGATATTGTCACCAATAAACATCATCATCATCAACACTATAACTAATACCATCACTACAAATAACACAATACCAATAAATACCATTACCAACAATAGCAATACCCTTAACACTAACAATATCACCAACAACAACAAATCACAAACACCACTAACAAAACACCTACAGTCACCTACAGTCACCACCATCAAAAACACTAATAACAACACCACTACTAGAACATATTTATTGTCATTCAACCTACAAGAAATAGCAGCCAAATCTCCCTCAAATCACATCCTGCTGTCTTAAATATGGACTCAGTGGCTAATGTGGTCCTAGGCCTCCTGCTCATAAGAAAAACACGAGATGACCATGACTGGTATATATTTGATCATAGATCAGCTCAGAGCTAATCTGGGGCTCAACAACAACAACAACAACAACAAAAACACCAGCAAGATCACCAAATACACTGTCATTAACAGACACCACCAGATCTACCACTACCAAAATCTGAACTTACAGAATCACAACCATCACAAACAATAACAAAACACTATCAGAAACAAGATAAACAATACTGATATCAAGTATACCAAAATCAGCAGCTGGCATAATAACTACTACAATGGAAACAAAACCACATAATACAAAACCATCACTAACATTAACAAAACCAATGCAACAATCACCACCACCACCACCACCACCAAGCATTGCTGATAGTTATTAATACAAAAATCAAAATAACAATAGCAATTTACCTAGCCACCCATTTATTTATTTTAAGTATCTATCTCTCTACCAATGTACCAGCTTACCTATCTATCAATTTGTCTATTATCTATCTACTTACTACCTAC
>OZ024747.1:69583297-69593297 GCA_964016885.1 Eledone cirrhosa
TGTAGTGAACATCAGCAGCAGGTTTGCAGCAAAAAATACAGAACAATCAGTTTAATTAGTCACCCCTGTAAAGTACTGTTGAACAAATTTAAAGAAAAGGCAGAAGAAATCCTTACAGAAGAACAGGCAGGCTTCAGGCCCAAAACAAGTACAATTGAGCAGATATTTAACATCACACTGCTAACCAAGAAAGGTCTGCAACACCAATCTGACCTCTACCATAACTTCATTGATTTCAAAATGATTCCAAGGTGCAGCAATGGAATCTAGGTACTATTTCTAAAAGATACAAAAGGGTTTGTCCATCTATCCTTTCCAATCATCATAGTATCAAAAACTATACAGCAGAGATATAAAAAGAGAAACAGAACAAATAAGCACACAACACACAAGTACTACACAAATCAATAATAAACATTTTTTTAATTATAAATTCGAATGTTCGCATCTTTATCATCAGTTGGATCCTATGTTCAAATTTGACTTTTCAGTAAGTGGAGGGTCTCAACTAACTCTTGTTAGGGTGTCTAATGGAATCAGTTTCTGTGTCTCAACTCAGCCTCTCAGGTGCTCTCATTATGTTGTGGGTTTAGAGTCTGGCGTTGTTTAATGTAGGGGAACTATTCTCTATAGAATAGCCTTGCTAGTGCCTCATCATTGCACCCAGAATTTTAATTAAATAAGTTTGCAGCCAGCATAGATATTATGGTGTGCAGGGTTGTAGAACTAAATTTATGGAGGGAATAACAAGCGGATTGGATGGTTTGTTGATTTCACAAATAAGGAAAAAACAATTTTAAAGACGGATATCAGTGCCTATTACATCTGATATCTGATTTCTGCTAGATAAAGACCTCAGTTTAGCTAGAAAAATAACCATCTTAACCAAACAGAAAATAGACATCATTCTAGTCGCAAGATGTGCTGTGATTGCATTTGATGGACATTACTGGACTAGGAAGATATGGATTTTTTATAACTATGGGATAGAGCAATTCTGCTCAGGTTATGGATCTCGTTTTTGCCATGACAAAGCTAAACATCCTACAGAAAAGCAACTCCATTAGTTTTCCAACAAATCTTAAATTCTCCCTGGTGACTTTCATTTTTCTTTATGGGTGTGAGAGTAGGACCTTTACAGCTGACATGGAACAATGAATACAGGTGTTTCAGAAGGCTGCGATGCATCCCTTACACAGAGCTCAAAACAAACAACTTTGGCAGGCATCAATTCAACAATCGTGCTGGCAATCAGGAATCAGGATTTAACAAAGTTGGGGGATGTAATATAATCACTTTTAATATTGGAAATCAGAACTTTTAGCATTACTTTACTGGGGTGGCTAATTAAACTGATTGTTTTGTAATTCTGTGTGCAAACCTGCTACCTTTGTTCACCTCAAACATTGCTGCAACTGTGGGATCTATTTAGTTTCATTACATCAAACTTAAAATGTGTGACACTTTTCTTATTGATCTTTTTAAGCTTGAGCTTCAGTGTCATCAGAACCAAAACATCATCCCTGCTGATATCCAGAGCACAGAAGGTCAGAGTCTGACCTTATTGATACTGAACTTGAACATTTGAGATAAAAAGATTAAGTCAATTTGGTTATGAAACCTGTGATGGGTGTATGCCATGTTTTCTACATGTTTGTGCAGGGGAATAGTGTCTTAGCTAGAGTTAGCTTGTGGGTGCTAGCAAATACTAGGATTCAGAGTCTAATCTCAAATTGTCCCAATATTCCTGGCCATAGGCACCTGAGCCTACTTTACATTCCAGTTTCCTAAGACAATGAGGACATATTTTTTAGGAGCTGTTCTGATGATCATTTCTAGGTCCTTGTGAAACTCTTCAACAATATTATTATAGTATTTAAGCATATATTTCTATGATGGTAATGTTTTGTGGTTCTGCAGCTATGCATATGCTGATGAGCCTGTTGGATACTGGTGTACAGCTGATGACTGAGCTCACTCTGGTATTTTTAGTGATGAACCATATTCTTGGTTGGTGCTTGATGTCATCTATACTATACCACATTTTGAAGCCTTTATCGATAGTTGTTTCACCAAATCCAGTTCACATGACTTCAACCAGTCCTTAGATATCCCCTGGCTATCTGGTAAGTTTATGTATAAATTATTTCATCCTTCCACATACATACATGATGTGGACGGTTTTCAATGTGAGTGCCATTGTCATCACAGTCACAAAATGGTCACAGTTACCCAGTGGAATGACACTGGAGAGAGCAGCCATTGCTTTTTTGGGCCTTGAAAGATCAAGCATGTTATTTTTTACTTTGTCTATCATGGCATTTCAGTAGGCCCTAGAAATGCTTGGTGGTGCTCATCTCCTCACCAAGCACTCAGTCCCTCATTAAGTTTAGCTTACTAACAGAAGTGTTTACCAGGGTAGGGTTTAAAATGTCTCAGTCAAAATTGAGAGACAGGCAAGAACCAGTGTACTAAAAAGAATGGAAAATAATATGCATATCTTTTTTAAGGCCTATCAATAAATATTGTAAATAACTGCACAAAAGCTAACTTCTTAGATCTAACCTTAGAATTAGACTCAGAGCTCTATAGATACTGTCACAAACCCATAAAGAATTTGAATTATGTGCAAAGAATGTCTAATCAGCTAAGGCTAAGGCACACTGTTATCTAGGATATCTAAGTTGTCTATAAATGAGTATATATTTAACAAAAATGCAGCACTAGCAAGTTCAGGCAATTGAGAAAAGATCACCTCTGTACCTAAGGTATCAAACAACACCATATCCTAAAGCCACAACATAGTGAGAAAACCTAAGGGGCTGTGTGTAAGCAGGAACTAACACCTTTGGGCACACTGACAAGAGTTGGTTGAAGGCTGCCACTCCCTGAAAAGTTATATCTGAATGCAGGTACCAATAGAAGACAAGAGGAAGAAACTTGAATACTGTAGAATTTTGGAACGACTCCTTAGAACTTTGAAATCAATATAATAGTAATTATGAAAAAAGTCTGTCAAGTTTTATTTGTTTTTAGTATAGCTATGAATTGACAGTGAGTTGCTCCATTCTCATAAGATGACAAGGAAACATGTCTGTTACTTTGAAAAATACTCACATGTGAAGGTTTGAATATTTACTAGTCTAAGAATGTAAAAGTGAGTTGCCCAATTGTGATTGAACTATGAAAGATGGATATAAAGAAAAGAGTAAATGTTACAGAGTGAAATTGGATGAAACAACCAGAGGTGAAAAAAAACAACTAATGCAAGATCCACTACATTGAACCTGCCAAGAATATTTTGTCATACATCGTTGTACCAGTGCCTTCAGTCTACATTTCCACAGACGAGCAAAGTCTCATTGATGGAATTACTTCATAAAATGAAGAAAGTAAAAAAAAAAAAAAACCTTATCTGTCATCAAACTAAACTATGATTACTGGAGAGAGAGTGAGAGAGAGAGGGAGTGAGAAAGAAGAAGGGAGAGAGAGAGAAAGAGAAAAGGAGAGAAATATTTGAATAAAATATTTATATGTTCTTACTAACACTAATTGTTTAACTGAGAAACAAGAAATATATCACTTTATTTCTATGTTGATGTTACACCATCATCATCAGCCAATAATATGAACAACAACATGAACAACAACAACAACAACTCATTTTGAAATATTTCAGAACTGTTTGTGTCATTAAACTAATATGGAGAAATTATAACTGAATCTAACATGGAGAAAGAGATGAAAGGAATATGATGATGTTAGTTATGTATGAAAGTGGAAATCTTAAACCAAGCTTTTAATTCGTGTCATGCAGTAGATATAATATTCTTTGGTATTTCAATATTACTTGATTAGTAACCAGACCTATGAGGAAAATTAAACCTCAGTAGTGAAATAACCCAGAGCCTCTTCCTTTCATCTCAATGCACATGTAGAGAACTTACAGTTGAAGGTTTTATGAAGGTAATTACATTTATGTATATTATCTTACACATTAGCATTTCATATCATTATTACAATTTAGCCAATTTCCTTGAACATTTTGCAAGAAAAAAACTGATAAGAGTTGCTGTTATTTTATTCATAGTAACATGAGGAATTAAGCAAGGAATTATTTTATTTGTTCTAATTTGGGATGAAAGTAATAAAGCAAAGATTTAGTGTGTATTTGATCTCAAGAGGATTTGGGGAATGCTTTGCAAGTAAGACAGTTTGCTTGGAGGAGAAAAATAACAAAGGCTTGACCAATTTGGCCATCTGTTTGAAGATGGATTTTATTCTGCATTGACAGCCTGAAATGTTTTATAAAAGGGTTGTTGAATTAATGCTGACCATAAGAAAAGTGTCAAATTCTTACTCAACATGTTACCAATTTCAGTATAATGTCTGCTTGAAGACATATTGTTGCTGGTGGTAGTAGGAAACCATCACTGTTATTGTTTTAATAGATTTCAAATGTTATGACTAAGGGATCACTGATAAATTTTGCTAGTAATTCTTTTGTATACAGTTGCCAGCAGCAAACACAAAATGGTGCATGACTCACTGGAACCAAACTGTGTTTGTGTCAATACAAAGAGAATACCCACTAAGTAAAAAGATGTCTTGTAATTGATCTTTTCACTGATCTTGTTTTTCAGAAGTTCTAAATATTGCCTTAGAGTCCAATATTCCAGAGTATTTAGGGAATAACGAATGTAATTTTGTACTGAAATTGACATAAATTTCATTCAACTATATTAAACAAATGTGAAAGACAATTTTCGCGGAAAATAACATTTGAATAATTTCAATTATACTTTTGTTGTAAGTAAAATTAAGAAACAAATAATTCTAACGCACAATTTTTTTTATTATATATATGTGTATGTGTGTGTGTATATATATATAATTTTTTTCCGTTTCTGCCATTGCCCATCTCAATCTTTCTATTTCTTCTTTAATTTTTCATTCTATTTTCTGATGATGGACTAACATTCGAAACGTTAAGAAGCTTTTCCTACTATATCAAACATAAAACCAATAATATATTTCTTCATTAACTGTGTCATTTGCTTTGTTATTTCTGTTTGCCTTGTATATATATACACAGTTAATAAATTATATAAAAATTAATATAAAATATATGAACTATTACATAGAAGTTATATCAATTAATGTAACAACTATTGCATATATCTATAGGGAAGATGACATATGTGAGTATATTTGAAATAGACATGCTAGAATGGACAACTATGTCTCCATCACCTTTCTTTTTTGTGGTTAAAAGCTTCATAGGAGAATGCAAACCTGAAAACTATGGCAATAAGTTGGCTCTTGTAGGTCTCTTTTATTGAAAAACTTAAATGAATGTCATTGATGTTGAGTATATTCCCATTCTGTACTAGCGTTGTAAAATAACAAAAACGTTTTTAGAAACACAATTTGTATTTAATGTAACAACCATATGTACTATTACATATACCAAAGGCTAATTTAAATAATGTTTTCTGAACCCATGCTAGCATAGAAGATAGACATTAAATGATGATGATGATGAACAAGGTCAGCAATTTTAGAAGTGGGGAAAGTCGATTAGACCAATCCCAGTGCATTACTGGTAATTTTATCGAACCCATATTGTGAAGGCATGTGGCTGAATGGTAAGAGAATTGGATTCGCAATCGTGAGGTTGTGAGTTCGATTCCTGGCCCGGGCGATGTGTTATGTCCTTGAGCAAGACACTTTATTTCATGTTGCTCCTTCTACCCGGAGTTGTGAGCTATAGATAGTATTAGCAATTGGAAAGACCAACGGAAACATTGTTTCCTTGGTCTGATTTGATGAAAGTCGATCGAGTGTCGATCGATGAAAGCAAAGCTAACCTCAACAGGGTTTGAACTCAGAAAGTAAAGGGATTTAACTGTATGCTGCAAAGCATGTTGGCTGACGCTCTACCAATACTGCCAACCCCCTGTCAGTAATAATGATAATAATGGTTTCTGATTCAGGCACAAGGCTAGCAATTTTAGGGGAGGGGAAAGTCAATTAAATTGCCCCCAGTGTGTGACTGGTACTTTATTTTATTGACCTCGTAAGGATGAAAGTCAAAGCTGACCTCTGTGGTATTTTGTACTCAAAACAATAATAATTGTTTCTACTTTTGGCACAAGGCCAGCAATTATCCCAGTACATTACTGGTACTTTATTTTATCGACCCCGTAAGGATGAAGAGCAAAGTTAACCTTGGCGGGATTTGAACTCAGACCATAAAGGGCTGTAACTCTATGCTGCAAAGCATGGCGTCCGACCCTCTACCGATACTGGCAATCCAATAATAATAACAACAAATAAATGCAGTAATTATGTTAAAAATAAAAGATGTATAATGATAGACTATTGGTATTACTAATAGCATGACTACCTTATACCTCGTTTAATATACATGTGATATATTTCTGTCGTTACTAGCAAATTCAAATAATATAAATAGTTTATTTGTTTGAGAAAGTTTTAATATATTTTCATAGTTGAAAAATATGTTTTTGATATTTTGGTTTCCTAAGTATAAACCTTTTAATTAGATAAATCATAGTTTTCAAAGTGTCTGTGTAACCAAAATGAATTAAAAGTGAAAATGATGGACATGAAGAGCATCATATACGTCTCAGAAATATTTAGAGTGCAATGAAATTGAAATTAGATGAGTTTGTGTCATCTCGCAATAAAATCAAAGAAATGTGGTGCAACATAATATTAACATGTACTGATTGGATGCATTCTTTTGTGCTTTTCAATACTTCAAATTTCAATTGCTACACATTCCAATTAAGTTTAGAAGTCCTCAGTTTGTACATGCATATTTATACATGTGCACATGAACACTGACACTTGTATCTCCCCCCCCTCTCTCTCTCTCTCTCTATATATATATATATATATATAGGAAAAAGAATGACCCCGACGGCAGAGCTCAAGCCGTTTCGACAGCTATTTCCAGATTTCCAGAAATTGCTGTCGGAACGGCTTGAGCTCTGCCGTCAGGGTAATTCTTTTTCCTATTACCCACTCTACTACACTTAGTATTGATTACTTTGGTGCGTTATTGTCCATCTGGTTTCTTACCACATTTCCTTTGTTATATATATATATATAGTAATAATAATAAATTTGAAGACTGAAATCCAAAGAGGGCTCGATAAGGATAAATATATATCAAATATATAAGACATATATATATGTGTGAATGTTTAAGTATGTATATATGTATATACACACACACACACATGCGTGCATATGCATATATGAGGATTGTCCCAAAACTAGGGGTACTGATCTTTTATTTAAATGTATATTAAACATAGATGAAATTACAAGTTATCTCCTTTAAAATACGACCCTTGGAAAGTCACACAGTGGTGCCAACATTTATTCCATTGTTTGATGCAGTACTGGAAGTCATTCTGTTTGAATGTCCTTAGCGCATCAGTTACAATATTTGGTGTTTTCCACTGTT
This sequence comes from Eledone cirrhosa, assembly GCA_964016885.1. Classification (NCBI taxonomy): domain Eukaryota; kingdom Metazoa; phylum Mollusca; class Cephalopoda; order Octopoda; family Eledonidae; genus Eledone; species Eledone cirrhosa. The sequence goes on from OZ024747.1 coordinate 69,590,799, forward strand.
CCAAAATGATGACCCTCTAACTTCGATTTCAACTTAAAGAAGAGGTAGAAATCACATGGAATTACATCTGTGCTGCAGGCATGATATGGAAGAACGTCTATATTTTTCTTTCCCTTATGTTGGTGCAATACCCAATCTCCTGCCATATCCTTTATGACTTGCTAGACCCATTTTCTAAGTTGTTCCAAGATATCTTTGTAGAAGGTGCGATTAACTCTCTGTTCTGGAGGTAAACAGTCTTTGTGTACAATATCACGGCAGTCAAAATAAATGATAATAATTGTTTTTATCCTTGATCTGCTCATGCTCATTTCTTTGAACTCCCATGATTCATCTACTGTTATTGCTTTATTGAAGAAATTTCAATCAATTTCAAGTGTTTCTTGCAAACCCATGCAAATTGGTTTGCTTTTTGCTTGATAGACAAGTGCTTGGGCACTAGTTTTGCACAATATCTTAGCTTAAATGGTCTGTTAAAATTCTATGAATTGCATATTTAGCCAAGCCCCTTTTCTTCTGTAATCATCTTAACACTTAAATAGCAATTGTCCGCCATCATGGTTTGCACCACATTTATATTTTGTTCATTTGTTGACAAGATTCTCCTTCCAGAACGAGGTTCGTCTTCAACATTTTCTTGGCATATTTTCTTGGAAGATTTGTGCCACTTAAAAAAACATACTTTTTGACAGGAAAGCGTCTCCATAAGCTTGCATTAAAAGTTAAATATTTCAGTGTCAGATTTGTTGAGTTTCACACAAAATGTTATCACCTATTGTTGTTCAATATTTTCCTGCATAGTAAAGGTAACAGCAGTTATAAACACGTCTTAACATAAACAACTGACTCAATAGATCATGTTGAGAAAGTACGTATGTGCAGCTCAGGTTGTAACCAACTACTTGAATACACCAACAAGCTGTTGCATTATCATCTCGTACATAGGAAAATAAGTGTGTTTACTCTTGATACAAACCTCGTATATATATATATATATATATACACAAAAATGTTATTTCCTTAGCTAAATTTATATATATATATGCTTATATGCATATATATGAGTGTATATTTGGATATGTGTGTGTACATGTATATATATGTACATGTATGTGTGTATCTGTATGTGAGTGGATGTATGCATGCATACAGACTTGGACATGCATATATGATAGCTCTAAGAATACGTGGGAGGCTGTGCTATAAAAGACCCATTTAACCCATGCAAAAATGGAAAAAAATGGACAAAAGTAGGAGGAAATGAGCATAGGGAGGATGTCTCTAGCTACCAGTATGCTCCTTATTAATCCTATTACCCACCTTCCTCTATCTTAAGCCTGAAGAAGCAGAGATATTAAATTACAATCAGGCTCCCCCTTGCCATTATACTCCCAATTTCTCTGCTCTTCTTTCCTCATCAAACCCATACTAGCATGGAAAGCTAGGGCAACCTTCTCTGATCATAATTTGCTGAAGCTCACTGAGTAGATGATGAAGAAAGGCAGTAAATGGAGCGAAGCTGTGCTGGAGAAGACCCATCCAACTAATGCAAGTATAGAAAAGCAGATTTAAAATGATGATGAGAGAGGGGGGGGGGTAGCATGAAGAGAGATGTATGTATCTGTGTACATTAAGTATTTTTCAATTTCTGATTTGTTTATATATCTATGATCAGTATGTATAGGTAAATATAATTTATATGTATTGTGAAATATTCACACATAAGCACACCTCACAAGTCCACAAAAACAGAAAAACACACACAAATACAGATGTGAAAGAATAATAGATGAGTTTCAATTACGGTATATTTAAGAGTGTTCCATACTGTTTTTAAGAAAAACAGTCAATCTTGAGCTTGCCACAACACATAGTTGGAATGGATGCCTCACAACATAGTAAATTGGTAATTATTGATAAATGAGGCAGCACTTAGATATGGGAAATTTATGAAGAAAATGGTGAATGCTAATCTTTTGGAATGATGATTGTCAGTGCATCTGTTTGAGGATAAGGTAGCTTTGACCTTTGACATTGAAGGAAAATACCAATGTTATGATTATTGATGATAGAGTCCCACTAATAAATCAATGTTCGCCTAACAATATAGTTTATTAGATTTTTGCAACATTATATATCAACTACTTGATAGAAATCCTTTAGAATGGTTTACATTTCACACAGTTAATAGCTCAGAAAGAGGATTTGAAACAAAAATTTAATTCATTATGCTACCTTTCTCACCATATTTAAGAATGCTATTTAGCTTCGCAAGTAACAAGGTTGATTTTCCAAAGTTCACCAAACTGGAAATAATTCTTTTGACATCAAGTGAAATCTCAGGATTATTGTAATTATTGTAGCATAACTGGGCATACTATCAAACAGTATCTTTGTTCCTCAAATCTACTGTAAGTTTAATTATTATACTCTTGCCAATATGGTGCATGGTAGAGTGTAGGAAGAAAGAGGCTAGCAGGGTGGTAAAATAGTTGTTGC
>OZ024747.1:69598297-69645797 GCA_964016885.1 Eledone cirrhosa
AAAACACACAGTCCACGCTGTAAATGTGGCCGTGTAGGCAACACGGTAAAAACCTCCCAGCCCCACACTGTAAATGTGGTTGGTGTTAGGAAGGGCATCCAGCTGTAGAAAACCCGCCAGACAGTCCACGCTGTAATGTGGCCGTGTAGGCAACACGGTAAAAACCTCCCAGCCCCACACTGTAAATGTGGTTGGTGTTAGGAAGGGCATCCAACTGTAGAAAACCCGCCAGACAGTCCTATGCGAGCAAGACAACCACTCTTGCCTCAAGTGGGAAAACCCCCGTCCAAACTCATGCAAGCGTGGAACACGGACGCTAAACCTGATGATGATGATGATGATGACATATGTGTATATATATATGTGTATATATATATATATGTATATGTATATATGTATATATATATATATGTATATATATATATGTATATATATATATGTATATATATACACATATGTATATATATATATGTATATATATATATTTACACACACTCCAGAGTAATAAATCTCACTATTTAGCCTTAATAAAATGATATATATATTTACAAATTTCTCCTCACCCTTGCCTGTTTTTCCTAATTAAAAATGTTATACTATATATATCATCATCATCATCATCATTTTTCCATGCTAGCAGGGGTTAGATGAGTTGTCCTGTTGTGAGAAATACCAGGTCAGGTGACCATGTCTTGCTCATACAGAACTGATTTTGGCTTGGTTTCTACAGCTAGATACCCTTCCTAACACCAACCACATTTACAGTGAATACTAGGTGCTTTTTGTCACGATACCTACACAACCACTTTACAGTGTGGGCCGGATGCTTTGTGTTGTGACACCCACACAATCACATTACCATGTGGGCTGGGTGCTTTTTATCATGACACCTATATATGTAAACCATATGCTTTAGCAATTCATCTACAATTGTACAACACTCAATTCAATGTTGACATAGCTGTAACATTTGAGAACATAATAAGTAACTAAATAAATAAATGAAGTTGTAGAAAATAATGTGTTTATCTATGTTATAGGAAAGAATCCATTTTCTCGAAAATCCAACTATACGGATTTTATAGCTTTACTTTCCAATATAGTAGAATATACAAAGCAAACAAACTAATATGTTTGCTTTTTTTATCTTCATGTTTTACTTTCATTTACTAAGCTTCAAGAAGTATTTATCTACATATCCATTTTAATGTTGTCTTTGTTGAACTCAAGGATTAATGTTAAACATTTTAGAAAGAGTAATATTTTCTATGTATGGATTTAATTGATTCAGTAGACATGTTACTATTTGAAAATATATAGATAGTAAATAATATTGCTCGTTATTTTTTGATATTTGTACACACAAAGAGAGAGAGAGACACACACACATAAACGCATGCCCCCCCCCCCCCCCCACACACACACAGATACATATCCACATGATTCAGATACACACCCACATGATTCATCATCATCATCATCATCATCACCGTTTTACGTCCGTTCTTCCACGCTAGCATGGGTTAGACAGTTACTAAATTTTATTACCGAAAGAGACAGCTATTTCTTTGAATTGTAAATAATATAAATCTTATACAACTTCCCAGCCAGTTTTATCCTGATTTACATAATAAATATCTTGATTCTGATTCTCTACTTTTATTCTGACAAAGAAAATAACAATTTGTTAAAATATATCAAAAGAAATGAAGAAACACAATTGTTTGTAGCCTATTTTCTGTAAGCAATGTCTTTTCAAACACAACTTGCTATTTCTTGGTTGAGTGCAATCTTTGGAAATCTGTTAAGGTAGAATGATAATAAAACATGATGCCATTGCTACATCATGCATAGCACTGTTTATGCTGATTACATAGAGTAATCAAAACGCAATCATGTGTTCTATAGTTTCAGACAGATCTTTCAAAATATTCTTAGGACATTTTTCCATCCCCTACCATCTTTCTAATCATATCTTCTGTCAATGCCACTACGAGGAACCATCATTATCATTGCCAATCTTTCATTATGAACATCACTAAACTCAGTGGTTCCCATCATTGCAGCCATCAAGGACACACATAATCTCAGTCATTTCTTTTACTACTAATAGCTTCCAACAGTACACTGCGCCCAGTCTTTGTAACTTACGGTACTAAAAATTACTAGATTAATTAAAATGGTTATGAGTATCACATTTATAGCAATTACTTAGTAATCCTCACTAATGTTCTCTTAAATTAATCTTTTACAGTTGACAAATCTAATCAACAATGAAGTCCAGCAGTCTCCCATGCAACATCATATCAATCTATTGCTTGATTCTTTCAATGTATTGCATCCTTATTAAATTATATTCTTCTGTAAATAGTGAATTAATGAAATCAAACAGAAAACTATTGCTAAAGTTATTGCTGGCTGGTCAGGACAACAATGTAGTTGACAGACTCTTAGATGATATAGCTATTTAGAGGTAAAATTTAGCCAGCATCTAATCTCATTTTTAATAAGACCTTCCCACCTCCAACAAAGAAACACAAAAACTAATAACAATAGTAATGTCATCATATTGTTAATATGATTTAAATGTAATTTTATTTTGTTGATGTTGCTGTCGATGTTTAATGCCAGATCAGCTCTGATCATACAGACCTACAATCAGAAATCCTTCAGCCATAACCACCCTGTCATTTTTACAGATATAACCCATGTCTAGGACACATTATCTAATGGTGGATTGGCAGTATCAGTAGAGGGTTGGAGGCCATACTTTGCAGCAAAGAGTTACGGCCCTTTATGGTCTGAGTTCAAATCCCGCCGAGGTTAACTTTGCCTTTCATTCTTATGAGGTCGATAAAATAAAGTACCAGTAATACACTGGAATAATTTCTGGCCTTGTGCCAAAAGTAGAAACAATTATCTAATGTGTACTCTCTTCTTTTAGGGTGTGATTTGAAAATGATTTGACTGGTATTTCTAGTAATGGTAGTTAATGTTAATGTAAAAGTATTTGTTGTGATAGTTGCTCATATAGTATTACTATGATTATTGTCTTTGATGATACAATGTTCATGATGATTATGATGATTATGAGGGAGAGGAGGAACATTTCTTTCTATGGGAGAAGTCCAAACAGATTTTATAATAAGAATTGTTTCTGGATAATTTGAAGGGGAGGGGAAAGTCGATTAAATCAACCCCAATGCATTACTGGTGCTTTACTTATCGACCCTGTAAGGATGAAAGGCAAAGCTAACCTCAGTGGGATTTGAACTCAGAACATAACTCTCTGTCGTGAAGCAGGGTGTCCGATGCTCAACAGATACTACCAATCCACTACCCTAATAAAGATTTCTAGTATAGGCTCAAGGCCAGTAATTTGGTGGGAGGGGAAAGTCAATTAAATTGATCCCAGTACGTTACTGGTGCTTTATTTTATCGACCCCGTAAGGATTAAAGGCAAAGTTAATTTTGGCGGGATTTGAACTCAGACCATAAAGGGCCGTAACTCTATGCTGCAAAGCATGGCATCTGATCCTCTACCATTACTGCCAATCCACTGCCCTTATAATAATAAAGATAATAATTGTTTCTACTTTTGGCACAAGGCCAGCAATTATCCCAGTGGTACTTTATTTTATCGACCCCGTAAGGATGAAAGGCAAAGTTAACCTCGGTGGGATTTGAACTCAGACCATAAAGGGCCGTAACTCTTTGCTGCAAAGCATGGCGTCCAACCCTCTATCGATACTGCCAATCCACCGCCCTAATAAAGATAATAATAAGGCAGTCTCCATTGAGAAGATTGTGTGGAGTAACAGGAGAAGAGGTGACCCACATAGTGCATGTTGTGTATTAACTAAAGTGCACAAAGGGAGACATGATAATATCATGCAAATTGTACATTGGAAACTATGTGGAAAGTTTGGGCTGGAGAGATCCAAATTATGGAGCACAAACCTAAGGCTATGCTGGAAAATCAAAGTGTGAAGCTTTTATAGGATTTCAATATTCAATGTGATGAGAATATCACAGCAAGACGATGATCTGATACTGGTAGACAACGAAAGAAAGCATTGTCTCTTGATTGGCATAGAAATATCTGGAATTGACAAGGAGGATGAAAAAAGGAAATCAAGTAAGTTTGGGAATTAAATAGAGTGTAAGTTATTCTGGTAATTGTTGGAGCTTTTGGTGTCATGATAAAAATTATGCAAAATTGGTGTTAAAATGTGTACAAAAGACTGCACTCCTGGGAACAACCAGAATTTTGAGAAGGTACAACAAATATAGTGGTTGATGAAATGTTGGACCCTTGGTCATTTGTTATGACTTGCTCCTGCAATGTAATTTTGATGACTGAGGATCAGTCTGAGTATGAGGAAATAATATGACCTTAAGACTTGATGTGAAGTTTCATGGATTAGTGGTTAAGGAATAGGGCCTGCAATCGTGAGGTAAGTTTGATTCCTGGACCAGGCTGAGCATTGTGTTCTTGAGCAAAATACTTTGTTTCACATTGCTCCAGTTTACTCTGCTGTAGAAATGAGTTGTGATGTGACTGGTGCCAATTGCCAATCTGTATTGGCCATTGCCTTTCCCTTGGACAATTTCAATGGTGTGGAGAGAGAAAACCGGTATACATGGGTGACTGCTGGTCTTCTACAAACAATACCTTGCCTGGACTTGTGCCTCAGATGTGAACTTTCTAGGTGCAAATCCCATGGTTATTCGTGACCAAAAGGGGTCTTTACTCTAAGACTTGATCAAGAGTAAATATAGCTTTGTATGTTAATGTTTTAACTGAAGCAACTGTTCAGTGAATGTGCTGACTTGCAAGAGAGCTACATTTATTGCCTTACTATTGTTTTCATTACCATTGTTGTTATTTTCTGTAGTTTTTTGTTGTATATATCAGTCCTATTTTCCTGTTTCACTGCTGTAATGCACCATGGCATTACTGGTGTTACCAGTACACATTTATTACATTTAATCTACACACTTATTACATTTAATGGCATACATTCATGATAGACAACAGCTTTAGCATCACTGCTAGCACAGCTGTCATGGACCCCACACATTGTCCTCCTCTTCAAACATCAATTATGTTGACATCTTACATAAATATATTTCTTTGTTGGGTGCATCTGAAAGGTAAAAATAACTATATCTCTCATAATTAGGTTAGACAGAGTTTTTAAGCCCTCATTTTCATAGAAATATCTTAAAACAGTTTCAATGATAAACATTTTTATCATTGAAACTAAGTTTACAAATTACACTATAAAATTATGGAGTAGTGATGTTTATGGTTAAGAAAGCTCAGCTATAGTAGTAATAAATCCTTTTTGTTACAATTGAGACAGATGAGAGGTCATTAAAATGATAAATTACAAAGACTGCAAGGTTTTAAGATTATTGTGAAAAGGCTGACATGGTAAACAACAACATACAAAAGGAATTAAATGAGAGATCCCAAAAGAAGGACAGTTACTTAAAATCAACCATGGAACCCCATAAGCTCTAGAATTTCCCTGTCAACAAAGGGTAAATGCCTTCTCAAAGTTGTGTTATCCATTCAACAAGTGCAAATCACATGGACCAGTCTTGAACCCCCCCCCCCCCACACACACACACTTTTCTGCTAATTCGGTGGAGAGCAGCAGATCTTTCTCTATCTCTCTATATCTCTCTCTACCTTTACCATCCTCTGCAAGTGACACTGGCAGTTGATTCAGCTTGGCTGAACATGAAGGTGTCTGTCTTCAGTCCTTTCAAGTCTGTCCACAATTCTACCTCTTTGTCATAACCCTCAGATATGCACTTATGATGATAATTGTTGAAAATATCTCTATCATAGCAATGGAAACAAAAATGCACCCCATAAACAAACATTTCTGTCAAGACTCTACATAGGGGATATGCAAACATATTTAGACAATGATGACAAAGAATCATAGAACAGTTCTGATTTTCAAAGTTAAATCATTGCATTCTAATAGGAGAGCTATTGTATGGGTGAAGGGGAACAATATAAATAATAGCTATGTTGAAGAGCTAACTACAAAAAATAGATGACTTGTTTTCTACAGTGGTCTCTGTATTCATTTTAAGCAAGCAATAACATACTTTTAGCTTGTAGCATCACAATGATGGTTCAAATTATAATTAGTGACACAATCTTCCTATAGTTCCTATAATACTTCTCATACCATAGGGATGGTACTGGAATCTGTGTATGGAAACTGAGTAGTGAAATCAAATTTGACTACACCTGCTTCAAGTATTAATATGTGGGGATGTGGTTGTATGTTTTGACACATATAGAACATATATGGTGTTGAAGCTGGATACTAAGTAAAAATGATGTTGATTTACTAGCTTGCTGGTTTTGCTAAGAAAATGAATGACAAGCACATGATAAGGAAATGTTACCCCCCATTAAGAGGAAAGCATGTCAACATGTTGAATAATTACACTTTAGCCATGAAAAACACCAGAGAATTCCATTTAGTCATTGCTAATACACTAAAGGTTCACAATCATATTTGCTGCATTCTTGATATAATTAATGTAATATTATGCTTTGCCAATATTTCTTGGAATAGCTAAGCAAATACTTTTCTGAATCACAAAACCTCTAGAGCCATTGTTTATCTCTAGTTTCAGTAATGCTAAATAGATGAGAGACGAAATATCTCATGGATAGAAATACTGGTCTATTGCATGTAGCTTTCACCTGTCAGATAAATTGAACTCAACAGGGCTACTGGCTATTGAAGTATTTGTCAACTCTTTCATATTTTTGCTATTTACAGAAATATATTGTATTAGCTACTCAGAACTTGGTGAATTTACAAGCGATGTGTCATGGGTTTGGACATGAAAATGCTGGAGTTAGAATATGAACCAAAAAACCATTGATTGGTTTGCCAGCACACTACTCTTAAACTGGTCATCGATACTTTTATTCCTTAGCAACATTGTTCATTATGATGGTGATACTTGGTTCCAGGTTAATGAACAATAGTGACCCGTGATCAAAATTGTTTGACCCATGACCATCTCAACTGTTTAATTATTTACAGGATTACATTTTTTTCTATATATATTTAATTTGATAAGATATGATTTGAGAGCAATTTGCCTGTCATTTATCAAAGGTTTTGCAATCATGTACAACTTATTTGCTACAGGGTAAGTTTGTGAAATAGTCAGGATATATTCTTTTACATTTTTACTGGTTTCTGTCATTAACCTTTTGCCATTAACCTTTTGTTAATCATTTTGAGCTCAGTATATATTTTGTTTAGTCTAAGACTTATTTTACCACTCTCTTTACTGTTGAACCACTAAGTTATATGACATAATAATGAATATGGTGAGCAATGAAAAAAACAGGCTTCTGACTTTCGTTTATATCTGAGTAACATGATGATACTAATAATGAACTTACTTATAGCACATCTATTAATATAAAAACTACTTAATATTATTATAGGTTTTAAACTGTCTATTTTTCTCTCTCCATAATGAACAAAATGCTACGATCGTACTATTGTTTATCGTATGCTTGCACGAAAAAACCATGGCCCTGTGCCTCATAAGCCTAAAAAAGTACTATTGGGTTGCCAAGTATGAAATTTATAGTAATTTGTAGAAAAAAAAGCAAATTTCCACAAATTTCATACTTGACGACCTAATACTTCACTGTAATTACCACTCTCTACCTGTATTCACTTAGCCTGCTTTCTTTCAATGCTTGCCTATATTCATTACTTGCTAATGTACTTGATATGTGTTTGTGTTGAATTCAATCCTTCTAAGTGATCCTGATGATCTGCAGGGGTGTTTCTATAATATGTGGATAATTAGTAATAACTGATTAAATCATTTTTTGCATATATATATGCAAGCTTCTCACCTGTATAGAAACGATTGTAGAGATTAAAGTTGGATTTAATTTTAAAATCTTGGTTTTCTTCAATTCAAATATTTATGCTCATTTGCTCTAACCATCTTTAATAGCAAGAACTTTAACCTTCAGTAGACTATTTCGATAGTTTCGAATCCCTACTTGCTGAAGCATGCTTTCAGCTTTTCACACCTTACAAAAACTAATAGTGAAATAATTACACACACACTCATCCATGACTACATTGTTATCTTCCATATTACCTGGTGTCGAAGAGGCTACTTTTTTTCCTAAAATACATCTCAAAAATCTACCATGCGTCCTGGAGGCCGAAGGTTGTTCATTATTTTTTTTCAAATTTTTGGTTGTCACAATTAGGCTCCTCGAGGAAAAAGCATCTTCGGCATCGAGAGATATGGTAATATGTCCTTATAATGGAAGGATGTAATTTGAGAAAATCTGGCTGTTACTTTCATTAAGTCTTTGATGCTGGTGTCTTAGAATGGAAAGAACAGACAATAAATAGAATATTTTATTAAACAGAATGGTAAACTATCTGATATTTGGACCAAACAGTTGCTCATCATTGACTCTTTAGTCCTGAATGGAAAAAATACTGACATTTTCAGTTTTCTGAAACATACAAGTTAATACTTGTCGTATGTGATTCTGAAAAGAATATAAATATGGTTAAAATAAAGATATTATGTTTAAATTTAATTAATATGGCAAAATATATGAGAGAAAGAGGGAAAGGAGGAGAGAGAGAAGGTAATAATAGAAAGGGAAAGAAGAGAATTTAAGAAAATTGCAATGATTTGCATATGACACAAGAGTTAGTGATACAAGTAAGGTATAGATTCATTGTGAGATAACAGGCGAGTTTGGGGGAAGAATAAATAAATTAAATTATGGTGGTAGATGTTTAAATAGGATCTGAAAACCTTACATTTTCATATGGAAAAAAAACTTAATGAAGAAGAACAGAGACAACTGGTGTTTGGTGATGTTTTACCAAGGAAAAGTAATTTCTCTGAAGATTATGATGGTGATTGTGATGATTTCGACCATTAATGATATAATGATGCACATAATGACAACAATGATTAGAATGCTGATAAGGAAAATGATAAGAATAAGGGTTATGATGATTCTGAAGATGGTGATGCTGAGGAGGATAATTATTTGAGGAGGAAGATCATGATGTTGAAAATGATAATTATGACAACAACGATGTTGGTGGTGATGATGATGATGAGGAGGATAAGGATGATGATGAGGAGGGGGCAATTTATCACAGTCAAACGTGCCCTTTTGATTCCTTTTGTATTTCCAGAAAAGAAATTGTTTTCCTAGGTTTATTTTTAAGGATAGCAACTTTTTATCATCTGGAATTATTCAGTGATTTTCTTGGATCTATCTGATTATAAAATGAATATCAATAGCATTAGGCTTCAGAAGAATGTACTGTTGCCATGCAAGCTGTTACCATGTTTTCTCTCTTTGTTTTCACCCCTTTCCACCCTCCGTAAAGCTTACTGAACTTTCTCCATCATAAAACAGCTTCTTTGACCAATGTAAAATATAGCCATATCTCTCCAATGAACAGAGCTAATCATGTACATAAGAAAACCCAACAGCAATATCATCACCCCCACTATCACCACCACAAATACCTTCATGATCACCATTACAAGTATCACCACCACAAACACCATCAGAAATATCATTGCCACTGTCATCACCTTAACCCCATGTCCTACCTTCACCAACACCACCATCAGCATTTCCAGCAGTATTATCACCATATCTTGCAACACCACCACCACCACCACCAATATCATCATTGGAAATAATAATAATACAGTTTTATTAAGGATCAAACATGTGTGCAATAACATTTGGAATGGCTACCATTAATGTATAACCAGTGAGTTGGTTAACTGATTCTTCTATGTCTAGATGCATCTAAAGTATTAACTTTGAGTAAAATGATAAAACAATGCTGAAAATATTTCTTGATTAGATTTCTTACTGCTCATAGGAGTATCAATGGTCAAAAGTATATTTGGGGAATCATCACCATCATTGTCATGATGGTGATGATGACGATGATGATGATGATCATCATCATCTGCAGTAGCAGCAGCAAGCTTTATTCTGACTAGCTTGATATCACAGACATCATCCAGGTTTACTTCCAATTTTTGATGTTTGTGTGTGTGTGGAGATGATGGCTACATATCAGTATATTAGCCTTTTATCCTGTGACTCTTCAGTGAAGATATGTATATGTGTGTGTGTGTGTGTGTGTGTGTGTGTGTGTGTGTGTGTGTGTCTTCAGAGAAGATTTATGAAGGAAACACTGAAATGAAAAGGTAATAATGAACTGAAATAATTGAAAAAGAAATCTTTCCCAGGATTCTTTCATTATTTTTATATATATATATATATGTATAAAAGAAGAAATTAAAAGATGGTTAAAGAAGTTCCATATATTTTATTATGCACATTTCGAAAACAACATCATCCTGGGACAAAAATTGTGTTCTCATCAGATAAAATAAGGTAACATGATATGAGGCCTAAAAACACTTGTCAACAGGAAAGTGTTTTTAGGCCTCATATCATGTTACCTTATTTTATCTGATGAGAACACAATTTTTGTCCCAGGATGATGTTGTTTTCGAAATGCGTATAATAAAATATATGGAACTTCTTTAACCATCTTTTAATTTCTTCTTTAATATATACTCCAGTTCTACCAACTGTTGAGTGCTACTTATCTGATATGTGCATAGTTTTATTGTTCTACAATATTACTCACCTTCTACATATATAATATATATGAGAAAGAGAGAGAGAGACACTCCACATGCATGCACATACACACACACATGTTTTGAATGTTCATTTTTATTTCCTATCTACATTTGATATTTTAAGAACAAGAAAGAAAGAGTGTGTGTGTGTTTGTGTGTCTGTTTGTTTGTGTGTGTGTTTGTGTGTGCTTCAGTTGTATAATGTCCTCTTTCCACCATAAGTACATAAAAATCAAATACAATACATCCAGGCTGCTGTTATTACAATACTGTTTAGCCTGACTTATTGCACAACGTACCATTGAAAAGGTGTGAACATCTGCCAATCTACAAAATATGTTTAGGGTGTGCTAAATCTATTTTGTTGCTTCTAATCTATACATTTACTAAATATGCAACATGCCATATTTTCGCTTGAGAAGTTGTGGTTAAGAATCATACAGTAGTTTCAATAACCACAGCATCAAAAATAGTTACTACATTAATAGTAACAATAACAAGAACAGCAACTATAACAAAACAATAACAATGAAGGCATGGAATCTAGTTATTATGGTGTTGGACATACAATAGTAATGTTGTGGGTTCAATTCTTGAACTGGGTGGCACATTGTGTTCTTCAGCAAAATGGTTTACTTCATGTTGTTCTAGTCAATTCAGTTGAAAATGAATACCAACTAATGGGTTAACCCTGTGATGGGTTACAGTATACTGAAGTATTTTGGTTTGTGACAGCTGATACTTTTCACTTACAATGTACATATATCTATCTCCATATATATATATAGAGAGAGAGGAGCAGTGGCAGTTCTGAGAGGTAATCTAACTGAAGGCCACAAATGAGATATGTGGCTGGAGCAGAGGCCCAGAGAGTGGGAGAGTGACTTGATGGTGGAATAGTAGGGTGGATGAAACAAAGCTAAAAGACAGGTATAGAAAGAAAAGGCAAAATGGGGGAAGCAGAGAACTTTACCAAGAAACCAGGAGAGAGGCTAGGCAACATGTATACTCTGCAAGGTGGTAAACAGAAAATAAAGCGTTTATGCATGTTATACAATGTTAGGGATCATGAGGCAGTGTGTCGGGGAAAATTGTGATGTTGTTGGGGAGAAGTGTATTCGAGATGACAATGGTGCACTAATGCCAAAAAGAAGGCAGCATGAAAAAGTCACTATGAAAGACTGATGAATGAAGAGAAAGAAGGCTTGCGAGAAAGATAGCCTGCTTCAAATAGACTCAACAGAGTGACGAGCTTTACAAGTCAGCAGCAGCTAAGTAAGTAAGGCAATTAAGGATATAAAGACAAGCAAAGAAGCGAAGCCATCAAGAATTGTTGCTGAGATGCTAAAAAGAAACTGGGTCATTGGAAATTGTTACTGGAATGAAAGCATAACCTGGAATCAAAAGGTCTTAAAGTCAACTTGACAAAGACCAAAGTTCTAGTATATATTAAGGAAAACAAATCCCTGATCCCTTCTGAGATATGGCCCTACTCAGTGTGTAGGAAAATGGTGGGTACAAATTCCATCCTCTGTCCCAAATGCAAATTATGGGCACACAAGAGATGTAGCACGATTTCAGGTAGGCTAGCAATGAATGTGGGTGTTAAATATGTTTGATAATGATTTTGAAAGATATGGAAGAAAATTAACAATTGATTTAGAGGAATGTAAAATAAAATAAAGCAATGGCTATAATAGCAGGTAAAACTCAATGATTCAAGAATTGTATATGCAACACACAAATGTAGTCAGGTAACTGGAGGGAAAATGCTTCTTTCTCATCATGCAACTTTTGCATCCTTTTGTAATTTGACCTTTGACCCATTCAGTTCCCTATGCTTTGTCTCTTCTTTGTCTCATCGTTATTAGTTCCAGGGCCAATTTTTAAAACTAACTTGTATTCTTTCTATTTCTATATATATAGTAGTGAAATGGCAAAGTCATTAAAATTGTTCCAGTTCTCTAAGCCCTTAAATCAACCTTACATTTCAACCTTTCAGACTCAATAAACCAAGAACCAATCCAAGGGTGATGGATTAGTGGAATTGTGAAAGATTCAAACAAAATGCTTTGTGATATCTGATCTGGTTGTGTGTATTTCGAGGGCAAATTACACCTACTAGGAGTTACCACTGGCAGACCATCAACTAAGGAAATCAATTATAACTCCCATGCTTCATCTATTGAGAAATTTTAAAATTAGGTGTTTATGATTTCCTACCACAGCCATGGTCTTTATGAACACTGCTAAACATGTGATCAATATACTACTGGTATGACAATTCTGATTCTGGTGATGGAGCTATGAAGGTAATACATACATAGATTTAGAAACCCAATTGTATTGAACTAAGCGTAAAAAACTGATAAGGAAATATGAAAATCCTTAACCTAAATGATTAAATTGAAGCACAGTCTTCTTTTCAATATAAGATGTTAGAAAAAAGGGTGTTCTCTACTTATACAAATATCTACTTAATGATGTCACTTGCTTTTGCGTTTTTTAGGACCTGATTTGACAATTAACAAAAGTTTCATTGGCTAATTTTAATATGATGTCAGTTGCTTTTGTGGATGACAAACAGTGTCATCCATAAATGAATAAAAAGTTTGATATTTTGATGGAGAAATTACCAGCTACTAACTGATTAAATTAGTTAATTTCCTACATAATATATTGGTCATTCACTAAAAGATGGTCATATAGATATATATTAAACTATAAACATTTATATATTTATGGAGTAAACAGATCAATAAAAAAAAAAGAGGAGACACAAAGAAGAAGTAATGTCATTTGAGAGGTCACAGAAGGTGTGCCAAAAGAGCTTTGACGAACTAAGTAATAATTAATAATAAAGCTGAAGTGGAAATCAAATAGTGCTTGTGTTTTTGTAGGCAGGACTGGCAAAATGATCACCCCCAAATATAACAACATTTATATAATTATAGATAAGTTTAAAAGCCTTACAATGCATTGAAAAATTAAAGGTGCCAAGATAGCAATAGAATTTTACCTTAGCAAATTTAATTATCCCATTATCAGGAGTTTAAAAACCCATTATCAGGAGAGGATCCATGTGAAGGTCTTAAAGGACAAGTTGGAGATGAGTTGTTGTTTCATTACCGCTAAAACTGTATCAACAACAGCCACTGCTCTTGCTAATATGTGTGTTTTTTTACATATGATACTAAAAACATGAAAACAGGCGTTTTTGCTTTGAAAGTAAACATTGTGTTTTGCCCATATTCCACTCAGATGAATGCAAGCTGTATTTTTAAAGTATATTTATCAACCAAATTATTATGTGCTACTGATAATTAAATTTCTTTGTGTTTGCAAATATTTTTGTTTATATATTATCACACTCCTGTTCTAATTTAATTGTTTGGGTAATAAATAATGTTGAGCTTACAGCTATGATTCAGGAAGCTTCAGCATTGATTAAATTATACACACAATATTTTTCTCTGCTTTTAAATACAAACATCCACAAATTAGCTTGTATATATATATACACACACACATATATGCATACAGTCACACACATATATATATATGCATACAGTCACACAGACACACACCACTTGTTATACAAGCTTCAACAATCAATTTCTGTTTTGATGGTTGTTCTATCTGCACTTGGATCCAGAGGATGAAGTTAACAATTTCAGAAAATATTTTCTTCCCTAAGGTTGTCATAAATCTAATCTTGGCATTCTAACACTGATGATGCAGACTATATCTCCTATTATCCTTTGCTATATTAATATATGTTTACTAGCATGGAAGTGATTTAGAAGAATTGCTAGAATTATAAACAAAAATGTATTGTGGTATTTAGATAAATCATATTGTATTCTGCATTGAAATGTGGCTATGATGAACTTTGCCCTTTGCCCTTACAGGGTCAATAAAAATACGAAGCTGTAATATACAGTGGTGATCTTCAACAATTTTTAGCAGTGAACCAAATTTGGAATTCAGTATTATATTACTGTTTCATAATAATATGATTTTACTTTATATATTATTACAATAGAGATGAAAAAATACCTGGGAAGAACAAAAATGGTAATTTTTTTCTCTTCTGTTGACTAATAAAGCTAATTCCTGTTATATTTGATAATTAAGTAACCATCTGGTTACTAAATTAATCAAGGAATTTATTAGGTACCAATCTAATAATAAAAGTAAAGTGAAATTTAACTGGTGCATGTATTTGTATTGAAAGCATGACCCTTCCAAAGTCTTGGATTTTTAGCTTCAAGTGAGCGATCATAGAGCTGTATGATCATTATATTATATATAAATCTCATTATATATATATAATGGACTGACTATCAATGTTGATGTGTTCTTATACCTCCAAGCATTTTTTTTAAAAGAATAAATGTATCATGAATGTGTAGCCTTACTTTGCTGTCGTATGAATTGGACATTCCTCCCAGCAACATCTTTAAAGACAATTTTTCTCTGATGAGTCTTAAAGATGCATCTCTACTGTAGTATATATATATATATATATATATATATATATATATATATATATGTCTACTTACTGTATTATAAATATATTTGGAGACAAAACACTGTAACAATTAAATCTTGTTTTTAAATGTCTTGCTTTCTCCTCCATATATATATATATATATATATATATATATATATATATATATATATATGTAGTTCCACAACAGTTAGTTCACCATCCTGAGAACAATTGTTTCACCTTTTATTCGGATCATCAGCTCGGTCTAAATGAAGTTGTACGGAAAAGGAAAAACAACTGTACATACACATTTACACAAGGCTTGTATATGTGTATGTTTGTATATTTTCTTTTGAGAAGGTGATTATTTAGATGCACGAAGAGAAACTGTTCCAGATATGGCAAAGCTATATTATAAAGTTATTGTAAAATGGTGATGAGTGGCAGGATGAGGATGATGTTAATGGGGATTATGATGACAGAAATAATATAGTATAAATAGATGTGAGAATGATGATGATAAGCATTGTGTAGAGAATATGCACATTGCAAAATAAGAACATCATCATCATCATCATCATCATCATCATTTTACATCAGCTTTTCCCTGCTTGCAAGGGTTGGACGGGTCCTATTCAGCACAGCATCTCTCCACTTGTTACAGTCCTTCATCATCTCCTCAGTGAGTTCCAGCAATCTGAGGTCTGCTCTCACTACCTCCGCCTATGTAAAGAAAAAATAAAAGGAGTTAATCATCAGATGTAACCAAGGATTAATGTTTCTATTGGTCCCTCTATTGCTGATACTATCTGCTAGGAGTTGCAACTGTCAGAATGAGTATCATGAAATAAATTATTTTGCTCCAGAACACAATGGAAGACTCAGCCAAAGATTTGAAACTCCAACATTATGATCGTGAATCAACCTAGGAATAAACATGAAAGAAGAAGGTCATAGAACTAGGTAGATTGACAACTATATCTAATACCTTATTGTTTAGTCACAGGTTAACCCCATAGTTTTAAAGTCTTGTCTTGGTTTGAATTATCTAATATGTACTTTCCTTATTTAAGAGGAATGGTGGGATAAGAAATTTTGCTGATATATCTGGCAGGTAAAGCAATAGTGTAAAACATCTCTCATTGTCTTACTATCTAATAAGTAAAATATATATGTTGTATGCTTACTCTACTCATATATCATTGTGAAATTATCTGTATATTAATTAATGTCACAAGACATTTGTAAATGCAAACATAAAAATTGTAAGCAATTGTCCAGGTATAGGATACCATAGATACGTGTTTGTATGAGAAATACTAATAGTTAGATGGCATGTTTTTCTTTTCTACTTGAAATATGGTAAACAGCAAGCAACAAGTTCTACAAAGGCTAAGTTGGTTGACATTTCATAAGATTTCTTAGGTTATTTAAACCAAGAATTAAACATGGTTATACATTGTTCCATTTCTTTTCTTTTTTTTTTAGACTTAGATATATATTTTTGCATACATATTTGCAAACAATCAAAGAAAACTGATAGCTGAATATCAATACAAAAGGTCAAATTGCTAAAGAAACTCATGAAGATAAAAATGGAAATATATGTTTAAAATACCAACATGTTTTAGTGATAAAGAGGTTAAGTATAAAAGTGTTTAAAAGCGTAAATATCATTTAACTGCTATCAAAAATACTACCTTAGTTCCTTTGTACTAATTTGGAAGAAAAGTAGATGTCAAATAAATTCTGGTACACATGTTAAAAGAAATGATATGCCAAAACTTCAAATATCTATTTTCTAAGTTATGCTGCAAGGAGGATAGGCAGAAAACATCAAATTATGAATTTATAAATTGTTATAAAAAATGTTTATGGAAAAAAACACAAACACACACACACACAGACACACAGACACAGACACAGATACAGACACACACACACACACACACACAGTTTCTTATTGTTGGAAATATGTTGGTTCCAACATTGAGTGATTTGATCAATAGAAAAGCATGCTCCCAAGCACTCTACAACCATACGTAAACTTATAATTCTCAGGGAGATTCAGCATGACTTTGAATTACAGGTACAAAATAGTGTCATCCACAAATACACTTTATGTGCTGTCAGGTAAATAAACTCATGACCTTATGATCATGAATTGAAAAACCTAACCACTATGACATACACAAAAACATACATAAACAAACAAATAGAGGATCGAGTAAAAATGTAGAATTGTAATCATTTATCTATATTTATATAATTTTTATTTTAGTGAAAGCTAGATTTTAGCTAATGTCATATCATCAGGGATGTAAAAATGTGTGAAATGTCAGATAACACCAGAAACTACAAGATCAAACTCAGCAAGTATCATAGAATAAGTTTCGAGTATCAAAATAAAACAGTCTGGTATTTAGGTGTGTGTTTGTATATATATATATATATATATATATACATATAAACATGTATATATATATATACACACACATATATATATTTTTATACACACACACACACACACACAAATGTTCACACACATATATGGATACACACAGACACACACACACATATATATACACACACATATACATACACATACACACCTATACACATACAGACATATATATACATACACATATACATATATATATATATATACACATACACACGTATATACACATACACACATATATACACATACACACATATATACAGATACACACACATATATATATACACATATACACATACATATACAGAGAGTTACTCCAGGTAGAGCCACTACTTCTCTGAATTGTTTTGAGGTCTTCATAGCCTCATCATCGGGATAGAAATTAACATATTTGTGGTGTATTGCTCCCATGCTTGATTTTCTATCACATAAAATGCATAAATGTTTTAATCCAGTTTTGGGATTGCTTCCATCACCAAATGTTCTCAATTACACAGATGGAAACATGATGCTACTACTATAACATTTTAAGTCCTGTTTATAGCAATAAGGTAATATCAAATCCCTCATGCCTTTCTCATACAAGAATTAAAGTATTTCCTATAAGCAGTATACCTATGTAATACATTTTTAATGAATGGGGAGGATGAGATTTTTCTTTGATGCCATATTACAAATTACATTTAGTTAGTGAAAAAACTTTCAAATATATTTTTACAACCAAAAAGATTGTTTTCATACTTCAAGTATAAGGTTGACTTAATTTCATCTTTACATCATGTCATGGAAGATGATATACTACTCACATGATGAAAACAAAAGCTTAGGGAAAAAAAGAATTCCAGAATCTGAGGGAATGGATGATGGCCTGCACTGGTCAATAGCAGAGTTCATAGGAGTGTTTGGTAAGTTCAACTGTTGTGAGGAAGAAAGATTCTAATATTTTGTGTCTTGAAAAAGAAAGTGAAAGTGGTATTGCTTTTTTGCTTTTATTTCCTTTCTTTATTTTCATAGAAAGGGTAAGAGTGCAAAAAGATAGAATCTAATTCCTTACAGCAATTAGTTCTCTCAAAACACTTTTATGAACTTTCCTTATATTTAAAAAAAAATACAATCTTGGGAATTCTAAGAAAACGAAAAGGAGAAAGATGGATAGAATTTTAAAAATGAAACAAATCAAAATATCATCCAATACTTGCTAGCAGGGAAAATGGATGTTGAATGATGATGGTGATGATGTTATAAGAAATATATTTTCATGAAACAAACAATGCTTCCCTTTCCTTTTCCCTCCAAAGAAGAAACCTAAACTAGAAAACCAAAGAAAAAAAAGAAAAGAAAATTTAAATCAACAGCAATTAAATCGAAACATCGAAAAAAAAACCCAACAAACATTTGTCATCAAGCATCTTGAATAAACATCTAGAAAGTTGCAGGTATTTTAAACTTAAGAAAGTAGCAGGTTCTATATATTTGATAAATTACTAATGTCAAAGGTTATGTTAGAATCATTTCCTTATGCCTAGTTTACAAAGACATATCGACAATTTGCAGATCAATCAACACAAAAGACATTACAACCAATATTAATAGTTCAGCTTGTTAACTGCTTTCATCTGATTGCATCAATGTCTCTAATTTTCAACTAATCAAATGGATCTCATGATAAAAATTCATTAGAAGCTGAGAAAATATGAATGTGTTGTCAGTGACTTACAGACATATTTGAATAAATTATACTTTGAAGTAGAATTTTCTATTTCAGGGTTATCCAGCGAAGGGAGAGAATTTGATTTGATTCATTGGATAGATGTGGTGATCAGGCAAATCATATGAAGAAAATCTATTCCCCAAACAGTATTTAGCTCAAGATTAAATTTATTAAAACCATAGGATCCATTGTAACAATAGAGCTATTGAAAGGATGAGGGCACATTAGAAGGATGTATCAAAATTATGGATTCTATCATAAGGGTAAATATATCAAAATAATGAGATATATCATAACAATATATCAAAATGAGAGGATATTTTGTAAATGATATATCAACATGATAAGTTATACGAATAAGATGAATTCATCAGGATGATGGGTTATATTGTAGAGACAGATCTTTTAAAATGATAGGTTGTGCTATTTGGAAAGATTTATCAAAATGATGCTTTGTAATTTTAGGGCAGATTAATCAAAAGGATAGTTCATGTTGCAAAAGTATATCTATTTAATATACTAGAAGGCAATATAAAGTTAGACAACTATGTAGACTTGTTTGTATGTAGTGTGAATGTATGTGTATCATCATCATCATCATCACCATTTAACATCTATTTTTTCATGCTTGCATGGGTTAGACGGGTTGTCCACATTATGATACAAGTCTGGCCAGTAGGCCATACCATATCTTACTCAAATGGAACTGTATTTTGAGTGGGAATTTTACAGCTGGATGCCCTTTCTAATAGCAACCATGTTTCCAGTGTAAAACTAGGTGTCACTGTTATGAGGAGGGTCTGACCAGTTGGTCACGCCATACCCTTCTCTTTCTCTCTATATATATATGTGTGTGTGTCAGGTCCCTCTTCAGCACTACTAGTAACATGTGATCCTGTGAATGGTTAGGTCATTGGCAGCTAAACCCACTAAGCCTGCTTGGTGAGGATGATGAGGAGGGTGATTTCAGACACCCTACAGGATGAAAAACAAATCCATCAAAGGGCATAGGAACTCAGGACAGTCAACGGCCATCCATTAAAGGAATTTTTTTTTGAGGCAGGCAGTGGAGTGAGAGAGTCCTAGTCTTCATTAAGACATCTCTTTAAGAGAAGGTCACTGATATAAAAACTGACTTATTTTGCATCCACTTCTACTTTATGGGTAAATGCATTCAATGGGATTGGCTTCATGCAAAGCTTTTCCTCACTTAAAAAAGCTTCAAGCACAGGCATCACTTGATATGTGGCATCTTTTGCATTGCATGGCATGGCTGGCCATAGGAAAGTATTGAGCATAACTATTTCTCAAATGGTATTGGAGTCTTTCTTTCCTACTTACTAGAACTTAGGAGAGAAATGCAGCAGCCATGCTTCATTGGATGTGCAATGTAAATATGAGAGAAAGGCAGAGCGTGGGTGAACTGAAGGAAACACTGGGTTTAAGAGGAATCTGATGTGGTTTGAGTGATAGCAAACTGCGTTGGTATGGACATGTGATGTGTATGGATAATAATCACTAAATGAAAAGTGCCAGGAAATCCCAGTGGAAGGAAGCCGCAGTAGAGGTAGACTGAAGAAGACTTCAGTAGATGTAAGGAGAGCTGATCTCAAATCAAGGAGACTTAAAAATATTACAAAGCATCCCATCCCACTCAGTCAATCTACCTCCAGCAGGGTTTGAACCCAGAGAACAGATCTGGAACACATACTGTAGCATTTAATCCACAAATCTTTCATTTTCCACAAACACTCTCATACATACATTCACATATATATATATAGTACACACACATAATGTATATGAGTTTATATATATATATATATATATATATATATATATATATATATGTATATTTGTATTATATATATGTGTGTGTGTACTTCACATACATATATACATAAATATTTTCGAACTAAAATAAGCGAATGAAATTAATATGACACTAAAGCTGAAAATTAAGTTTTATATATTGTGGTAATATAGATTTTTCATGTCTCACTCCTGTTTTCTTTAATAGTTTTCCAATGGCGACTTATTTCACAAAACTAGACCTCATTATCCTTGACAAAATTTTAGTGGTTGCTATAATTACATTTGGAATACTTTTACAAGTTTTATACTCATTTTTTATTTTATTATCATCTGTAATCAAAATTTATAATTTGATATCTATATTACATCTGAGCAAGATCACAAAACTGCCTGGAGCCCCATAGACAAACATGAACACTACCACAACAGTATGTAGATATATTATGGCATCAATCCAGACCTTACCTATTGGTAGATAGTAAGATAATTATACTGGGCAGCTGGATTGTGCAGTTATTCTATATGACATATACATAATGTGTATTTTATTGTATTCAGTAGTAAGCTTCAAGAGCTTAGTATAACTAATAAGCTGTAGAACACATCACAATCACAAGAAGTATTTTTCTGCGATATATGTATGACCATGTCAACACTTACCGCTCCCCCCAAATTACCATCAGGAGACACAACTTTGTGATATCCTCAGAGCTGCTGCCAGGAAACAGCCACTTATGTTTTTATTGCAGGCAACTTCAATCACCCTGAGATTAATTGGGAAACCTTTGGCTGCAAAGTGCAAATGATTTCCTTGAGCTAGTGCTGGACTCAAACTGGTCCCAAGTAGTACCCCCCCCCCCCCTCAACAAGAGGTGACAACACTTTGGATCTACTCTTTACCACTACTCATGAAATGGTTATTAGTGTTACTACTGAGGAACCTTTAGGTGACTGATCATGCTATGATCATTGCCAAGCTGTCTCTTATGGGCAGTAACAAAAACCACAACCATCTTCAAACTGCTTGCTTTGACTGGAATAAAGCAGACTGGAACTGTTATTGCACCAAGCTACAATGCACAAACTGCCTTGAATTCTACGACTCTGGAGATGTGAACTCTATACTTCAGAACATCCTGAACTCAATATGGACAGCATGTGCAGCATCAGTACCACGTAAGCAAACAAAAAAAATCCCCAAAGTGCAATTTGGGAGACTGCAGCAGTCCGACTTGCCAGGAAAGAACGTTGTAATGCTGAATGGGAATACAAACTGTATAAATCAGATATCAATAGAAAAAAGCACAATAAATCATCCAACCATCTCAAGCAGGTGAAAAAAAGGCAGTGCTTGAGTTTGAACAGTGCATAGCAACCAACCCCAAGAAATATGTACATTCAAATCAGAGATGTCACTCTCCAGTTGGTCCTCTTCGCAATCGCCACAAGCCATATTACTGACGATCCCAAAGAATGCACAGAACTAATTGCTGAATGCTATGCAGGCATTTTTACTGTTGAAAACCAAAACGTACAATCTCCACCACCTCTAACATCAAATTCTATAGCAACTATAGAATTTACACCTGCAATGCAGCAACATCACCTTAAGAATAAGCACAAATATGCCTCTCCTGGTCTTGATGCTGTTATGTACCTGCTTCTCAAACATGGTGGGTACTTTCTTCTGCACCAGCTTTCACTCTTTTTTCAATTCTGTCTTAACAGCAGTGGAAAACTGCCAATGTCATTCCTCTGTTCAAAAAGGGTAACCGCACATCACCTGTCAACCATCATTCAGTCAGTCTTACTAGCTGCATTGCCAAACTGATGGAATCCTATGCCAGAGAAACACTCAAGAACTTCTGGAATTCTCATAGCTTTATCTGGCCCTACAATTTGGATTTCTCCCTAACTCTAGCTGCTGTGATCAACTTATCGAGTTTCTTGAAGATATTCCCCGCATCACTTATGGTGACTCATGTTGTCGATGTTGTTTACCTTGACTTTGCTAAAACTTTCAATTCTGTGCCACACAAAAGACTTATGGCAAAACTCTCTGCAGTTGGTGTTGGGACACTGCATCCTTTAAAACTTCCATGCTTCCTGAAATTTGCCACCACTACACCTGATATCCCTCCTCCATACACACGCATACATGTATATCATGACTCATACACTGTTCACTTTCCTGAAATTTGTACATTATTCTATGTACTATACATGCATTCAATGAGTTGTAGTGCACTGTACACAATTTCATTATTATTATGATTATTATCATTATAAGTGAGTGTATATGCTGACATGAGTGTGATAGCTAAAATAGTCTGTTGAGCAAAAAAATAAAATTTAACTTAATATCACACCTATAATAGAAAGAGAAAACATGATAGTAGAATACTGCAAAATAGACAACACTAAAATCTAAATTGATTTAAAATTAACTGGGCTCATTCAATCTGGAGAGAGTTTTAGTGAACTATTTTGACAAATATAAACATTTTTCATCTTTACATAAACTTTGTTAGCCTGCTCTGTAGGATCTGTGGCGAGAAAGAGGAAACTGTGGCTCACATTGAATTGAAGTGTAAACACCTATCCCAGACTCATTTTAAGAGTCATGATATCATAGGTAAAGTGATCCACTGGCATTTATGCAAACTGAATGTTTTACCCCACTTTGTGAAGTGATAAGAGCATAAGCCATAGTCAGTGTTAGACAGGGATTGGGCGAAAGTGTTGTGAGATTGCAGGATGTAAACAGATAAAGAATTAAAATACAATAAAACTGGCCCAAGAAAAACACTTCAAAAGGGGTGTCTACTGGAAACAGCACGGACCCTCCAATAGGTCATGAATATCTGAGGCTGCAGGTAGTGGATTGATGCTCATTTGGACAATTTTTCTGGTTAACTAACATCAATGATTGAGATATCAAATTCATAATAATAATAATTGCTTCTACTTTTGGCACAAGGCCAGCAATTATCCCAGTGCATGACTGGTACTTCATTTTATCGACCCCAAAAGGATGAAAGGCAAAGTTAATTTGGCGGGTTAGAACTCAGACTGTAAAGGGCCCTAACTCTATGCTGCAAAGCATGGCATCCGACTCTCTATCGATACTGCCAATCCACCGCCCTTATAATAATCATTGTTTCTACTTTTGGCACAAGGCCAGCAAATTACCCAGTGTATCACTGGTATTTTATTTTATCAACCCCGTAAGGATGAAAGGCAAAGTTAACCTCGGCGGGATTTAATAATAATGATACTCCAGTACATTCTTCATCTATACTGCCTGACAAAGTAGTAGTAGAGTAATAATAAACAACTTGATTGGGGGATGGCACAGCATATATATAGAAAAGACACTGGGATTGAACAAAAACAATGAAGGGCTAAGCTATAATCGAAAATAAATTGAGAGAGCTTAAAGCTGTTGCAATAAGATGCTAATGTGCTTTGTGAAAACTGATCTCAATTTGCTGAAGTTCACAGAAGGGATGACAAAAGAATATGGGTAGAGTGATGCTGTGCTAAAAAAGACCCCTCCAACACATGCAAGCCTGGAAAAGCGGGCATAAAATTATGATATATATCACACAATACACACCATTACTATGCATATATATATATCACACAACACAAAACATTATAACATTACGCATATCATCACACAGCACTACAACACATATCTATATCAAACAACTTGAAACATTTCAAATCATTACATCTTAATTTGTATCTGATGTTCAATAGAAAGCAGAAATAACAAAATATGAAACTAAACAGAAAGCAAAATAAGCCAAATCTAACAAAAGAAAACATTATTTGATAATCTATCTATATACTAGTAAAACTCTGTGATTGCTTGTTTGCATGTAATGTAATGCAGCCAAAAGGGCACATAATGGGAAAATACTTTGAAAGGAAGTTGACCCTGAAATGGGAATACAAATGGAATAAAACAAGTTTCACATAAATCAGTGTACGGGTTCCCGAGATTTAGGGTTTTCTGGGTACCTTCATAAATATAGAGAGAGAGGAGACAGAGAAGGAAAATGGGAGAGAGAGAGAGAGAGCTGAGGGTGTTGTTGAATGAAATTACAACTGGTGGCTTCAAAGAAACGAATACAGCCTTACTGTATCCTGCTAAATAGAAAGGGTTTCTAAGTGTGTGTATATGTGTGTGAATATATATATATAATGAAGGAAGTGTGGTAAGAAACCAGGTGGAACACAATGCACCAGAGTATTCGATACTTAGGGTAGTAGAGTGGGTAATAGGAAAAGGTTCAGGACCCCGATGGCAGAACTCAAGCCGTTTTGACGGCTATTTCTGGACTAAATTAGATTTTTAGCATGGTAATAAATAACCGAACTTTTCAAGGGGTAATTCCTTATATGGGAAGATTTCCTATGATCGGATTATTCTTACTACATAAACTCATTGAAATGTTTCCTGCTTTCGGCGGTGGATTGTACTGAGACGATGGGCTCCTTACCCTCAAAGGGTACAACCCCACTAGTACGGACCGGGTCCGTAAACACCTAATCAACTTATTCCGAGACTGGGGTTTTAAAATCACCCTACAGACGTCCCTAACCTGAGTCAGTTTCCTGGACGTTACCCTCAGCCTTGAAAATTACCTGTACTATCCATACAGGAAACCAAACGACAACCTAAACTACATCCACCGCTGTTCTAACCATCCTAGAAACATCACCAATAACCTGGTTAAAAACATCTCCCTCCACATATCTCGTTTGTCCGCTAATGAGCAGATATTCGATGAACATGCGGCCTATTACAACTAGGCCTTCAAGTGAAGCAGCTTTCAGGAGGAAATCTCATTTTACCCTGGCTCCCCTAGCGGAACCAACAGGTGACGCCGCCGCTCACGTCACGTAATGTGGTTCAACCCTCCCCACAATGCCGAGGCTGCAACACCAATCGGGAAAATCTTCTTTAGACTCCTCAAAAAACACCTCCCACCAAAACACTGCTACCACAACATAATCAACAAAAACACTATCAGATTCTCCTACAGCACCACACCCAACTTCGCACAAAACATCGCCTCCTCAAACAACAAGAAACTCAACTCCTATGGAAGAAACAACCTAGACATTAGTGGAGAGCCGACCAGGAGGTGTAACTGCCCTAATAGAAACGTGCCCCCTCAACAATGGTAGATGCTGTGATCTACCAATGCAATGTGAGGACGGAAAACCCCAACAAAGCCTATATAGGATTAACCGCCTGTGACTTTAAGACCCAGCTCTACCAACACCAACATACGTTCAGAAACACAGCCCAGCGACATGCCACTACACTTTCGGGCCACATCTGGGACCTCCAAGATAATAACATCACATACCATCTTACTTGGAGCTTACTTTCCAGGGCTAACTCCTACATGGGAGGACACCGTCCGTGTAACTTATGCTCGGAGGAAACAATACAAATGCTGTTTACGAAGGACCAACTCCTAAACAAAAAAGACGAACTTGTAACCGCATGTAAACACCGATTGCATAGGTCTTACCTTGCCTTCAAACCCCCTCATGGCCTGGGTGGGTAGACAGTGGCTGTAACATCCTTCTTTTCCCCACTTGCCGAACAAGACAGGGGAAACCCCAGCATACATAGATAGATGTAATTCTTTTCTTTTTTCCCTTTATGCCTTCCTATCACTTCCTTCCACTCCCTCTCCTCTTCCTCTTTCCTCTACCCTGAGGCAGCCCATCGGGCTTTTGTAGCCTAGTACCCCCACCCCCACGAATTCTATATAACAATGGCTGAAAACGCAATACCAGCTAAAAATATAGTAGCTGTTTTAGACTCTAGTTTTTTTGTTTTTTTTTAATTTTATAATTTTCAGATTCCTGTATAATTCTATTTTTGCTTGCTTTCTAGCTAGCCTAGTTCACCCACGCTCCTTAGAATTTGTATAGAATTTACTTTTAACGCTTGACCGGCTTCACCCACTCCCTCATTGTTCTACAGGCCCTATGACACCGTCAAGAGTTATGAGACCATAACATAACAACTATGGCATAAGCAACTTTCCTATTATTAAGCTTGTGTTTGGAACAAACTTTTTTTACATAAATATCTTAGATAGAATGAAAGGAAATTTCAGTTGGTTTAATATCAAAAGAGTAAATGAAACAACAAACACTAGACATCAGAGCCAAATCATTTCCTGCTTCCTAAAAGAAGGACCAAGCTATTAATCAGAAAATTCAAAATCAGATGAGACAACTATGTATTTATGATTATCACCTACAATAAAAATCAAAAGAAATTAGATAACATTTTTAAAATGTTATAGAGAATGATATATTAATTAAAGAAATTTTAAGAAAATTATCTTAATATATAGTTTTGTCTATGAATGTTATTACATAGGTAATAGTATTTTATCAACAACAGAAAATCTATTTTCTGCTCAAGTGCAATACACAATCCAGATGATGATGGTATTTTGATTGGGCAGTTTTAATTTAAGTATTCATGCCAATAGGTTTTCCGTTAATAATTGATTCTGTTGCTTCTATTATAATCTTCAGCTGTAAGCAATGTGTTTCCAATTTACAATTCACTTACTGGGATATGTAACGTTGCCTTCTTTCTGTAATTGTAAGGTCATTATATAATTATATATGCATTAGTAATTATGGCCAAAGACAAGCTGACAGAGTATTCTGCTGAGGTGCAAAATGTTCCGCCTTGGTGAATAGCCATGTCGATTTTCAATGCACGCCTGTGATCAGGTCAAAAGGGTATTGATTATAATTATTGATTAACTTTCCTTCCACACCGTTTGAAGTAGTCAATTGAGAGACTATTTTCTAATGTAATAAAGTGTTAGTATTTTGCAGTTTATATTGAACCCTTTTTCAAAGATTAAACATTTCCTCAAATTAGTTAAATTATTTAGAATAATGAGGAGAAAAATCCAAAATAGAAAAATGTCAGCTAAAAACTATTGTACAGAAATTTCTGAGAATTTTTCTTGTCCTATCAATCAATTTCCATGTCAATTGATAGGACATCTGATGTCAAGATGGAAAAACTTCTATAGAGAATTTGTCCCACTATATATACATTTCATCTTTGTAACTCAGACAATAACAAATTATCAAGTTAGCAAATATTTTCACAGTAAAATTCAAACATATTTATGTATTAACTCTTTTTAAGTAGACATCTATAATCATCAGACTACTGAACATTACTAGAACTAGCAGATAACATTACCAACGCACAGTAAACTACATTTTATTTTATGTAAATTATATTAAATATGAGTCACTTATATATGTTTTATTTCCACCACCTACTATATCAATTCCTTTGGTGGCCAACAAAATGTAGTCATATGTTTACCCTGTGTATTGTTGATTATATACATATACATATATACAAACAAATGTATGCACACGCACACACACATATGTGTGTATGTGTGTATATATATATAAATATATATATATATATATATCATCATGTCCATTCTTCCACGCTATATATATATATCATCATCATCATCATCATCAACGTTTAACGTCCGTGTTCCACGCTTGCATGGGTTTGGACGGGGGTAGTCCCACTTGAGGCAAGAGTGATTGTCTTGCTCGCATAGGACTGTCTGGCAGGTTTTCTACAGTTGGATGCCCTTCCTAACACCAACCACATTTACAGTGTGGGTCTGGGAGGTTTTTACCGTGTTGCCTACACGGCCACATTACAGCGTGGACTGTGTGTTTTTTTGTCGTGACACCTACACGATCTCATTTGTTTCGGCCTCGATGGCGCGGCACCAACATAACTTTACATAGAACGGGGTGGTGTGGATCGGGTGGGGGTGGGGGTGGTGGGACGGGGTGTATTTTGTTAGAGATGCCTACTGGCTGGAGTAGGTTTTACTATATATTTAGGTAAGGCGGGTCTTCTCTGTTACTGAGTACCGCCAAAGGTCTCGGTCCAGTGACATTGTCTTGGAGAGGTGTAAGTGTGTGATGTCGGAGTTTATCAGCTCGTCCCAGGTTTTTCTAGGTCTGCCTATTCCGTGACTACCGTCTATCTTTATTGCCCTGCACTTTGTTATACAGCTATCGACTTTCATGCGCATCACGTGTCCATACCAACGTAGCCTTCTCTCGAGTAAACAACATCTGATCCCTCTTATCTCTAATTTTTTCCTTAGTTCGTTTATGCTTTGCCGTTCACGTATATTACTGTTACACATCCAGCGGAGCATGCAAGCTTCGTTCCTCTCTAGTCTGCGTATATCCTCTGCACAATATATATATATATATATATATATATATATATATATATATATAAATGATTTGATCAGAACTTTGATTCTTATAACTTATATATAACTGCTCTGTAAAACATCTAATGTTAGTACATTGAGCTATTTAACTTACTGGTAATAAGGTAGTAATATATGACTGCCTATCACTATTTAGGGTTTGTAAAAATATATATAACTACAAAAGGTTTTTGTATTTGCATAACCATAAATAGTATCCTTAATACTATATATATATACATATATACACACACACACACGCATAAACTCATCCAAGTGCCTGATAACTAGGTCTCAAATTTGATCACACAATTTAGATAGATGGTCATAATTGAAACTTAAAACCTTAGGTAGTGCTTGTTTTCTGTGTATGAACATACTTACATTTCTGCAGAAGACCTGCCTTCCCATGTGCATGAGATGAAGAAAACATCTACAGGTCAGTAGTATACATTACTTCTCCCCCTTCCATACACCTCCCATATCTTCACATTCCACCATTCACCAGATAAGTACCGTACTTTAAACCTACTTCTCCAATCTCCATTCTACATAAATGCACTACACCTCCTCCCCACTTTCCATCTGATACACTTCTCTTGTCTAAACCATGCATACAAACATGGAAAGCAGGACATGCTCTCCAACAATACTGTTGAAATGGTTAAAAGCTCCCAGTCCACCCTGTAAAGGGTGGGGTGGGGCATGCTGGTGAGACAACAAAAGGTGGTTGTGTTGGAAGCAATAACATTGGTGTCTTATTTTTCTAAGGCAATTCAAGAACTCAATAGAGTTACCTCCCTTAGCATACATTCAAATTCTCAAATGCTGAGGCAACCTACATTCGTTTCTTGAAATCCCACTTTCACTGACATCTAGATTTTGGTTAAGGTGTTTTCCCTGTCCTATTCCAGGTGTCCATGCAGACTATATAAACAACATCTACAAAAATGGCTAATTTGTGTTCCAGAGTGTTCTTCCCTATGGAGTAAGTGTTCAGCATCTGGTATCAAGGGCTCGTACAAATGCATTGTCTAAATCAACAGTGTGGATGTCCTTGGCACTATAGGTTGACTCCTAATCTTGGTTTCACAGATGTACAGGAATTCCCTTTGTTCTTTACTTGCATTCAGTTATAGATTGCTGGTCATAATCCTCCCTCTTTCAGTGAATCCCAGGAGTATATTTAAAGGTAATGTGAGGAACTAGCCATTGGGGTCTGTGGAATTATTCTTTCTTTCTGTCACCTGGTATTTTTCTAAAGTCCTCCGGCCTGTTCTCAGAAGTCAATGGTTTAACCATGTGTCAAGAGAGCTAGACAGCATAAGGTCTTCAGAGAAAAAGATGCCGCCCCACATGCAAGTATTTCGGCTCTTAACTTTTTACACTTTAAGGGAGCCAGGCCACATGCAGGTCATGTCACCTGGGTGCCCTTCTGCTGACATTTTTTAGCTACTTGGATATCAGATGATATACTAAAAACTGTTTGCTTCAACGACATTATTGGTAAAATCAAGTTTACTCTATTATCAGAACTTTTACAGACATGTACAAATTCAAAACTCATGATTAGATATGACATGAAGCATGTAAAAGTTCTGATAATGGGGAATATATGCTTTTACCAATAATTTCTAAGAAACTTGGAGTTCTCTTTTTTTTTTG
Organism: Eledone cirrhosa; assembly: GCA_964016885.1. Lineage (NCBI taxonomy): Eukaryota > Metazoa > Mollusca > Cephalopoda > Octopoda > Eledonidae > Eledone > Eledone cirrhosa. The sequence continues at coordinate 69,629,521 of OZ024747.1, forward strand.
TGTATTACTAATGCCATTCTAATATAAAACACCATCATATGACATGATTCTTGGTCTTGGAAACTGTGTAAGAAAGTTTATGCTTTCATGTATAATATGTTATGAGAAGAACCATGCAGCACTAGACAATATGGCACTGAATAGAGATAGAGAAACCATTATTAAAGACATATAAATATATATATATTTGAATATATGATTATGTAAAAGAACCTCTTAGGCCATAAATGACCGTGTGATTTTCACTCCAAGGCACAAGTCTGGGCAAGGTGTGTTTGTGGAGGATCAGTGATGTCGTGACTTATTTCTACAGCTGAATAACTGGAGAAATGCCAAATAAAGTGTCTTGCTCAAGAAAACAATGCATCACCCGGTCTGGGAATCAAATTCATAACCTTATGATTGCAAGCCCAATGCTCTAAACACTCAACCAAGTTCCTTTGCTATATATATGATGATGTGTGTATGTGTGCTTACACACACACACACACACACACACACACACATATATATATAAGTACAAATATGATATTTATTTATATATACATAAACATGGGTGTCTTTGAGTCTATTCCATACATATTTGTATACATAAATACACACACAAAGTCATAATCTATAATAAACAAAATATTTATATTATTCACATGACAGTTGACTAATAAGCTATATATATATATATATATATAGTGTGTGTATATCATACTATAGTATTCACATTTTAATTGATTCAGCATTCAATATTTTGGTAGAATATAAATTTCATTTAAAATACAAAGTGACTTCAAAGTTACAACTCCATCTTTTATCTGGCTGTCTTTATGTATGTAGCACACACACACATATACATATATATGTGTGTGTGTGTGCATGTATATATACTAATAACAATTACAAAGAGAAAACCCAAAGAGGGCTCGATAAGGATTATATATATATAAATTTCAGAAGATCCTGTAATGGGGTGAAAGCAGAAATTCTTTGCTTAAACTTTAATCTGTACTAATAATATATATATATATATATATATATATATATATATATATATATATATATATAGGAAAAAGTATGACCCCCGACGGCAGAGCTCAAGCCATTCCGACGGCTATTTCTAGTCCAGAAATAGCCGTCGGAATGGCTTGAGCTCTGCCGTCGGGATCATACTTTTTCCTATTACCCACTCTACTACCCTAAGTATTGAGTACTCTGGTGCGTTATGGTCCATCTGGTTCCTTACCACAACTCCTTCGTTATATATATATATATATATATATATATATATATATATATAGAGAGAGAGAGAGAGAGAGAGAGAGAGAGAGAGAGAGAGCCATGTTGAATGAAATGCCAATCCTTGCAGTATTTGTACAAATTTATTGTATATTTTTACCTAAAATATATATTCAATTTCTCACTTTCTCATCTTTCCCTTTCCTCAAATCCCTTCTATCTTTAATATTGCATTTGCTGTTTGAATGTGAGCAAAGCCACATTTATGTATTTTTCATATGCATATGTATTTAACTGATTTTATATATTTATATATTTTCATTTCTATTCCCTCTGTTATCCAATGTGGCAAAAGTACACTCCCGAAATTCCCCATACTATGATAGGTGACACTGTAATATAAATACAATACAGGAACAGAAATTATTCCTCCTCTTCCTTAGACCACATAAAAAAGAAAAATATATGATACTTCTTTTACTGCACATTCTGGTAAATTGAAAATATCTTTGATCCTATAATCAGTAACTCCATGTAGTAATATGTTAATACCTAACTTACTAACTTTGTTGTCTAAACTGTGCATATATGTCTCGATGAATAATAAAGAAAAAAAATAATGATTTCTTTTACATTTTAAGGTATTTCTGTCTGTATATGTGTATTCATATACACATAATATATTTGTACAAATATGTTAATGACTTTATGCACGTGTTTACACACATATATATATATATATATTTATCCACACACATATGCACATACATCTCTCTCTTTCCATATAAACATATATATAAATACACACACATACATATATATACACACACTCATACATATACACACACACTCATACATATACTTATATACACACACACACATATATATATATATACATACACACACACACACATATATATATATTATAGATATATATATACGCCCCACAGAGTGTATATATATGTATTTATATAGAGTCTCATAATACACCTTCCATTGATGTGACAGGATATTTTATGTATTTATATTTCGCATTGTAATACTTCCTTTATAGTTTCTAGTGATATATATCCTGATGATATCTCTCACACTCTTGTTAGAATATAGAAAATGTCTTGAAAATATGAACTTTCAATGAGCCATAAATTACTGGTTTCTGTACATTAAAGAAATAGAAAAAGTATAAAATAAAAATGTGTAATAATGGAATCTTTTGTGAAAGCAGACAAACAGCTAAGTTAACAATTGAATGACATCTTATTTTTATGCAAGAATTTATGTTCAGCTGCATTAACTTTCACTTTAAAAATAAGGAATGAGAAGCACTAAAATATGGAAATGGAAGAAATATTAAAATTGCTTTATTCTTTTTACATTACTTATCAGTGATTATGTAAACGGATGCTTTCATTCTTTGATGCAGCAAGCATTTGAGCAGGTGCCTACTGCTTCTTGATGGCATTTCGTTTCTCTATTAGATTATTGTTTCTTATGAGCATTTCTAATTAGAAACACTTTGGTGCTTTTATCTTTCAGAAACTCCCCACAGAGAGAGTAATGTCATAAAATTGAAATGTCTATAACAAACTGTAAAGGAAGACCCCTGGGTCTGCCGTATCAAAATTGAGAATTGAAGACATATTCAGTAAAGCTGTTTTTGGTCAGTTAAACATTTTATAGAGCATCCATTTGCTGACAAGATATCAACATGAGTCACAAGAGAATTTCATACTATAACCAATCAACAGTGAAATTCCCTTGAATCATGAAGAAATGCTTGTACTTATAGATATCTTTAATCTTATCCACTTAAAAATACTGGATTTTGCCATTTGAAAGACATGTTACAATAATAAAGCTGCTATGAGAATATGATTTTATACATATTCTTGTTTGAAATTACATTGCCAGATCTTAAATTTGGGGGGTCAGAACCTACAGGAGATGAAGAAACTTCAATTATTTTGCTTTTCAGCAGAACCATGGCAATTGTTTGGACACAAACTGAAAGTCATTTGATCAAACAGAAAGGGAGAATAAAAGCTAGAAAATTGTCTGTGTTTCATGCCTCTTTTAATAATTTACTCCTTTGCAGCAGTTGACTCAAAAGGTTAAAAATAGAGCAGAGTAGCAAAAATCTATCATAGTCTGGAAGGCAACATTATACAATGGAAGAAGATTCTTCAATCAAAATTGCTTTAATATAACGATGTGAATAATTTATGTCTATTACGGCTTTGTTGCTTATCACAAGCAGTCACGTTAGCATTCTTCACTAACATTATTCGCAGTACAGAAACATCAGAACTAGATATAGTGACACGAGTCAAAACAGCAAATATGTCAATCTTGGGATTTCAGTTTAAATTTCACATTAAATTTATAATTTATAACCAGTTTAAGATATCACATTGTTTCTCAGAGAAATATCAAGTTAAAAGGAAACACATTGCATGAGAAAACAATCTGGTGCATTTCTGCCCATATAGCCATAAGTTTATGTAGATCCTCCATGTTTTCCTATGAGTTAAGTGATTTAACCCTACATGCTTTGGGCTATCGATGTAATACACTATTTCCAATCCTGTTATATAATTGATGAGTTTACAGTAAGTAGGTTTTATCAATATAAAAATGATTTATCCAACACAATCTGAATGTGAAATAACGAAGAAAAAAATACATCCCATTGTTGCTAATAGTGTGCAGAATAACGTCAGCCAATAATTATATATATATATATATATATATATATATATGTGTGTGTGTGCGTGTGTGTGTGTGAGTGTGTACGTCTGTGAGTGTGTACGTGTGTGTGTGTAACGTGTGTGTGTGTACGTGTGTGTGTGTACGTGTGTGTGTGTACGTGTACGTGTGTGTGTGTGTACGTGTGTGTGTGTATGTGTGCATGTATGTGTATGTAAAAAGTAAACAGAAATAACAAAAATAACAAAACAAATGGCCCAGTACATGGAAAAAATATATTAGTTTAACGCTTAAAATAGCATGAAAAGAGTCTTAACGTTTTGGAGACTAGTCCTTCATCATATATATATTCATACATATATATATAAATACATACATATACCTACCCTTCTGAAGAAGATAGCTCAATACTTAAGGTATGAAGTAGTGACAACCAAACTTTTATGAGTTGACAACGGACCATGATGATTGGGAACATACAATACTGGAGAAGTCTCACTGCACTGACCAACTTTAAATAACCATTTTTTCTACTGTATCCCCGCCCATGATTTACATCCTAACTCACCACGCAACGCCTTAGTAGCTGTTTTACCTCATCAGAGTATCTTTTTCTATCAAATATCACCACTACTCTATTATAATTCCTAATACACCAGTCATAATTCCTTAGTAATTGTTAACATTTCTTACTGCCCTTACTATATGATATCACCACTCTTCCTCTCGCCACCCTATTAAATTCCCCCACCCCTTGTCATATGCCAATGACATACATTCACACCCAACTTCTTCCCACATTATTCCCCATTTGAAACCCCACAATACCTGCCATGCATCTGTTTCTATACTTCTCATCCTCACCCTATCTATTGTCATTTACCTATTGTTACTTACATATCATCCTCCTGCTCCATACTATTCCACCCTACCCCATCATTTACCCCACTATAATGTAGAAGAAACCCTTCTTGTGTTGGTGTGGAGACAACAGAATGCACCTGGTACACTCTATAAAGTGGTTGGTGGCAGCAAGGGTATCCCAGCATAGGAAACTTGCCATACAAAGGGTCAAGCAGACTCTAGTTTTATCAATCTCCCTATTGTTGGTTCCATGATAAAATGCTCTCATCCATCTTGCTATCAGGTAAAACAGGTGCTCGATTCACTGTGTAACATATTTTTTGTTTCCTCGTTCTAAGTGTCATTTCATGGTTTGTTATATCCCATTATTATTAAAAAACACTATTATTTAATCAGAAGTTTGGGTTTGTGGTCAGGAGTTTGATATTTCAAAATTTTCATATTTTTCAAGAAAAACCACATTTTAAAAAAATTTATCAGTTCATATAATTAAATCAACAGAGTATATATTTATTTTATTACACAAGCTTATCAAAAGCAAACAAGTAAAAACAAATAACACTTATAAAGCAACTTATACACATCAGAAATTTCCTGGATTTGCGGTTGTAGTCCAGGTCGCATTCCTGCACTAGGCCCCAGATATAGTCCCCCATCATTTTTTCATTGTAGTGGCCCTGGTACCTCCACTCTATCTCTTTCACATCTTGGTGGAATCGTTCGCCTTGTTCTTCTGAGTACGTGCCCATATTGTCCTTGAATTTTTCCAGGTGAGCGTCCAGCATATGGAGTTTAAGCGACATCCTGCATCCCATGGCGACAAAAGCCTTTATCAGATCCTGCACCAGTTGCTGGTAGTTTTCAGCTCTGTAGTTGCCCAGGAAGCCCTTAACAACTGCCTTGAAACAGTTCCATGCTGTTCTCTCAATCCTATTGAGCTTATTGGAGAACTCAGTAGACTCAAACAAAAATTCCACCATTGATTTTGGCCTCAGATAACTTGGGGAAGAACTCAAGAAGGTACTTAAAAGCAGCTGATTCTTGGTTGAGAGCCTTCACAAACTGCTTCATCAACCCCAACTTAATGTGCAGTGGCGGCATGAGCACAATCCTGGGATCAACCAGTGGCTCCCAACTACAAATTCTGTTCGCTGCTCCCAGTTTTTTCTTTTCTAGTGGTCAGAGGTGGCTCTGCTGTCCCAAAGGCAAAGGAAGCATTGGAATTTGATAAAGCCTCCTTAGAGTCCAAGCAGGAAAGCCACCATCTTGAAGTCTCCAATGATTTCCCAATTGTACTGGTTGTGTTGCAGAGCTTCCAAGAGGACTTCCACACTGTAGTAATCTTCCTTCAGGCAGACTGAATGAGCCAGGGGCAGTGTTAGGAACTTGTTTCCATTGTGGAGGAGGACAGCCTTCAAAATTGTGGTGGAGCTGTCTATAAATAGGCGCCACTTCTTGGGCACAAACGGCACCCAATAACGTCAAACAGTCCAGGCACATCATGGCAGAAGCTGAGGCCATCCCTAAGAGTGTAAAAGCCTGAGAAAGGTTTGTGTCAACTTCTCTGACTTCTCACCTGCACTTCCTCCTTGACCAAGTTACCCTACTTCATCCTGGAGACGAATAGCTCTGCATTGGACTTGGTCAGACCCATATCCCTGACCAAGTCATTGACTTCTTTTTGGTTTGGGAAGTGAGGAACTTTTTCTGGTACCTCAGGCAGGTAATCCAAGTCCTCAGCATCCATCTCCTCCTCTTCATCAGAATACATGACTTGGACTTCATCTGGAGCAGGTGGCATTGGCACGGGATATTTGGAGCAATGAGGAATTGGAGCAATTGATGATGGAAGATCTAGATATTCTACATCAGCAGCATTCTTTCCTTTCCGCTGCTTGCTAACATCTACCATGCAAAAAAAGCAGTTTGTGGCGTGATCTGTTGGCTCTAACCAGACCCGTGGGTTGGAAAATTTCAGGGACCTTTTCTCTCCTTGCAGTCACCCTTCCAACGTCTTTTTACAGTGCTCACAACAGTAGTGAGGGACCCAGGGCTTGTCCTGGTCCCCAACTGGCACCTTGATGTACTTCTGGTAGGCTTCACAAACCTTAACCGAAGTTTCCAAGGAGTATTTTTTTTCCAAGGAGTATTTTTTCTCTACTTTATATACTCACCGCATATAAAACAGAAAGAGTCAGGGTGGTGCCGGCAGCCTCTTGAAGCCATTCTAAAAATATAGAAATACATGCAGTCAGAAATTATAGATCTGAAAGTATAAATAAAAACATATTAAATGAACATATATGTATAAAATAAGTAGGGTAATTCAGGCTAAAGTCATCAAATTTTGAAAACAAAAATTAATATTTAGCACCAAATTGCAGTGCAGTTCAATGAAAGACATTTTTAATTACAAGTCGAAACCTAAAATACAAAATAAATTTGATATGCAATACAAAATAAATATTGGAAAGGGAAATACATATTTAAATAATATAAAAGAACACTAATCATACTAATGAAAATTCGTGCTTAAAACACAACTTACCCTTTATTCAGGGTGCGAAAATCCAGTATCAATAAATCTCTTTAATCCACTTTTTAATAATTTTATACTTTATTGCACTTTTATAATTTTCTTTAGGTATTACTCTTTATTTTATAATTTTAATTTAACCTGAAACATATATAAAAAAAATAATTTAACATAAGCAAATTAAACTTACATACAACGTAAAATCCAGCATACAAATAATTCTAGTGAATAGCTTGGAATTTTTACAAACCCAAACTTTTAACTATTTAATAGCACTTTTTTTAATTTTATTTGGGACCTAAGCAACACAAGAAAAGTGATTACAAGCCAGGAACAGAGAAACATTTTTTTTTTTTGTTACACACACACACACAGACACACACACACACACACACACACACATATATATATATACACACACATCAATGAATATCCAGAATTTCTAGAGGGATCCAATTAAATATTTTCCAACATTATAAAGAACTAAAAGAATGTAAGAGTTAATCTTTATATCACTAGACACCATTCTTAATATTCATATAATGCCAAGGATGTTTTGCCAAAAAGAATTACATGATGAAGAAAAAGAGAATATTCAGAGCTGGAGAAGCTAACCACATCATCTCTTAAGCATGAGTCATGGTCAAAATTAGTTGCAAGTGGTAATATGTACTTAAGACAGACATACTAAAATCATCCCTTAAAGAGAAATTCTTTTACAGGACTATGTTTATATATTTCCATCTTTTTATATTGACATTTCTCTCTAAAGAGAATAGGCTGCTCATGTTTCCGAATAACAAACACTAGTTTCAAGAATAGTGTCTACACAAAACATGAGGCAAATTACTAAAGCAAAAACATAAATCATATTTATTGGCTGCACCTTGTCTCTATTAGTTCAGAACGGAAACTATGATAGTTATTCTTGGTAAGAGGAGATAGCAGAATGACCAAATTTCAGACAGAAAAGACAATGATAACTTCAGAGACTTTATTCCTTTACAATCGACAACAACAACAACGACATTCTAAACAATAGCAACAACAACAATGATATTTCCTGTATACATAATGACAGTAAACTACACAAATCAAAAGTGAAAATATACCAAACTGATTGGCAATGAGGATAATATGTTGCTCACAGGCATTTCTAGTTCATAAATTTTGAAATTTGACTATCAGCTGTTGGATCAGGAATCAAGCATTCTCTGATTAAGGAAGAAAGAATTCATGACTTACACAATATTGTCATGTGCAAGATGAAAGTTATAGTCATTTAGGTCAATAATCTATTTTAAATTAAACTGCTACATCAAGCAGATAGTATATAAAGCTGACATGACTAATTGACAATTGAAGTGTTAGTTTTTAACACACTGTTTGTGAGAACAAACTGCTTCAGTGAAGTTCATCGTGGAAAGTTGCTTTGCTAAATTAGCATGATCAATATTAATTATAAATGCCAGTATAGTCATATGGCTCGACTTAATGCCATACAGTATTTATTTTCACCCCTCTTTGTTGTGAGAACAACTTGTACGTGGTTTTAACTGGTTTGACTTAGCCTTTCATTCTCCACAGGTGTGATAAAATAAGTGACAGTAAAATACAGGAGTGGATGATGTCTATAGATCTTTCCCTCAAGAATATACAATATTGCTTTCATTAATGTCTTAGAAGATAAAGGGTAGCACCTATGCTCCTTTTCAAGGCCTCTGTGAATGTTTGGAAGTTATCCTTAGAAAAGATATCTGGCTGAATGACCAAGTACTGGTGGTAGTGATAGATTGATTACATCTACCATCAAAGAAGAAAAAATTTCCATCCAACAGACTTTCACACAGTTTTGGGTGAACAAAATTCCAATGAAAAAGCATTTTTGTTGATCCAATGCATCATAGAATATACATGCCCAGCAGTGGTTTTATAGTTGCAACACTGTGCTAAGTCAGCAGCTGTCAAAAACGTCTGCTATAATTGTCTGCTGTAAATGATTATTCACTACGAAAATAAGACACAGTTTTAAAATTTCTCTAGGGTTTTTGAAATAAAAGTACATTGTACACAATTTTATTTTGATCATATGGGAATACAACCAGAATTTAGATTTAAGATAAAATAAGTATTGATTTATTAGAACAGCCTACTCAAACGTTTATATTAAAGAAGCTGTAACTTTACAGTTTTATAAAATACCAAAAGAATGAGTTATTTAAATTTCTGGAAAAAATATATTGAATAAAGTATATATTCTTGAAGCTAGTGATTCTATCTTCTTCCTAGTTTAATTGTCTTGTGGAGGTTAATTAATCATACTACGGTACTGCAACCTCTCTATTAATTCAAGATAATGAGAGCTGATACATATACTTCTTTGAACTACTAGACATTGTAGATAAATTGCTCTCAAACCACATTCAGCCATATTATAAACATAAGACATTGGATAGTGTGTTCTTGGGGATACTATTCCTGAAGAAATCAAGGCTGGGTGACAATTTATTTGATAAGGGCTAATCTAGGGTTAAGATATAACTAAAAGACAAATGCTGCCTCTTTTATATGTGTATGTCGATTTTTATTTCTATGTTAAGTCAAGGCTAAATAATGGTTACTTTCCACCTTGTCACATCTTTTCTCATGTACAATCAGAATTTGTTATCGTAATATATCATTTCAATTTTATTACTGGTGTTTTCCAAGATTGATCTAATAGTAGATTTGCTGACTGAGTGGTGAGACAAAATAACTTATGGTATTTAGTTGTATGCTTTTAATTTCTGTGATCAAATTGCAGCAATGTCTACTGATTATCATCCTTCTTGGGCTAATATGATACATACTAGTCATACACTGGATTGACATAATCAATTATACTCATTCTACAAACTTGTGGCCTTATACCTAAATCGAAAATCTGTATTTGAAGCTTCTTATCATTCATGTATATAACCCGATTACTATATCTTTAAACCAGCATATGAGTATCTACATGATTGATGATATGCTAGAAAAAACAGCCTAATCTAACTCTGAATTTGGAAGACGAGAACATACCAAATAAGGTGTATGAAAACAGATGCAATCATAGCTGGAATGCTTTTGATCATAAGTCTATACTTGATTATGACAGATCTAGAATGAAAGAACAGCACAATTTCCTCTTACTATATTTATAACCAACCCAAATTGTTAGTAACTGTCTAATTCACATTGTAGTAGCATTCAAACAAACTATTTTCTACACTTTACATAATACTTCAAACAAACTAGAATATCTTGTAATCATTTAAAATATATTTGTACATCTTTTTCTATTTATATTTATCAATCTATTGTCACTCATATATAAACATATACGCACTTATCAACATCATCATCCTTTTTATGACCATTTTCCCATCCTTGTATGGGTTGGACATGTCTTTTCCAACATAGATGGCCTCCACACAGCTTTTCCTTGTCATCTCTTGTGAGATTCAGTGCTGTGAGATGCACTCTTATCACCACTACCCAGGTTTTCTTTGGCATTCCTCTACTGCAGTTTCCTTACACAGAGTTCTCCTAGCTCTTCTTCACCCAATAATCATCCTCTATATGCATCACATGGCCATACCAGCACATTCCTCTATCTTGGAAACTACTTACGAACCCTCTTATACTCAGTCACTCTTTCAGTTCATCCATGCTTCACCATTCATTGCATATTAACATTACACTTCCATTGAAGCTTCTTTGCTTCGTTTCTCTCCTGCCTTTGCATATCCTCTACATTTATCATAACTGAATAACAGATAAACACAAAACCAATGAAATCTAATCTAAAATACAGAAGACACCACACTAGCAAACATTAAATCTGCAATGGGCCAATGAAAAAGAAGAGCATTTAAACCCCAATCAATTGCAATAGAAACCAAGTCTCTCTCTCAATCACTACCTTCTTAAACAAATCAAGGATATATTGAATAAAGTTTTACTAAAAACATTATGTCATACAAGAAAAAGAAATAGTATTGTCACTGTTGAAACAGGTATGTGGGATCAGATCTGCTGCATAGTTGTACAAACTGTTCATTATAGTACAGAAGTTTCCTTCAACAAACCCAAACTACATAACATCTTGAAACCAATTCATAGATGTTTTTAGCTCCCTATTTTACAATAACATTCATTATATGATAGAATTAAATTAGCAAAGGTTCACACACACGGACACACATCATCATCATCATCATCATCATCATCACCGTTTTACGTCCGTTCTTCCACGCTAGCATGGGTTAGACGGGTTGTCCTGTTGTGGGCAGTGTCTGGTCGGCTGACCATGCCTTGCTGATACAGGAACTGATCTGGCTTGATTTCTACAGCTGGATGCCCTTCCTAACACCAACCTCATTTACAGTGAGTGCTGGGTGCTTTTTCGTGGCGCCTACACGTCCACTTTACAGTGTGGGCTGGGTGCTTTTTTGCCGTGGCACCTCCACGACCACCTTGCGGTGGGGGGGGGGGGGGGCATATTGTTTATATGCTTCAGCATGTACCCATGGGAGGTCGGGTACATATATATATATATAGCACTAACAGTTTTGCAACATGAATGGACCTGTTATTTTTATCTAAAGACATTTTTTCCAATTCCATCCTGCCCGTACCCTCAATCTATCTTATTTCTCATTCTTTCTTCTGATGAAGGACTAGCGTCCAAAACGTTAAGACCCTCTTCCTGCTATATCAAGCATTAATCTAATATATATACCTTCCATATACTGTACCGATTGTGTTGTTATTTCTGTTTACCTTTTACATACATATATATATATAGAGAGAGAAAACTACGTTGGTTTGGTCACGTGATGCGCATGAAAGACGACAGCTGTATAAAAAAGTGCAGGGCGATCAAAATTGATGGAAGCTATGGAGTAGGAAGACCCAGAAAAACCTGGGACGATTTGATAAATTCCGCCTTACACACTTACACCTCTCCAATACTATGTCATTGGACCAAGATCTTTGGCGCTACGCAGTAATACAGAAGACCCGCCTTGCCTAAGTACAAAGGGAAACCTACAGTCAGTAGGCACCTCCTAACCAAAAATACACCCCGTCCCACTACCTCTACCCCCACCCCTTTCTCTGTAAAGTTATGTTGGTGCCACAACATCCAGTCCTAAATAAATGAGGTCGTGTAGGTGTCACGACAAAAAAAAAAACACAGTCCACGCTGTAATGTGGCCGTGTAGGTAACACGGTAAAAACCTCCCAGCCCACACTGTAAACGTAGTTGGTGTTAGGAAGGGCATCCAACTGTAGAAAACCTGCCAGACAGTCCTATATGAGCAAGACAACCAATCTTGCCTCACATGGGACAATTCCCATCTAAACCCATGCTAGCGTGGAAGATAGACGTTAAATGATGATGATGATGATGATGATGATGGATAGATAGATAGATAGATAGATTCATGAATGATATATCTATGTATAGTGTAAACTAAAATGCTGCTCATAAAGGAATATTTGTGAATAAGACTTTTACTGGGAATGTAGGACCTCGACAAAGTATACTGTTCTAGGAAAATACATGATGATGATGATGATGGATAGATAGATGGATAAATAGATAGATAGATTCATGAATGATATATCTATGTATAGTGTAAACTAAAATGCTGCTCATAAAGGAATATTTGTGAATAAGATTTTTACTGGGAATGTAGGACCTCTACAAAGTATACTGTTCTAGGAAAATACATAAGTAAAGAAAAATAATAAACAATAAAGAAACAAAACATTATAACTGACAGTGAAATTTACGATCTTATTAATGTTAATTATTCAAGTGACAGAGTGCATTTTAGTGTGTATCAGTATAGGTGTGCAAGGGAGAGATCGATGTCTTTCAACAATTGGGATATTAACTAGTCTTTGTAAATAAAGCCACTGCAAAAAGTCTGCAATAAGATTTTTAAGCAAATACATAGTGCTGTAGAATCACAGGAAGCTAACAACAGTAATAGACTGAGAGAGCAAAGTGAACTCATTTGACATGTTCTGCTATGGGAAGTTTATGATAGCAGCAAGTGTCTGTCATAAAACAAGTAGAAAAAGTTAGCCTGTTGCGAAAATTTAAATTTCCAACTACTTATATATATATATTCAATTGTAAGGAGAGAGAGAATAGCCCATTTCTTCTTTTTTCTTTTCTGAAATGTGTTGTCTCCTGGTGAGTATTGGAAAGGAAAAAAATGTTAAGAAAACAATAGTTTTAAATACGATTTGCAATTTTGATTTGAATGTAGATTATGCACATTAATTACATTTGCAATGTCAGTTAGTGCAAATACTGGAAGCATTTTAAAACAATTCATCTTTGAGTTAAGGAAACAGCTTTCACTTGCCATTTGTTTAATATTTACTACTTCAGCATAACTTAAGCACAACTCATACGATAAAAGATGGTCTGCAATTAGATTGAATAGATTTTGAATTGGTCACCCAATATTTATATTGATTACACGATCACAAAACTGTAAAAAGTTTTAGATGCTATTGATTATTCTGGAGAAATATTTTTCCTTGATTTCTGACTTGAAGTTTGGATTATTGATGTGATTTGGCAGTTAGTTTAATTCGTAAAAAAATATCAGTTTAGTCTCTCACTTCTAACAACTGAAAGAAAAATGCTTTGAAATATACTTTATCTAGCAGATGAGGTTTAAAAGTTTCATATTCATATGAAATAAAGTATTTTTCAACATACTTTAAAAATGAGTAAATTTTTACATTTCCCTTAGCTTCCTTAATCAATCAACCCATCACATTATTTAAAATCTATTAAAATGATGAAACACGTGGCCAAGCAAAATGGTCAGCAGTTACACAACAACCAAGAGAAGCAGGGTTTGATTCCTTGCAGGCACTTCTGCTACTTTTTATCCATCCCCAGTTGAACTTTACCTAAGTTGCTCAACTATTGTTATGGCTATTTGCATTGGGACACATGCACTGTTTTTGCATATATATATACTTATATATACATATATATATATATGTGTGTGTGTGTGTATATATGTGTGTGTGCATATATATATATATATATATATATATATATATATATATATGGTCATGTAGGAGACATGGTAAAAAGGCTCCCAGTCCACACTGTAAATGTGGTTAGTGTTACGAAGGGCATCCAGCCATAGAAAACCTGCCAGGGACAGTTCTGTACAAACCTGACATGGTCTCCCAACCAATACTGCATCAAGTGGAACAAAACCATCTAATCCATGCTAGCGTGGAAGATGGATGTTAAACAATGATGATGATGATATACATATGTATATATACATGATATACATATGTATATATACATATGTATATATACATATGTATATATACATATATACACAAAAGCCTTCCCTAGTGAGGAATGTACATCCCAACATAGCTTAGTTGTCAGCGACCTCACGGTCAGAACTAGACGAGCCCTGAAACAGAGGCCAACCTGGAGAAGAAAGATCTGGAAGCTGAAAGTCCCCTCAACCAGTAACAGATTTAAAGATATTTTACTCAACGCCTACGACAGTAAAGAAGAACAGATAGAGACATTTAACGTAGAAGAGAACTGGGAGTTCCTAAAAAATAACTTACTAGAGGCGACGGATGAGGTTTGTGGCTGGAGTAAGACCTCAAGCAGGAGGAGAGTGACTTGGTGGTGGAACAATAAGGTAGATGAAGCAGTCAAGGCCAAGAGACAGGCATGGAAAGAATGGAAGAACGGGGGGAGCAGGGTACATTACATAGAGACCAAGAGGGAAGCTAGGCGACAAGTATACTTAGCTAGGAGGGAAGCAGAGGATAGAAAATTCAAGCATGTTTTACAACGTGAGGACCAGAAACAGGAGGTATTCAAGATTGCGAGGCAGTGTGTCAGAGATAGTTGTGATGTCATTGGAGAGAAGTGTATCCGGAATGATAAAGGTGAGCTTGCCCTCACAAGTGCTGAGAAGAAAGATGCATGGAAGAGTCATTATGATAGATTACTAAATGAGGAGAATGCATGGGAAGAAGAGACCCTACCCCACGTAGACCCTATAGAGGGACCAGCAGTACAAGTCAGCGGCAGCGTAGTAAGTAAGGCAATCAGAGATATGAAGATAGGGAAGGCAACCGGTCCATCGGGTATAGCTGCCGAGATGATGAAGGCATCTGGGTCTGTAGGTCACACTATAACCACACGTATCGTTAACCAGGTAATACTAGAGGGGGCCATACCAAAAGATTGGTGCAGTAGCATCATTGTCAACTGCTACAAAGGTAAAGGCGATGCACTAGATAGAGGAAACTATAGAGGTATAAAGTTGATGGACCAGGTCATGAAAGTAACAGAAAGAGTTATAGCACAGCTGATTAGGGACCGGGTGAATATAGACGAGATGCAATTTGGGTTTGTTCCAGGGAAAGGCACCACTGATGCGCTCTTCCTTGTGAGGCAATTACAGGAAAAGTACCTAGCTAAAAGTAAGCCACTCTACTTGGCATTTGTCGACCTTGAGAAAGCCTTTGACAGAGTTCCACGTGCAGTAATCTGGTGGGCTCTTAGAAAACTAGGAGTAGATGAATGGCTTGTGAAAGCGGTACAAGCCATGTATAGGGGAGCAGTCAGCAAAGTTAGGATTGGCAATGAGTATAGCGAGGAATTTAGCGTACAGGTTGGGGTCCACCAGGGCTCTGTTCTTAGCCCTCTCCTGTTCATCATAGTCCTGCAGGCAATAACGGAGGAGTTTAAGACCGGATGCCCATGGGAACTCCTGTATGCTGATGACCTCGCACTCATAGCTGAATCTATGGTAGAACTAGAGAATAAATTCCAAACCTGGAAGCAGGGACTAGAGAGAAAGGGCCTCAAAGTCAACATGACAAAGACTAAGGT
>OZ024747.1:69660797-69715797 GCA_964016885.1 Eledone cirrhosa
GTTACATAACTACATATATATCGGAAACTATATGTTCAATTTAAAAGAAATTATGTATGGCATGTTAATTTGAAGGTAACTATGAATAACTATGCCTGTTTGTATGTGTGTGAGTGTGTGTTTGTTTTTGTGTGTTTGAAAGTGTTTAACAAATTAACTGCAAGTAGTGGAGAGATGTAATTAGAATAGAAAAACAAATATATTGTTTTTACTTTGATCCACTAATTATTATTTGCAATATTATTTCTAAAGTATTTGAACACCAGATCAAGTGTTTGCATAATAAAGGCCAATATTCAAAGTGAAATGATGATTGCCAATGGGATGAGTACAGTTACCATTTGGCACAATCATGTTAATAAATAGCATGCACTTGACTGGACTATGAATAGGGGTCATGTGTATGTCTTGGAATAACTATTTGGAATGTGATTGTCTTAAACAGAGAAAGAAAGACTGGTTGAAGAAGAAGCAAGAATCAAGTATCATTTAAAGTAGACCCCCGAGAAACATAACAGGTGAAACACCTTAATAACTGGACAATAGTGACAAATTATAACCAAATATTATTTTCCATTGAAGTGCAGCCTTCTTGATTATCAGAGATCAGAAAGTTTGATAATAATCCAGCATCCAAGGGAATAAGAGTTCTGATCGGAAAACTGATGGCTAACTGTTTGTTGATCCGTGAGGGATATACAATGTAATCCAGTGTTTGGCCATGTGTGGGATCAGCTTCTCTCCCGACATTTCCTTTGAGAGGCAAATCAGCTTCAGTGATTCTATTGTAAGCATTTCTTAATCTGCTTTTATTTAGCAATAAATGATTCATATCTGTCACATAGCTTTACAGTCGGTCAGTCGGCTGTACAAAGGGCACGACAAATGACTTTAACCCTCAGCTTTTCATTGGTCACTGCTAACAGAAAAAGAGCTATAAAAATCCTACTCATTCTCTTGTGTCTTTTGTCTTGCTAAGATATGGTGCAGTATTCTAGAAGTGTGTTTTCATAAACAATGTTGCCATTGTTTTTCATGGCTGACTTGCAGTATTAGTCGAGATATTTTATGCTTTCTTTTTATCAATGCTTTCTTTCTCTGTGAATTCACTTGAAGGAAACATTCTCTGAAAATGATCATTTTGCAAGCCTTCATTACTTTGGTTGCTCTGATTACTTAGAACTGACGACATGACATGTAAAAGTATTTATGATCATAGTGAATGTGGATGACCATAGTAATGATAACAGTGATAATATTGGCAGTGGAACTAGTGATGATGTTGGTGGTTATAACTATGGTGATGATGATAGTGATGAGGATTAATGTTATTATTGTCAACTGTATGGTGATTATTATCATTATCATTATAATCATCATCATCAATATAATTAAGATATGATTAAATTAGTCATTATTACTCTAGTGGCTGGTAATAGCAGTTGAAATATTTACGAATGTGATGTTGCAGATCATGATATTGCTAGTTGGCATAGGTATTGCTAGTGGTGATATTAATGGTGATAATGAAAACAATGGTGATAGAGCTAGTGTTGACGATAATATGGATGATATTCATTTAAAAAATTTCCACCATCATTGTTCTGAGCTTTATTGCTTTAACCATATATCTTTTACGATGAAGGTTCGGGTGGGTCGGAATATAACCTACTGCCACTCACTGTAAATCATCACAGATGGGTAGCAGACATGCTGGGATTTTACTTTAGCATTTCATTTCATGTTTCTCTCTGTGTCCCTCATTAAAAGGTAACTTTTAATTACAACCAACATTCATTTTTCTCATCTCTCCACATCCCTTACATTACACATGTTAATACTAGAACATAACCATCTTCCTTTTTGTTCCTTAAATTTCATATTAAGTATGGTTTCTACAGCTGCTTGCTCTTCCTATGCAAACCACTTTACAGGGTGTACCAGATGCATTTTATCTTGGCACCTGTACTAATACTATACAAAGTGTACTAAGTGCATTTTTTCATGGCACCAACACTAGATAGACTGTCAAGTCTATGACAGGACCGAGGGGTCCTCACTAGCCTGTGATTTCTTGCTTTTTATGTGTACTATCATGATATCAATAATAGAAAGATTGTCTTAAACCATGCAGGCTACAAGATGTACTTTACTCCATGTAATAATTGGCCTCCTGCCATACAGTGCTTGTTCAGGTGGGCAAATCACCCAATTTCTTGAGGTCATGTCTCACAACTTCATCCCAAATGTTTCTTGGTTTCCCTCTTTCACAGGTACCATCTATTTCAAGCACTGACTAGTGCTCTGATGTTCATGCACAGCAACATTAATACACATCCAGCAAAGCATGTGTGCTCAATATCTTTCCAGTCATGGCAAATATTCTATCATGTAGCATCGTATTCTGAATACAAGCACCATATAATCTTCCTTTCACTCTGAGAGAGAAACTGTTTATAGTCAGCTGAGGTAAGAGCTCCCTGAATGTCTCCCACCTCATTCTTGTTCTTGCCACATTATCCACATACTCACCTCTATTGACAGTGAGATCACCTAGATAACAAAAGCTATCTAACAATTCTAATGAACCCTTCTGAATATTTGAGAGTGCTTATTTCATGAGTACCATTACTGATGACTTCTTCTGTGGTCCTGTCACATATGAAGTGAACCTTTCTGGTCAGCCTACACAGTAGACTCATAGAAAATGTATATATATTAATATATAATATAATTGTTTTTACTTTTTGGTACAAGGCCAGCAATTACCCCAGTGCATTACTGGTGCTTTATTCTATCGACTCCGTAAGAATGAAAGGCAAAGCTAACCTTGGCAGGATTTGAACTCAGAATGCAAAGGGCCATAACTCTGTGCTGTAAAGCATGGTGCCTGCTGCTCTACCAATACTACAAAACTGCCGCCCTAAATATATAATATAATATATGATGTCTTGCTCAGAGAGAACAAAGTGCTTCCACTATATTTTAACTCACCAACCCATTAACCAGTAGTCCAATATTATATTCACTGAGCTATATTTTTTTACACTCACATATAGAAGTAACATATATGTATACATCATATTAACTAAAACTACTTTTTTTCCTATATCTAATAAATAAAAATTCTTTTTCCTAATATTGCGTTGCAAATACAAAATCTGTTTTCATTGGCAAACCTTTCCAATTGGCACAATAATTACTATTCATGATGGGTGCAAAGCTAATATCTTGATTTAATTGTTACATCATTTTCTCTGCCAATTCTAACATTTCCGGAGAGAGGGAGAAAGAGAGAGCGAGAGGCAAAACAGAGGCAGACGCAGATAGATAGGGAGACAAATAGAGACAGCAAGAGAAATAGAGAAAGTGAGACAAAGAGAGATTTTTACCAAGGCATCAATATAATGATAGCCAAGACATACCAATTAGTGACACTGGAAATGCATCATTAGGATTTTAGGCATTAGACATTAGAATTGTCATCCAGAATTCTCCACAGGGAGTGTTGTAGAGCAAGTTAAATCAAGATAATTTCCAAGCAAGGAAGAATGTAGAGCTTATGACATCTGCGTAATAAGTTCATTCTTATCAATTAAAGCTAATCAGAGAAAGAATAGTTTACTGAACCTCACTTCCTAACACTTCTGGTGAAAACTTTGGCCAGTAAAATAACTCAAAATATGTCTCATATTAGAAAATCTTCATGGTCAATAAGCGTTTGAGACTTCTTATGACTCTATCTATGCTAACTTTTGATGCAATACGCTAACTAGTGAGCTTCTATACAGTTGGTAGCATGATCAGCTAAAACAGCAGTCATATCATTCTGGGATAGTGAAGCATTTGATCACAATTTTATTAGACCAGTGTTGATGTAAGTCTTAATTTCTATGTTACATAACATTTGATGTAAGTCTTAATTTCCATAACATTTGTCTTGTCTGTTTATTTCAATATTTTACAAGGCATCAATTTAACGTATTGATATACAACCATATATATATGTGTGTATGATTGTTTGTAAACATGGAGAAAGTAGCCACATCGTTTGTGTTCGATCCCATTGCATGGTATCTTGGGTAACTGTCACTTATAGCCACTAGAGAGTTCTAGGGAGGACTGTGGGAATCAGGAGAATCACTACACACAGGACTAGTCAAAATAATGAACAAAAGTGGGAAGACATACCAACACCGAAAAAGGCACAGATCCCACACATCTGGTTGAAATATTTAATGGGGAAACATGGTGTACATGCAAAAAAGTTTAATGAGATGCTGACAGAGGCAGAAATAACACCCATCTGGCTCACTAAGGGAAAATCACCGTTATCCAAGAGTGACATAGAAAACCTCAAAAACTATAGGTCCATAACATGCCTTCCTACAACATACAAGAACTTAACTGCAATATTACAAAACTGATTAAGCACCTGGAAAAAGACATTTCCAGAAAATAGAGAGGATGTTGTGAAGGCTCATGGATGATATCCAATCATCTTGATCTTGGTCTAGCACTGAAACTCCAGTCGGTTGGCTTTGCCCATACTATCACCAAGCTAGGCACCATATCATGTAACATTACTTCAAAGACCATTCAGAGGAACCCTATTTTGGTTGCTCATATTCGCAATCATGTTCTTTGAGGCATTACCTTAGATTCATAACACTAGGTAAAAGTAGGCATAAATGCCAAATTGAAGATAATGAATTTGGTTTTTACACCAACCCTTTCTTCTGTTTCTGAAGCTTCTGTAATTCTTGTACTTAATACAGCTTCCTGCCTTCCATCACTCGTGACAACGGCACCACTGAGATATTGCTGAAGTATTTGAACTTCACCTGTTTCAGTGGAACTGCACTCACTTGCAGAGTACATTGTTCAGGTTTTCTTAGGTGGGTAAATTTCTCATTCTTTGCAGCTCTGATTTTCATTCCTCTCATAATAACAGCTGATCACTATAAATAGTAGAAGAATTTGGGTAATCTACATTTAGAAACAAAAAAATTAAACTGTTATGCCAACAAAGAATCAAACCCTGTATCTTTACCATGTGAATGTGTTACTATTACCCAAAGGGGCAACTGGCACTTCCGTCCATCTTTTATATAATGCTATACAGTTAGGGGTTAGAGTATAGCTGGATGTAAATAAATATTAAAATTATCAAAGTGCTGGGAATGTTCTAAATTTGAATTTGAAAAAGTTGAGAGTCAGAATCACAGAATATGACTGTATTCAGTCGATCACTATATATAATAGTTGAGAAAACTGTCTTTAAGGGTAATTTATCCCATTTTTCAATCTATCATTTATGTTGATTGAAACAAGGTAAAGATGTCTTGAAACAACTATATTATACATCTTTCCTACAAAATTCAGTCTTCTATCTATGTCAGAATACAATAAATTATCCAACATTTTATTGCTTGAGTTTATTAATATTCCTGTTTTAAAATCTGCACACATTTTTTATTCCATATTTAATCAGAATTTTTGAATAGCCAAATCTAAAGATGTTAGTGCCAACTGAATGAATAATCACAGCCTGCTTTGTCTTTACAACTAGTTCTTTCAGGAAAGCCAATACCAGTGAAATAAAACAAGTCTTTTGAAATACAGATATTAATCAAGAAACCAAATCACCATGATTCTTTGGTAAGCATATGGTAATCAACTAATCTCTCTCAGAAAAAGAGAGAGAGGGGAAAGAAAGAGGGAGAGAGTAAGGGAGAGGGAGAGAGGGAAGGAGAGAGAGAGGGAGGGAGAGATGGAGAGAAGGGAGAGGAGAGAAATTACTGCGTAGAAGTGACATTTTAGCCATTTATAATCAAACAAAAATCGGTTAGTTTTATGTCATGTATATATATTTCATTGTCAACATTTTCGTCACACTCTCTGTAACCTGACTTGAAAGTTATTTTTTTCATTCACTGCTTATATTTACGAATTAAAAAAATTCTCACACACATTATGGCTAAGTGATGAGTCTTTTTACCCTGCTCTGGAGTTTCTCCTGTGTACTCCCAGGATCATCAATCAAAACCTGCGTCTGATGATCCTGTGTGTACACAGGTGAAACTCCAGAGTTACAAGTCTCATCACTTAGTCAAGCCATGATATTATTATTAAATTCTACTTTGGTATTGATTATTCAGTCTCACGTCCGTCAATATCACACAGATAAACATCCCCAGCTACCTGTAAATGGGGAGTATTTTAGACATTTGTATATTCTGGGTGGCACATTGCATAGATATCCAATTCATTTTCGTTAAAGGATATCACAATACCTACCAGAAAACGTTATACATATGCACATATATAGTAGATGTCAACTCATTTCTGAATATGACCAATTCTTAGAAAAAAACACATTATTGATGTTATTTGTCACTGATATCTCCTCAGATGGTTCATCACACCAGGTAGTGTGCAGGTAAGTTTCCTGCCTGATTTAGATTGATTGGTGTAGCATACTTAGCCCACCTGCAGAGTGACACACTTTAGTACAGATGTCACATGCAAAATCAAGGTTTACAGAAATGAAAGATTCTCACAATTGCTTGTGTGGCTCTGTCAGAGTAAAGAGGAAGATTGCACAAAGCTTGTGTTTGAATTGCTCTGCTATTTCGATAACGATGGCTAGAAAGCAATGAGTTATGCATGTATAATGTTAGCATGACAGTACTTGTGAGTTGAGAGAAAAGATGACTATGTACAAGAGAGATGTTTTCTCTGCTATGGTTTGCAATGAGAGCAATAAAGAAGTGCTGAGGATTTGAAATAAATGGAAATTATGGAAGAAGGAGATAAAGGAAGTCATGGGAGAAAGTTGTGAAAAATTACTTCAAGAAATTGAATTATAGGATTGTGATAAATGGTGACATGCCATTTTAGAATAGACCCACCCACATGTAAAAGCATGGTGACACTAAATGTGATCGACTGTAGAAGATGCCTTTTAGCTTGCTCTGTACAGGACTAGATGACAAACAAACCATATCAACATAGGGTTGAGCGGGTCCTCTGATCCTGTAAAGGATTTGACAACCTTTCTATTGCTTGTGCTTTCATAAAATATACCCATTACATTGTAAAAGATTAGTGCTAGGAATGGTATCCAGTTGTAGAAACCATGCCAAAATATAAAATATAAGAATAAGATACTGATTATCCAGTGATACCTTGTCTTAGACTGATGACCACTCTAACTCATGCGTGCATCAAAAACGGATGAATGATCATGATGGTAATAAATACACACACACAACACAAATGTGCATGTGTGTAAAAATATGTGTGCATATATATATATATATATATATATCTCATTAGAACTGCTACTACTTACAGGAGTGGAGAAGTAGAATGCAATTTCTGTTCAATAGAAATTTTAGAGAACATGAGATATAAATCAGGTCTAATTGCACAGTGAAATGGCCCTCTGTAAACACAAATTTTCCAGAACCTTCATTAAATTTGCGATTAAATAATTGTTTCTACTTTAGGCACAAGGCCAGCAATTATCCAGTGTATTACTGGTACTTTATTTTATCGACCCCGTAAGGATGAAAGGCAAAGTTAAACTCGGCGGGATTTGCGATTAAATAATGAAACTTAAATCACTAATGTAATCCAATGAACTATGTAGACAATTCCTATTGATCTATGTACACTAATTTGTAAATATTAAAGTAGAATATATTCACAGTATCTATAACATGATTAGCTAACTGCTATTGATACTTTCTTCTATCTTATATTAAGCACCGAATGAATCTCTGTAGGGTATCCTAAAATATGCATAGTATATACACAAACTGTACAACCGTCTTAAATGCCAATATATAAAAATCCTCCCTACCGGAAAACAATTTCATTCCCAAATTCACAATTCTAAAAATTTTAAATTCTAAAAATGTTATGAAAATAACATCGAATTTGCTGCTTCTTATATATATATATATATATATATATATAAGTAAGGCAGTAAGTAAGGCAATCAAAGATATGAAGATGGGGAAGGCAACCGGTCCATCGGGTATAGCTGCCGAGATGCTGAAGGCATCTGGGTCTGTAGGTCACACTATAACCACACGTATCGTTAACCAGGTAATACTAGAAGGGGCCATACCAAAAGATTGGTGCAGTAGCATCATTGTCAACTGCTACAAAGGTAAAGGCGATGCACTAGATAGAGGAAACTATAGAGGTATAAAGTTGATGGACCAGGTCATGAAAGTAACAGAAAGAGTTATAGCACAGCTGATTAGGGACCGGGTGAATATAGACGAGATGCAATTTGGGTTTGTACCAGGAAGAGGCACCACTGATGCCCTCTTCCTTGTGAGGCAATTACAGGAAAAGTACCTAGCTAAAAGTAAGCCACTCTACTTGGCATTTGTCGACCTTGAGAAAGCCTTTGACAGAGTTCCACGTGCTGTAATCTGGTGGGCTCTTAGAAAACTAGGAGTAGATGAATGGCTTGTGAAAGCGGTACAAGCCATGTATAGGGGAGCAGTCAGCAAAGTTAGGATTAGCAATGAGTATAGCGAGGAATTTAGCGTACAGGTTGGGGTCCACCAGGGCTCTGTTCTTAGCCCTCTCCTGTTCATCATAGTCCTGCAGGCAATAACGGAGGAGTTTAAGACCGGATGCCCATGGGAACTCCTGTATGCTGATGACCTCGCACTCATAGCTGAATCTATGGTAGAACTAGAGAATAAATTCCAAACCTGGAAGCAGGGACTAGAGAGAAAGGGTCTCAAAGTCAACATGACAAAGACTAAGGTCCTTGTAAGTAGACGAGAAAACAGAACCCAGATCCCCTCAGGGAAATGGCCTTGCTCAGTATGTAGGAAAGGTGTAGGTAGGAACTCCATTCTCTGCCCCAAATGCAAACAATGGGTACACAAGAGATGTAGCGGGATCTCAGGAAGCTTAATTAAGAATGTAGGATTCACATGCAGCAGCTGTGCTGAAACAGCAAGCAGCAAACAGCCACAGGAAACAAGTACCAACAATCTCTGGGAGGGCCCTGTAGAAACAGTAGACAGCTTCTGCTACCTAGGTGACCGAATTAGCAACGGAGGTGGGTGTTCAGAAAGTACAATAACTAGGGTAAGAACGGGATGGAAGAAGTTTAGGGAACTACTACCACTGCTAGCTGCAAAAGGCTTCTCCCTCAGAATGAAAGGCAGACTGTATGATGCGTGTATCCGAACAGTGATGTTGCATGGTAGTGAGACCTGGGCGCTGAAGGTGGAAGACTTACGTAGATTAGAGAGAAACGAAGACTGCATGCTCCGATGGATGTGTAACAGTAATATACGTGAACAACAAAGCATAAATGAATTGAGAGAGAGACTGAGCATAAGAGGAATCAAATGCTGTGTGCAGGAGAGGCGGTTGCGCTGGTATGGACATGTGATGCGTATGAAGGATGACAAAAGTCAAAAGGTGCAGAGCACTAGAAGTTGATGGAAACCGCGGAGTGGGGAGACCCAAGATGACCTGGGATGAGGTGATAAAAGCCGACCTTACCCAATTACACCTCTCAAAGGCAATGACACACGACTGTGACTTCTGGCGTCACGCAGTAATACAGAGTACCCGACCTCCCATGGGTACATGCTGAAGCATATAAACAATATGCCCCCACACCGCCCACCGCAAGGTGGTCGTGGAGGTGCCACGGCAAAAAAGCACCCAGCCCACACTGTAAAGTGGACGTGTAGGCGCCATGAAAAAGCACCCAGCACTCACTGTAAATGAGGTTGGTGTTAGGAAGGGCATCCAGCTGTAGAAATCAAGTATGAGCAAGGCATGGTCAGCCGACCAGACACTGCACACAACAGGACAACACGTCTAACCCATGCTAGCGTGGAAGAACGGACGTAAAACGGTGATGATGATGATGATGATGATATATGCATTTGTGTGCACGGGTATATATATATATATATATATATATATTCAATAGCTATGTGCAAGTGTGGGTATTTTAAATTTGTATAGGCATATACTGTGCATATATGTCAAGGTTTATAAAGGTTATGCTAAGTACACATTATCATCAAATCTATTGGTATTCTTTTTTAAATTGGGCCTGCTTGAACCTGAGTTTCAGATCATGTGGCCTTTAGCATACATGACCCATTCTGGAGACAGTCTCATATTTAAGCAATATACCTCATAAGCATTTAAATGTTTGATTAATACCGTCATTACCAAATACATTTTAATAATTTTTCCCTTTGTTTTAAATTTTGCTATTTTCTCTTGGATATATTGTGATATTTTTCCTTAGTTTAGTTATTCATGAGCAAATTTTTTTAAGACATACTGTGCTGTCTTCTTAATCTCATATCTTTTTAGTGTTATTAATGTGTGTAAAACTTCCTATAGCCTCTGATACACACCTATATGGTTGGACATTTTGGGCAATAGTGTTTTCTTTCTAGATTGCAATTGGAAAACTTTCCTAGTGTACTGTAATAAATACCATCACCCTATACTCTGATATGAATAACATTTCTCTTCCAGGACATGTTCCTTTATTGATCTACTTTCGATTCTAGCTCTTCATTCCATTATATTTTTTCACAACAGGTAAAGTTTCTCTTATGATCAATTCGAGCAATTCTGTATGGTTTGTCTTAACCAAAAATGACCACTCACTCTCACTATGGCTTGATATTTAAATAACATATTTCAACTTTTAGTAACTTTATTCATCATCAAAGAGATCTCTTCCAGAACTTCTTTAATGAAGCAAAACAAAAGGTACTGACTAATTTTGTGTTGAATAAAAACTTGCTGATTCTCATTGTTTCAAAGGAAGATCCTTTGAAATAGTTGTTAGTAGCACAAATCTAATTCATTACGTTTCTTTTCTTCATTGAGTTGGTCAATAGTAAAAGTTCCTATTCACTTAGTAATTAATCAGTTCACTGTCTTTAGAAAGACACTTATGTATGAGGAAAGAAAGTCATGTAAATCAGTTTTCAATCAACGTTTTTCTGAAGACCTAATCTTCTTCCACAGGGAAAAATCCACTGTCTTGTTTCAGCAGCCCAAAGTAGCTTTTAATGACTAAAGACTTTATTAATGCTATGTTAGATAGCGGTGAAGCACTAATACAAAACTGTTCTACATTATTTCTTTATCTCTACCATTCAACTCATTTGAGACTAACAAAAATTATCCACCACTAAATCTAGCTCCATTAAACACCAACTATTTACTTCGAGCTATACATTTAAAGACATTTCTTTATTACTATTATTATTATTCCTCCGCCTACTACTATTATTACTACTACTATTATTTCAAGACATTTTGTTGAAGGCAGCCCATAATTAAGAAAAATGATGGTTAAAGAATAATTGAAAGATAGCTTGATCATTATGATCAATGAAGATATAAAAACAAATGTTTATACTGTGATGTAGTGGACATTAGAAATAACAGTTATGTACTCAGTTATAACAAAATAATACGTAGAAATATAAAAAATAAAACTCTTGAAATAATTGACTGAACATTAGAGTAGTCTACATACTTAGGTAGATAGACAATATGAAGGAAAAAGCAACTTTCCCACTTAAAGTTATCATTGTGATCTTAACAGAAATAAAAGCTTTAGCTGATTCTTCTCAATGAGAGAGCCTCTACATTGTTTCCAAAGTTGTTAAAAATAACAGCAAATTCTCTATTTTAAAAGATGGAAAAGAGATTTAGGATTTTGTAAATGTAGACATATCGCAATTGGTATGCCCCCCCCCCTTTTTTTTTACTCACCAGCGCATACCTTATCATTCCTCATGCCCATACCAATGCAGTTCTGCTTACATCAAGTGGTGCTTTTAAGAAAAAGGGTCTTTGTAGTGTGTGTTGGTTACAGGATGATACTAACGTAGAGAGTTGAGAGTTGCAAAATATTCAATTTTTGTACTTTCAACATTAGAGTTGAATGAGTGAGAGATCCAAAATGAGTATTGAAGTCACTGAGAATGATAACTTTATAAAAGATTAAAGTGAGGTATATTTTCTTATTGTAAGAGATTTGATTAAAAAATGTTGCTGAAAGTTGAAATAATTCAGAGAGGAGCTGACAGTTGGATATGTGAAGCAGTTGTATTGAAAGGGGTGTGGTGAGAAAGACTAAGTCAAGGTAACTAGAAATCTTTGTTGCCGAAAGGTGTGTGTGGGGGGTGGGGGTGGAGGGCTCTACACATGACCAGATACCACATTTCAGAGCAAAGTTTGAGTATGCCTGGTCAGCAGAGATGGGCTTTAAATAAAGATTAAGAGATTTGTAACTTGGAGAGGATTAAGATGTTAATAAGAAGTGATTTGTCAAGTCTAGGTTGGAGAAGAGGAAAATGTAGTGTCAGAGCTAAAGATATCCATGTATGATGTTAAACTATGTAGCATGGTGTGACTACCTCCATACCCAAAAGAATACCTCTTGTAATGAAGCATTTATAAACACTGAAGGACAGTATTTAAAATTATTTTTTTATTATGAATTGTTTTGATTGAAAAAGAAACATTTTCTTGCTTCTTTCATTAATTTACAATTTAGATAACCTTAGTCAAGTAATTACAATCTGAAACTGATATACCCCTTAGCATGTTCTGAATTTTGTTTAAATCAAGTTTTAGTGTGAGATTGAACTTTCAATAATAAGGAAAATTAAATTAGAAACTACAAAAATATAGACATTTAGTGTTCAGAAATACATAAACTATACTAAATTGCATTAAAAGTTTTAGAGTGATTTACGAATATTTATACAAAATTTATAGGATTTTGAATTAGATTCTTTAGTTAATGAAAACGTTTTATGAAGGACAGCAATGAATTTGCTGTCAAACACAACTACTATGAATAGTAATAGTAAACATTATTAGTAATGATAGTATTCAAATAATACCTTAATATTGCATTATTGTGATATTATTCTAGCTTTATTACTAATTAAATGTGATGCTGTCAAATTTTATTGGTATTAAAGAAGTTCTCACAATTTACTGTAATTAAAACAAAATGAGAACTTTAAGAACAGAGCCTTATAATAACATTTCTAAAGACATTCGGCTTTTTCAACAAAGTAGAACAGATTTTTTCCGTCATGCAATATAAATTATAGATATATAAAATACCATATATAGTTTTTACAAATATATATATATATAAACTATACAAAAAGACGTAAACTTAAAAAATATAGAAAGTTAGTTATTTGTGGGCAGCTATCCCCCAGTTATGTGGGCAGTAGGTAAGAGAAAGCGTAGAGGGAATGATTCGGATAGTGAGGAATCAAATATGTGAGGGGAGGAAGACTAAGATGAGGGGAAAAAAGTAAGAGGCAAATTGGTAAGAAGCATCCTAAATGTTGATATACCTCACAGTCTCTGCTGTACCATCTTTGTACATACTTGTTTCAGACTGCTCATATGAAGAGGTTGATCTTTTGTAATATGGGCAGCTACTAGTCAACTCAATCCTTTGTCATCTCCTGGACCTAAACTACGACTACTAATATAACTGCTTCTGTTACTACTAGTGTAGCAATTAGGCGTACGTAAATATAGCTTTTGATTTTGAACAAATTTTATAAATCAATATATAAAGGAATTTTCATGAGCTGGCTGAAGATAACTTGTGTGATAATTGAGATTGCATGAGGTTAAAAGCTGATTCCAGTACACACAAAATAAAAAGAATTAACTTCTGTATACTTGATAAAATTCATTGTTAAATGAGAAGCAGTTAAATAAAACTGAAAAAGAAAAAAGCTGATTCCTTGACATATTTCAAAACTTAATTTGTATGGTAACCTTGTCTCCCTTTTCTTTTCTAACAAGGATCATCATTAAAGCTAATTGTTTTTCTTTCCATTTCAGCTGTAATTTTAGATAGTGGACTACATTGAGAATACCCCCCCCCCCCCCCCACACACACACACACCAATTCAACTTTTAGTTATGAAGACTTTGTAGATTACCTTTATTTTGAGGTTAAGAAAAAGTGATAAAAGTACTGTTATATATGAATATGTGTCTGTGTAGCTGGTTAATACAATAGGGAGTTGAATTACAATAAAGAGCTGTATTACAGCATTCATTTGAACACTCTTGGGCTGGAATCAGAGACATGACTGTTGGATTGGTTTCTTCCACTCATATTGTTATAGCTTTAGACAGCGTCCTTTGTGTTCTGATTTCACCATCAACAAGTTATACACTACAACTTGTTCCTTGCTAGCATTTAGCAGAATTTACTCCATTACAAGGACTTGGATCAAATCTCTAGATTGAAAATAACTTTCTCAACTCCCACCAGTCTCAGAAACAATAAACAAATAAAGGTCAAGAGCACTGCCTTTGTAAACTGTAATTAGTTAATATGGAGATATTGAAGTTGGTGTGAATGTATGGTTAAGAGGATTACAACGCAAATATGTGGTTTTGGGTTCAATCTCATTGTGTCACACCTAGAGCAAGTATCCTCCACTATAATCTTGGGTTGTAGGAAGCCTTGTGGATGATATTTGATAGACAAACACTTTGTAGAAATTTGTCAAAGATTTAACCTGTTCTTCGGTGGTAGACTTAATCTGACACTTTCTTTAACACCATCACCTTGTATTCAATGTATTTAATGAAGTTCAATATGATGCAAGCATTTAAACCAAGTTTGCAGGACAGTCTTGGAGTTCTGAAAACGGTCATATGAGCTGCCCTCTCTCCTTTGACCAAGTCGTAAAATAATCTATACTTAGCACAGAGAGAAAGGATGCAGAACATCTTTAGTCAACTGATAATTCAATGTTAAACCTCCCT
This sequence comes from Eledone cirrhosa, assembly GCA_964016885.1. Taxonomy (NCBI): domain Eukaryota; kingdom Metazoa; phylum Mollusca; class Cephalopoda; order Octopoda; family Eledonidae; genus Eledone; species Eledone cirrhosa. The sequence goes on from OZ024747.1 coordinate 69,675,657, forward strand.
TGAAAAGAATCCTTCCAGTCTCGATCGTTGAAAATTGCAAACTATCGGTATAAAGTTGATCTGAACACAGCTGCTCAAGGAACCACTAGAGATATGCACTGTTTATCACATGAAAGATTTTGATTGATTTAAGTTAATTGAAACAAACAAACAAAGGCTGTTTTCATCTAAATAAATCTATAGAGCTTCCTGTTAAACAAACTGACACTATTCTTTAGAGCTCTATTGGGGATAGCTAGCATATATGCCAGATAGATTGGACGCTAGAGGCACTTTCCAACATTGTTTCAAAAATATTTGATGTTTAGAAGATTTATGAGCCTAACATTATCATTTCTATTTCCTTCATTTCTTTGTATTCATAAAGACCCATTCATTTTTATTTAAAATTGAGATGTGTTGGGTCCCTTACAAAACTGATCTAGAAAACTGAAGTTAACATATCAAGGGATTCTTTATGTGTTTAGAAAAGTAAATATCAAAGATGAAAGGATTTACAACTAACACTTATGACTATATTTTGAGCTCTATATTAAAGATTGGTTGTAAAATTGAGATATTTTGAAGATCTCTGAGACTAAATCTCAGTCTAAACAGCCATATAAATACAGAAAAATAATTGAGTAGTATTAAATAGAACAAAACACACTATTAAAGGGAACAAAATAAGAAAAAGAAAAAAAGGATCAAGCAATGAAAGAAAGGGAGAGGAACAAACACTACACCCCAGTTTGAGTGGTGCCTCTCCCACAATCTGTGGACAAAAAGGCAAAGGCATTTTTACAGAGAATGGTCAGAGACACTTACTGCAACAGCCATCACTTAACAGGGAGTTCCGCCTCAAGTGACTCACTGTCTTTCCAATTTTACAGAAGAAATCAGTAGTGCAGAACCAAGGATGCAAGAGGTCTTGATGAAGACTACTGCAAAGAGGAAATGGTCGGTCAAGCCCTGGTATTTTCATTTCTACATTGAAGGTAGCTGAGCCCATGTTTATGCTGAAAGTGACATGGCTTGAGCCAGAGAGCAATTTAATACATATCACATCCCAGATTAGAGATTTTCTCCCCGCAAAAAGGAAGAAGGATAATATATCAGACAACTTACTATTGCCATGGTTGAGGCCAGCCACCTCTAACTGTGATGGAAAACTGGCTCGACGGCTCCTCGTGATGATGTCATTCAGAGCTGTGTGATGGGGGAGCTGATCTGCACTAAAGCAGCAAGATAGCGAGTGTAGACTGAACTCATTGATCACTGCTCCACAACAACATCTGTGTGGATTATACACATGGAGGTTGATGTGCTGTTCAACTTCAATGTGGGTGCACTATTCATGAAGAAGGGTACCAATTGATGAGGAATGCACCAATTGAGCCAAGTGCAACAGTTTGGCTGTGAGGCAGGGTGTAGACAGGTGAGATAGAATTGGTCCAAGGAAGACTCCGTCTGCCTGAAGGTAGACTTGCAATTCCTATTGTCCCAGTTATGTTGAACATTGGTACACTAGAAGATGGAAAAGCCTTCATTAGTCCAATGAGCCACAGCTGACTTCTAAATCAGGAAGTCATATACAATAAGAACATTGGGTGATAACATACATAATGTATTGAGACAAGAAATTTGATTTAATTTTTTGATAAATTCTGGTGAAAAAGAAAAAAACAAAAGGGAGAAAACCATGATTTTACATTATTTGAGAATTAATGAAAAATAGAATGCAGTGGGGAGTGAGTCTGACTTTTGGAAGAACTATGATAACAGGTGTACCTGGACATTTCCTCCCAATCATTCATATTATTGGAATTTATCATATAATGTTAAGCTCCTGGTAATCAGTGCCCCACCTCATCTCAACACGGATATATGCATATTGTACCTTTAACCATTGATGAACAATTTATTGTATATTTGATACATTGGGCTTTTTCTTACATTAATGAAGTCAAATTTATTGTACTTATTTCACTTTTTTCTTGTCTTTTGTTATCAAACTTGCAAGACCTTATAACAATATGTAGTTTATATATTGTTTGGAAAACTAGTAACTTTGACACGGAATCAAGTGCTTTGAATTTGATTTGAAAGTACTTCTTTGACTTTTTTTCACAATGACAGATAACTAACTGTACATTATTAATGAATGTTTCTTGATCAAAAAGGATTAAATTGTCTGTTGTATCATTACAAAGCCATAAATATTAGCAAACAATGATATTCAATGTTTCACAAAGAATGCAACCCAAATTAATCTGTCAGCATATAGAGAACCAAAAACAAAATTAGTATATGTATTGTTGTACCAGTATATTTCATTAATCCTACAGAAGATAAGAACTGAAGGGATTCGCTTGTTTTTCATAATTATATACACAGAATCCAGTTATATTGTTCCAGGTGGGTCAGCAAAAACACTTTTATTCAGTTCAGAACAATATAAGGAATTACAAATTACTATTTTGAAATATTGCAAATTGTAAATGATTAATACTGATTAGAAAACTGTTAGTCCAAATCACTTGTGATATAATCACAGTAAGAGATAGAAAAAATGACCTGTTTCAAAATGTCTATCAACCACAACTATAACTTTCAATTATCAAACATGTAGTCATGATGATATTTGGTTTTACCGAATTGGAAAAATACTGTTTGAATTATGAAATTTATGTCTTTGACACTACAAGTAGAGTTGCTTACATCTATTATATGTTGTACTGACTCTACTATGTCTTTGGACCATTTATGTACTATATCAGTTTTACTGTGATAAACAGTTATTAGCTCCACACTCAATACTTTTCAATTCCTGAAGAAAGCAGCATTATGAGTACTATGTCCAACATGGTGCAACATACCCAATTGAAAAATAGACAGGAATTGACTCCAGAATTTAACCACTAACTTATTTATCAACTTTTGAAGAATGAAAGGAAAAGTTAAGTTATGTGGGATTTGAACTTATCCCTTTCATGACTGCATATCTAACGAAATACACTATTTCAATGAAGACTTTTGGGAATTTACTAAAATTATTAATTATTTTATTACTATGTTTGTAACAATGAAAGGTTCTTGTATAAAATTATGTTTGAAGATTTTAATTTAATTTGGAAACCTTTAAAATAGGGTGTTTTATTTCATAGAACCAGGGCTAGCTTTGGTTGGGTTGGTAATTAAAGGGGTAAAACACAATCAAAATAAATATTGCAAAGAATTTTGTCCAACATTCTAATGACAAACAATTCACCACATTTACCACCAACAGAATTCAAACAATTTAGCCAGAAGAAGGGCAGCACTCTTGACCATTTTCAAGGTATCCATTTCTGTGGAAGGAAGTTATCCTCAGACCAGAGATGTTGCCCAAATAGTTGCAGCAGTGTGCACTTCACTAAAGGCACCCAATTGCCAGTTAGTGATGCTTAATTTGGAAATTATTAATATCCGCTAACCAAGAACAAGGAGCATCCTATTGATTGGCTTCTTCACAGTTTCCACCATATTTTACTTACAAATATTTGATCGACCAGAAACTATAGCAGAGAACATTTGTCCAAGGGGCCAAGCAGTAGAGTCAAACCCTAAAGTATGTAACGGCAAGCTAAGTTTCTCATTTATTAAAGACATGTCTTTTAGATATAGCCATGTAGTTAAAAAGTTTATAGTCTCTGGTTTCATGGCATTGTGCAGTACATTGGAAAAGTGTTTCTACCATAAGGTTTACCAGTAGAAATGTCACATTGGATAATGTAGTCCTAGATACTACAAATGTAGTCCTAGATACTACAAAAGGAAGGAAAGCCCTCAGAACATCTTTCATAATACATTTGTTAGATATAGATTAAAATGGGTCCAAACACAATCACCACTGGCTTAGTTTCAATTATATAGAATTAAATTGGGGAGAACATACTATACTTAACACATTTGTTAAATGCAATAAGGTATTTTGAATGAATAATCAATGACTGAAATATCTGTTTTTTCTTTACCATTTCCATTGCAGAAAATGTAGACAGTAAGTACAACTAATGAGAGAAAGTTGACAAACATTTGCTTATTCTAAATGAGGTAATTATTTTCATGAATGTCATTTAAAAAAGAAATTGAACCATAAAACGTTGGTAAAAGAATATCTAAAATATATGAAAGAATTTCACATTTGAAATTTGTGGAAATCACAAAAGCATTTTCATTGGTTGACATGCTCGTAATGAAAGAGTTATAAGAATCTGGGCTCTCATATTTTGTAAACTAGTTAAATATGAATGAAATGGTAACAATAACTTTGAAAGTGAATTGTCTGAATTCTTTTGCTAACGGACAATTTCTGAAGAATTAGTAATACATTAGAAATATTTGATTTAATGACAATGAAATAGGTTCTGTCCTTATGGTGTTATAAATCATTGTATATTTCACATTTTGAGATAAGTTGTAGTCATCTGGTATTCTGTCGCCATAATCTGCATTGTATATATTATATATTTTTCAAGCAACTGATTGTATTATAGTTATCTTGGTTGAATATCATTTTTAGGCACCCCTCAGGGGGATTATTTTCAATTTGTTCCTTGGATAGCATCAGTAAATCCAGTTTTCAATTCCCTATATTATATATACATATATACACAAACATATATACAAATACATACATATATACACATACATACACACACACACACATACACACAGAGCTCTATTGTATTTAATATGCAAAATGACCCAACGGCTATTTTGGGGGGTCATATTGTTGATATTCATAATCATTGTTACTGTATTGTCTCAGAATTTTTTTTATATATACTGACCGCACTAAGTCTCATAAACATCTGGAAAATGTATCTAAACATGTTCAGCATCACAATCCATAATATGATTTTAATGTTCAAGTGAAGGTGTTTTGTAACTGATTTTCATTTTATGCTCTGAATCACAGTTACTCTAAACCACAATTCATCTCTTGAACAAGATTTAGTTAAATAAACAGTAGTCTTTACATATTACCCCAAAATAAAGTTGAAGTAATTACTGAATTTATCAAAATTTGATAAACTATATAATTGTTTTGACTGATGTTGATAAAAGAGATGCATTAAGCTTTTCATTGTTCTTCATGGAATAATAATGGTTTCTGATTTAGGTACAGCAATTTTGGGGGTAGGGGAACATCAATTAAATCGATCCCAGTGTGTGACTGGTACTTTATTTTATTGACCCCGTTAGGATGAAAGGCAAAGCAAACCTTGGCGAGGCTTGAACTTGGAACATAAAGGGCTGTAACTATGCCGTGAAGCAGTATGTCAGACACTGTACTGATACTGCCAATGCCCTGCCCTTCTTCATGGATTAACAATAATATATAAAGAACTAAAAGTATACAATATTAAATTTCAAAATTAGAAATGCACCATGTCATCACCATAAATCTCTATCAAGTTTAATAGAAGTTCTTGTAACCAATACAAATTCTAAACAGATTTGTCAGGGACTTGTTTCGATATAATTCTCATTTAGGCTGCATCAAGGCAACTCGTTTCCTTAGATTTTGTTAAAGATTCCATCTATCTCAAAATGTTATGTATGAGGTGGTGAATTGTAAAGCCATTACAGTGTCAAATAAAATGCCTTGTATTATACATTGAGTCTCGGTTCCATGATTTTTAAATTCTGCCAAAGTCAAGCCTTTAACCAATCAAGTATTTTGGTAAATTCTCTTTCTCCCATTTTCTCTTGATGAAATCAATTAAGGTTTGAACTGGGGAGTTTGGGTTCACATGAAGAAACTTGCGAAACAAATTCAAAAACAAAATATATGTGTATGTGTGTATATTCAAACCATGTTCAACCAGTCATTTGCTTCACATTTTCCAGTGTCTACACTTTTTTAAAGGCATAGTGTGGTTTTCAGGAGATTTAGCTGCCATTTTTTGCAGTACTAGCAAAGAGAATCCCTCATCAGTTTGTATTCTAATGATATGCTAAGCTTTGTGTGTCTTTATAAAATAGTGTGTTATGTGTATGATTTTTTTTACTGTATTGTAAACTTACAGACATGTTACATGTTTCTTCACAGTGTTATAAATAATGTGTATGTTTGTTTTGTGCAACAACTTGACGCTTTGCAGGAAGTTGTCAAAGGGCTATGTTCTTGTAAACTGTTGGCAGAGTGGCTACGAATTTGTTGCTTTTGTAATGTGTTGACTTTGAAAGGCATTGTTATAAATATCTGTGCAAGTTTTACTATGATGTAAATGTGTTTGTATGTTATTGCAGCATGTTTTCAATTTATTGAAAGTGTTGTATGAATATCAGATGCCTTGTTACTAGTCTCTTTTAGAACATCATTTTCGGAAACCAAAATCTGGTATTTCTTAACAGTATCAGCAACCAAATCATTATGCCATGCATCATGTTTTGCTTAAAACCATTTCTTTTCATGAATACCCCTCCTTCAAAAGGATTTTAATTCTTATAACATTATAGGACCTATGATTTAAGTATTCCACTTTGAATCTATTAAAATATGTGAGTATTTATTGTGGGTAATGTACATGTATACACAAACACACAAATGTACACATGAAAGGACACACACTTATTCATATACCTATGCCTGCAGAGACACACAAACATACAGCCACACATGAGCATACAAATGAACATTTCTACAAGTACTATGGAAATGCATTAATACACCATAAACTGATATATTCTTGTGAAAAACTAACTTTTAAAAATGAAATATCAAGGGAAGTAGTATTTGAGAATGCTTAGTGATACTGAATGGAAAATAAAACAGTAAACACCACTTATAATATCAGAGCTTTTTGATACAGTTGCAATAGGAGCACACTTTATAACTTCAGATTTTCATATTAGCCATTTATTTATACCACACTTTGTGAACAATAGTGCTTTTTCCTATAAGTTTCCAACAGGCATCATGGGTTCACTGGGAAGGAAATGCATGTCTAAATTAGGGAAAAATGAATATCGATTTACATTCAAAAGCAAAAACTTATCAGTTATCTCATGGATAATTATGGTTTTGCCCGAAATAAAGTACTGAATGATGCACATATATGCATACACGTTCACCCCTATATATATTATCATTATAACCTTCATTTAACATCTTCTTTCCCTGCTAGCATGAGTTGGATGGGTTGTCAGCAGATTGGGTTGGTACACAAAGTGATGGGGATGACCCTAATATCTGGATAGGAGCCTGCATCCCACTTACATTCTTATACCTTACCAAGTACACAGATCGATCAGCAACCCATAACTCATATTCACACTACAAAGACCATTTTATCATAACACAAGCACTAGGGGGGCTGTTATGTCTTTGGCTTAAGATGCCTCCTGACCGTTTGCTTAGCAGATATTCTATAGCTGGATGCTCTTCCAATCATTAACCACTTTACAGAGTGTACTGGGTGCATTTATCATGTGGATCACTGACATTAGGCAGGCTATCATATCTTTAACACAACTGTAGAGTCCTTCTATCTCTTTGCTTGGTGGGTTTCTGTTGCCTGATGCCCTTCCTATTACCAACCACTTTTCACAGTGTGCTTGGAGTGTTTATCATTAATCACCAATACCGGGGAGATCAGTAATAGAAAACTTGCCAAACAAAGGCTAGAAAAAAACTCTTCAGTTGTACCAAGGCCATTACAGTACTGGTGGTATGATAAAATGCACTTTGCAATCTTTAGAGTACAGGGACATATGTAATTGAGAGGCAACCGTGACCCATCTGAGAGATCAAAAGCTCTGATTACCTACCGACAGTCTGTGCTAACCCAACCAACACATGTTAGCAAGGAAAATGGATTGAATTACAGTATTTCTTGGGTATTTTAAGCCTGGTGGATCCCTGGCCTATATATATATACATATATATATATATATACATATATATATATATACATACATATATATATACATATATATATACATATATATATACATATATATATATATACATATATATATATTTGAAAAAAGGAAAAGAATGACTTCACTTGTAGTTCTAAACAATTTTATTTTATTTTATAATATTATAATTTTGCAATTTAGTTTCGTAGATCTAGTATTTGATATTTTCCCCTTCTTTAATGATAAGGATATCTAGAAACAGTAGCTCCTTTTTATTACATTCCATGGTAAATTTTATTGCTTCGTGAAGATTGTTTATGATGGAATGGAATCTTTGCAGGTCTTCTTGGCTTCCAGAAGATGAACAGTCGTCAAGGTAACGTTTCCAGTTGTGATTACTGTAGGTGGTGAAGTCATGACTGAATATTTCCTACAGTTGGGAATATAATTTTGCCTCTAGGTAACCCATAATAAGTGTTGCTTATGTTGGGGCCACTTTGGTGCCCATGGCCATTCCTTTTATTTGTAAATACAGTTCATTATCTAAAAGGAAGTGGTTGTTCTCCAATACTAATTTGAGTCCTTCCAAAATAAACTTTTTTGGGAATCTTTCTGAAATGTAGTTTGGGTGTTTTGTAATCCAGAAGTCAACAGCTTCAATTCCTACTTTAATCATTGATTTTCTTTCTTCGCTTTTGCTGATTTTCCTGTAAAAACCCTTGTCATTCAACTATTCTAGGACCATATCTTTGTAGTTGTTTTTGTCCATGATGACGATTGCTCCACCTTTGTCTGCTTCTTTTGTGATTATTGAGGAGTCTTTTTGTAGCTTATTTAGTGCTAGCAGTTGGCCTATAGTAATGTTGCATTTGTGTTTTGTCTCTGCAATATTTGACTGTGCCAATTGTCGGAGGCAGGTAATGTATTTCTCCAGGTGTTTGTATCTATTTAACGGTGGTTTGAAGTTCTTTTTGTTTTTCACTAGTGATTCCTCCTTGAATCTACAAAACAAAATTGTAAAATTATATCATAAAATTAAATCAAATTGTTTAGAACTACAAGTGAAATCATTCTTTTCCTTTTTCAAATATATGTACCAAAGATTTCACACATTTTCCAATATATATGCCTGGGCTCTCTCCCTATCTTTCTTTCTTTCTCTCTCTCTATCTCTCTCTCTATATATATATATAGTTATGTATAATGGTAGCTATGGTGCTTCCATAGGCGGTATGCCAAAATTAGCACTCGATATTCAGCAGAGTAGAGTGTAGATAGTATAAAGAAAAGGAAAAATCAGTGATGCATCTGGACTTAATTTATTGCATGTTACAATTGTTTCGCCGGCAGGTAGCTCGAGACATGGTCCTTGTATGGATCTGGCTGATTCTACTTCTGCAGGTTCTTTCAGCTGACTGTTGGAGATTTGGCTACTATTTCTAGCAATGTGGCCAACTATAATAAAAGCTTTTTCTCTGGCTTGTGGTAACTAGTAATGAAAGTTACTGGAAGTGGTGAATTGGGAAATAACATTTCTGATATATTTCCTAGCTGCAACCTTTGAATTCTCACTGTTTAATACTTGAAATGAAGTATGTGATGCATAGGAAAATGCTTTAATACAGATCTATATAATTCAATACTGAATGAAGAAAAGAACAAAATTCAACTGATAAATTCAACAGAAGAAAGAGAGGAGTATTACACAACTTACAAAGAGAAGAATGTGTCAAAAATTATTTACTATGGAACCATCAAATTATTTTGAACATTGTTATTTCTAATTTAATACTCACTATATAGAATTAAAATAAGACATGATATTTATTTACTTGTCATAATAAAGCATACAAATATATGCAGATAAATGTATTATATAGAAATACAATTTATCAGATTGTTATCTCAATTATCCAGTCATATTTCCTGTTAGAATATTTCACATTAGCAAATTAAATAACAGTGTTTAGTTTTCTTTTTTCCTTTTTCTTGCTATCTAATGTTGACAGATTTAATATTGTCAAGATTTTCTGGTCAAGGAGAGACATAAAATAGTATACATAGAGAGAATGGAAGTCATTTTCTTCCCAAAGAATGTGTCCCCAACCCACACTGTCCATCATATGCAAAACTTACGAAAGTATTGTCAGACATAATTTTGACTTGCAGGTTGAAACCCAGTGCAATCAATGATTCTGTAATTTCTAAGTTGTGTTGATAAAAGGTTAGTCTACTTAAAGAAGACTATGGATAAACTTAAATAAGAGTGTATAGTTGGTACTGTTTCAGCAAACATAATGAACGAAATGAGAATCTCTTACATAACAACAACAAGGGTTATACTTCCTTATAAAGTGAGAGAAAGAAGGAATGCTCTTTGGTGTTAAGGTTAGAAAAATATATTATGAGGCTTCTGCTATATTGCACTAGCCATGACAGATAAGTACCTTAGTCATATTGCTCAGTGGATTACTAACAAAGGTTGGCATCTAAGTGTATAACTAAGAGGATGGCTGCCACAGCTGACTGGGAGCAATGACATATTGTCTTAATAAATGTTGACAGATCTACTGCTCATCTTCTTTATTATGTAAAACCTCTTGCACAAAATATACATTTAAAACTGTCTACTGCAAGAGTGTTAGTTACATTTATCAGGAATAAGTACAACTTACACAAGGAGATAAGTTTCAAAATGGAGAAACATCTGTAAATGCACAGAAAATGACTAAATTGAACAACGTTAGATCATGAAAATTCAAAGTAAAATAAAAAAAATAATTACAAAGATATTAAGATCATACAATTTCTTAAGTATATACAGGGTGTCCCCCTAAAATGTATACACACTTCAACAGCATTCTAATAAATATGTGTATACATTTTGGGGGGACACCCTATATGCTTTCATCTGAATTCAGGAATTAATTTTGTTTTGTTAAAGAGACAAATAGTTTTAGAATAGTATGACTTATTTTGTTGTCATGCAATAAATTTAAAGAATGCTTTTTTAAAAGAAACTTTGTCTTTTGTTATTCTCTCTTCTTTCCTCACTCATCACTATAGTCTTTAGAATGATTATCATTATTATTTATTTGTAGACTTCAATACAAACAATTTAGGAGTAGAGGAATGAGACTGTGTGATGTTCATTCATTTCCCTAGAGCTTCAAATGAAAATCCAAACCACTTCGTGGACTAGACTGCTTAATAGCTGTATTATGCCCTAATAAGCATTCAAATCCTGCTGAGGTTAACATTGCCTTTCATCCTTACAGTGGTCGATAAAATAAAGTACCACCCACTTAATGGGGTCGATTTAATCGACTTTCTCCTCCTCCCTCCAAATTGCTGGCCTTGTGCCTATATAAGAAACCATTATATTATCAACATTATATTATCATTATATTATCAACATAATGGATGGCGGTGGATTGGCAGTAATGTACCAGTAATATACTGGATAATTGCTGGCCTTGTGCCAAAAGTAGAAACAATTATATTATCAACATAATTACTACTTTCTCCAATACTACTGTCGACCTCTCCTCACCTAATCCTCCTCCTCCTCTCATTACAACTACTGCTGTTGTTACTGCTACTACTACTACTACTACTACTGCTGTTGTCACTGCTACTACTACTGCTGTTGTCACTGCTACTACTACTGCTGTTGTCACTGCTACTACTACTGCTGCTGTTATTACTGCTACTACTACTGCTGTTATTACTGCTACTACTACTGCTGTTGTTACTGCTACTACTACCACTGTCATAATTGACACCTAATGGAAAGTGTATTTAATGTTTTTATCATCCCTTGTACTCTGTCTTAGTAAACTAAAGGATTTTTGTCAATCCTCTGGTTATCAAAAACTGAATTAACATTCATATGATGGTGTACAGATGTTTCCTTTAAAGAAATTATCTGAAGCAATGGATTGTTTAAGTTTAAATGAAGTAGTAAAAGTTCATTGTAGAGGTTGTGTAGTTGCTAGCATAGTTTCTTTTGTCAACATCTCTTTCGGGTGTAGATAATATTAAAGCCTTTCTGACACTTGACAAAATAATTACATTGATAAAACATTAAAAATACATTATTACTGGGAATGCTTACCTAAGGTGAACTGCTGAATATTGCAGATCTCTCTGAGAATAACAAGAATGGAGACATAAAACATGGCAAAACCACCTGGAATTGAGTGGAGATGGAAAATAATATAAATCATTAATTATAGAAGCTACAAAAAATGTCACTATCATAGATAATGAATGAACAGAGATGCATGGTATTTCTTCATTCTAATTTGGAATAAGGCAACAAGTTAAAATAAATCAGTCACAAGACACATTCTCTTGATACAGCTAAACACCCAGGATGTGACAACTAGAAGAAGACCGAGAGCTGTATCAGCAAAATTAAAATGAACCATGGCAGAATTTGAACTCAAAACGCAGGGATGTGGGACAATTTGCAACACATACTAGTTGATGACTGGTAACTAACAATCAAATACATTAATGCAACAAGCTATACAGCTTATTATTGTGAATTACCACTTTTAAAATAGTTAATTTAAAAAGGTATATGCAGAGCTTATACATACTAGCACAAATGTTCAGTTCATATACAATAGTATTTGCAGTCTGGTGGTGTTTTTCTACATTAGAAATTGCTTCCATTTTTCTTACAATATTTTAACTATTTCCCTTATGTTTTATTAAATCACAAAGAAAATGCATGTCGTATATCAACATTGCTTTTCATTATTTCAATATTCATAAAATAAGGACCTGTATACAAGTACTGACAATTTTTTCTCTCTATTTAAGCTTTAATTATAACAAATAGAGTAAGAACTATAAATGGTAAACTTTTCAGTAAAGAATCTGTGACAATGTTTCCATTACAGCTTGAAATCATTTCCTCTATAGCTCTAGTGTTAGACCCATCACCAAGGGTGACTGTGTGTAGTGAGGGGTCACTGAATGGTACTTCCCCCTACATTTCACTGGTACACCATTAAATTTAGAAAATAGAATTTATAAAAAACCATCATAAAATGTTTCTTTGCAAATTAGACAACCCACCCAAAATGTTCTAAAGCTGCACCAAAGCTTAATAACCATACTACTGCTGAAAACAAAAAAAGCAAGAAATGAATATAATGGACACTATTTTTTCTTACTCTAAACATTTAGGGTTGTGGTTATTTAGTCCCAGATCAATCCTGATTGAGCAAACCTATGATTATCATCATCATCATCATCACCGTTTTTACGTCCGTTCTTCCACGCTAGCATGGGTTACATGGGTTGTCCTGTTGTGGGCAGTGTCCGGTCGGCTGACCTTGTCTTGCTCATATGGGAACTGATTCTGGCTTGTTTTCTACAGCTGGATGCCCTTCCTAACACCAACCTCATTTACAGTGAGTGCTGGGTGCTTTTTTGCCGTGGCACCTCCACAACCACTTTGCAGTGGAATGATAGGGACCCCAGTCCCTATCATCTCATTTCTACAGCTGAGTAAACTGGAACAATGTGAAATAAAGTGTCTTGCTCAAGGAAACAACACATCACCCGGTCCGAGAATTGAACTCACAACCTTTCGATTGCAAGCCCAATGCTCTAACCACTAAGCCATGTGCCTCCACTGCAAGCCCAATGCATTATATTTATTTAATCCTATGAACAACCCATCGCCAGTCCAGTCACAATGTATCTAGCATTATCCAATATACCCTTTGTGTTTAAGATAGTAGGACGGAATTTGATAAACAATTTAGCTGCTTTTCTGGCAGGTGGAGCTATTATGTAAAAGCTCTCATGGGTTTTATGTTTATGTAAAAAAATCTTGTTCCTAATGATTGAGAAATCAGTAAGTTGTAATTTGATGATGTAGTCTAGAAATAGGAAGAGGAGTTTCTGAAAACTATTAGATTCTGTATGAAATGACAGCTATATGCAGTTGGCATCAATATGGGAAATAGTAAACTGTGGTTATGATAGATATATTATTGAAGAAAACATTTCCCTTTGTTCACACAAAATCTTCTAAACTTCAGTTACGTACCATTTCAAATTATTTAAATTTATGAAGTGCCATCTATTGTATCATTCAGTTTGAGGTCTCCAGCATTTTGATGATAGAGATATCTATTATAATGTAAAACAAACAATTTAGTTTCACACCCGGGTCTAACATGAAGAAAGGTTACAATAGCTGATGTTGGCTACAAATATCACCCAAGCTGTTTCCTCTATTATCTGCAATAGCAGTCAATAACAGATGGTTCTAAAATGAATGGAGTATAGTACTGTTAGTTGAATTCATACAGAATAGCTAGTATTTGTCTCCAGCTGTTCAAAGATTGAAGCTTTGCTTAAAACTAATAAACGTTTACTGATGTAATGCAATGTACAAGAAATTAAATTAAAAATTGTGATAGTGGAGTGTTCATTATGAAATATGCTGAACATTTCTAATGTTAACCTTTCTTTTTCATCACTTATTTTCCTGCTAAATATTATCATTGCTTTCTTGATTCCAAATGTATTAATTTCTTGCTCAGGCACAAATCCAAATATTTAAGGCAGGGACTTTTCGGGATAATTTATCTTAAAACATTATCCAATGTGTCCTATTTTTAAAGATAGAGTAACTTTAGAGAATTTTAGAATTGGCTACTATAACAGTAGGCTGAACAAGCACTTTGAGGCCATCTCAGTGGTATGATGTAACCTTTCTTTAAGGGTGAGTAATGTAAAATCAAAGCTAAAGGTAATCATATACAAATCATTAAAGTCCTCCATAGTTGGTGATTTATCGTTTTTCATAGTTTTTAAACGGATGAGAAATAAATTTCTCAGAGAGGGATCAAACTAACCATGGAAACTATTAATTAATTTTGCAATGCTGGCCCAATTTACAGTCCTTATGAATGAAATTTGTTAGGCAAGAACTATGTGAAAGTTTGTCTGAAAAAAACTGTTCCTCTTCATGGATTGTAAACATCTGATCATTGGGAACCCTTTGTGAGGGCTACTCAGTTGTAAGCATTCACCAAGCCTTTGGTCTGAAGATAATTTTTCCTCTTCCATCTGCCAATCTTAGAAGTCAGTGAAGAAGGTCAGGAGACTAGTATTCTTCCTTCTTTGTCTAAGTCATTAAAAACATTTCAGACCATTTATAATCTGCAGTACTTTTGGACAAATAAAAACCTTGCCTTAAAGAGTTTTCTCTGTATCCAAGAATGTAATATATTTTAAATCAAGAAATTGATGATATCTTTTCCTATATGGTTGAGAGTGCAATGTATACATTGATCTAAGATCTATTCTCACACCATGGCAAAGTACATCTCAATACTTTCTTCATGTGCCACTGTCATAAATTTCACTCCACCTAGTTTTTATCTTTCCCTTACAATGCATGTTCATATCATCTAAGACTCTTTATTCAGATACAATTATTTACTTAATATTTCATTTTATATTGCAATTGGTAAATGATAGCATCATTGGCTAAAGTTTTCCAGCCGGCCAATCACTAGTTGATTGAATTTCAATGTGAAAAGTGTACGATGGGGGAATTAAAAGTGGGAGAGGACTGGTAGAAGGAATACACAGTTTGTAACACTCTTCATGACAGATATAGGTGTGAGGAGGCAAGACATGGGAATGGCAGAGAAAGCTTCAAGAGATGAGTAATGAGTGGTTTAGAATATAAAGGATATTGGGGGAGTAAGAAATGGTCAGAATTATAAAAAAAGAAGTGACTAATGCCCAGAGAAGGGATGGACAGAAATATATAATAGATGGATATAATAAATACAACAACAAAAAAAGCAATATCTAGAAGTATTGCACATGTGCACAGTGTATGCATAACACTGCACATAGTATATACAATCATACATATACATTTAAATGTTTACATACACATACATTTAAAACAAAGCACAAATGAAACATGCCATACAACATTAAAAAGCAGATTTTGAGGGTTGAACAAATTAAAGATGGAAACAGAAACAGAGGAATGTGAGGCATGTACTAGGGCCCAGCAAGAAAGGGTATCCAGATATTGAAAATAAAACATTGCTGTTTGTGTTTAGAAGTCATATTAGAACCAAAGGGTTGGAGAACTCCACAGGTAGAGATTGTCAGAGGAGTGACTAATGTGACAGACTGTATTTGAGAACCTAGAGACATCCAATAAATGTTCAGAGACTGTCTCCCAAATAGCATCTTATTTCAATTAAGTATAATGATTTCTAGTATATGCACAAGGCCAGTAATTTGGGGGGAGAGGAAAGTCAATTAAATCGACCCCAGTACATTACTGGCACTTTATTTTATCAACCCTGTAAGAATGAAAGGCAAAGTTAACCTTGGCGGGATTTGAACTCAGACCATAAAGGACCGTAACTATGCTGCAAAGCATGGTGTCTGACTCTTCCAATACTGCCAATCCAATACACTGTAGGCAGTGACAGCGGGAGTTTGGTTATCTTGTGTTCAGACCTGGTGTATATGTGTGTATATAAGAGAGAATGAGACTAAAAGCTGTTTCTTGTACATGTATGTTTTAAGCTGTGATTTGAACAATGGTTTGTAAATTACACAGCATATAAAATTGAAAGGACAAGTTAAAAGAAGTAATGCAAGCAGAAGCTACTGTAGTTACAAAAGAAAGTGGGTACCCTTTATGTTTGCTCATATAGGAATATCAAAATCCAGCAAACAAGATTGAAAACAAACACAAAGAAAAAGAATGAAAATATGGGAAAATATCTCACAAAACTAATGTAATCAACAATGAAAGACAAAAGCTACAAAAGAGGAGAGAAATACTGTAGAAATATAACATAGTAATAAAATATATCCAAAATGAAAGATCTGAAACAAGGTATATTTGCTAAATCTGTATATATATAAAATTAAGTATGTGTGTGTGTATTACCTATAGGGGCCTCATTCTTACGACCGATTTTCATGAAACTTTTCAGGCTCATAGATTAGTCATCGGGGAGTGTTTTCTATATATCAGCGTATCAATGTTTTATTCCGGGGTCATTCTGCAGATAAAAACCGATAGGGGGGGGGGGGGTCACCTTTTTTTAGGTATCGAAAAATAAGATTTTTGGCTCTAGCTCCCAGATTTTGCCAATATGACCAATACCTGAGACAAAATAATAAAACACTGAACTGGGTGAAGAAATACAAATAAATTCCCAGCATTTGCTGAATGTTGAAACTTGATTGCGACACATTACCAAAACACTATCAGAAACCACTAAAAGCAATGATGTAGAATGCATTAAGAAACAGTAGAATGTGTGAATGTTAGGAAGAAATTATTAACCATATTGTTTCTGTCTTAGACAAAAAAGAATACACCAAGATGAATGATAAAGTTTGGCCATTCATAATTTGGAAATTACACTAATATTATGAGCTACCAACAGAAAAGTAATGGTGGAAACATACTCTAGGAAAAAATTCAACTGAAGAGCTCCCCCTCCCCTGTCTCCTTGTTTTAGAAGTTTTCCTTATAGCTGGATGACCTTCTCACCAACCACCACTATAGAGAGTATAATGCATATGTTTACAATGTCACCAGCATGAGAGTAGCAGTAGTGATATTGACACAACTGAAGAGTTCTCATATTTTTTTAGGGAGGGGGCATGATTTCTACATCTGGATGCACTTCCTATCACCAACCCCTTTGTAGGGTGTACTGGATGTATTTTACATGACACCAGCACTAAGGAGTTTGTTGGTTATTGACTTAACTGAAGAGCTTTCTATACCCTATGGAGGGTTAATAGGACAGAGGGATGTAAGAAGTGTAGAGTCATGGGTGTATGGCAGGGAGGAAAATTGAGAAAATGTATTGTGGATGCATGCCAAGCGGTGGGATTTGACAGGGTGAGGGGGAAAGGTGATCTCTGATAGTGTGTGGAGTACTATACTGTGGAGAGTAGCTACTTGAGAGTTATGAATGGTGTGTTAGGGTTTAAGAAGAATGAGGTAACCATTTAAAATGGTTGGAGTAAGGAGTTAGGCTTTGTGTGTTAGGATTTAAGAGGGATGGTACTGGATAAAGAGGATGATACTGGATAAAGTTGGGACAGAGTGTACAATGATGGTAAGATTAGCTACTAAGGTATAGGGGGGGGGAATAACTACCTACCTATCTACATACATATCTACCTACATACATATCTACCTACATTCATACATACATACCTACATTCATACATACATACCTACATACATACATATCTACCTACCTATTTATTTTTCTGTCTATCTATTTTTCTACCTACCTCTCAATCCATCTATCTTTCTGTCTGCTTGACTATCTGTCTATAGTTATTCATTTATGTATATTTAACAATGTATCTATTTTTAGACAAAGCAAAAAAAAGCACAAATCAAAGTAGAATTCCATAGATAAATAGATAGAAGAAAATCATTGTAATTTAGTGCAAATATGTTTGATAAAGATTAAAGAAAATATGGAAGAAAATTATTTATTTAAATTAATGTAAAATGAAGTATGATAAGAGCCAGAAGGATAAGAGGGAAAATGTGAAGAAAAATCAAGGATTCAAGCATACATAAACAAGGAATTATTAAATTAAATATTTTAATTATAAACCCCATCATTTTTGATAGTTACTATGCCTTTGTGTGTACACACACACGTCTACAAAGAAATATTAGGCTAAATTTTTAAACATTGCTCTAAATTGGCTGCCAATCAAATGTCTAAAATGTAAATAATACTTTTCTGTTTAAGTAAATGTATAAAATACACAGATAGTGCATCTGATGTTTAATAACAGCTTTTGTAAGTTACTTAAGTAACACTGGCTGCTGTAATATAAGTCACATTAAAGAATATTTACCTGCTGTGGCATCTAGATGCTAACATCTAAAATCCTCTGAGAAATGCAGAATCTGGTCTTTCACATGATATAAGTATGGCTTTCTCATGTCAAGGGCAGAAATTTCATCGAAAGAAACCACTCTCGCTAGTCAGAAGCTGTCAAGAAAATTTCTCCATGCTTAAATGAAGCTGCATATGCATTGTTAGTCAACAATTACTTCATCTCAAATGAAACATTCACTAGTTATATCTAGAATTAAAGCTCTTCAAAAGAACCCAGTCCACATCTGCAGTTCTTTAATATAACAATTTTCAGCTAGCTATTTCAAATCTAAGTGACTCCTTTGTTATCTGAAGTTACTTAAGATAAGAATTCAAGTTAAAAAGCCTTGACTTGCTACATTTAAAATATCGAGGTTGACTACCTTATAAGCTAAATAGTATTTCAATCAAACATGATAACTTTGGTGATTGTAGTTTTCTTTTGCTATAAGATTGTTCCATTTGTTCTGTTGGAAAACCTAATATCAACATCACAAATGTTTTAACCTAATTATTTTGAAATCTAAGCTTGACAGTTAATTTAAAGCATTTTGCTTCTCCTTCCCTCCCTCTATCATTTTCGCTCTCTTTATCTTTCTCACTATCTCTTCCTTTTTTCTCTCTCTCCTTAACTTCCATCATTCTTTTATATTCTACCATATATATTATTTCCAGTATGTATCCTCTCACACTTTTTCATTGTCTTGAATTACTCCCTCTATGATATTCTCAGATCCTACTACTGCCATCTTTATTCTCTCCCTCTCATTTCCAAACTACTTTAATATAATGATGTTTTCAACTGTTACATGCTAGTTCTACTGAATTTCCAGGTGTGGCCCTTTATTTCTGATGTTGTGTACAGTAGAATTGTGAGCATATAAAGCATTTGTTTTTACTTGTTGTCATTGTATTCACGCTCACATACCTGTATATATGCATACGTGTATATATATATATACACATACATACTAATATATACACATTATATACATATATATATATACAAAAATATATACACTTATAAACACAACCACACATATATACACCTATTCATATATATATAAGCATATATATATATATACACATATATACATAAACATGCATATATATATATACACACATATATATATACAAATGAAAGCACATGGCTTAGTGGTTAGAGCATTGGCCTTGCAATCGAAAGGTTGTGAGTTCAATTCTCAGACTGGGTGATGTGTTGTTTCCTTGAGCAAGACACTTTATTTCACATTGCTCCAGTTTACTCAGCTGTAGAAATGAGATGATTGGGACTGAGGTCCCTATCATTCCACTGTAAAGTGGTCGTGGAGGTGCCACGGCAAAAAAGCACCCAGCACTCACTGTAAATGAGGTTGGTGTTAGGAAGGGCATCCAGCTGTAGAAATCAAGCCAGAATCAGTTCCCGTCCCACCCTTGCAAGCAGGGAAAAGTGGACGTAAAATGAAATGATGATGATGATGATGATATATATATACATACATATATATATATATATATATATATATAAATAAATACATATATACATATACGTGTTTTGCAACGGGTCACTTTGTGGCTCAATGAAAAGTTAATAAATTTAATAATCAGAGCTATATATCATAAAACATGTCTATAGAATCACCAGATAAAATATATACCATTTCCTCTCCCAATTAGCATAATTAACCATATAAAAAATCGAATAGACCAGGCTATAAGAATAAGGCCTCTATGAAGAAATCTCCAACAAATAACCGAAACTAGCCCTTTGCGCTGACTGCGACGGAATATTTATCGAATATTTCGACAGCGTAATCGCCCAGATATACAGTCAATTAAACAGAATTAGGTGTAAAATAAACTAGGAGAAAAGAGAATATATTTATTTACCTTGACCATGGTTTCGTCCGCATTTTAAGATTTCCGATAATTCCGTCGCAGCCAGCGCGAAGGGCTAGTTTCGGTTATTTGCTGGCCCCCACCGCATGTACAATCATTTTCTTTAGTTCATCGTGGTTTTCGGGGGTCCGTATGGCTCTGGTCCACCCGTTCCATCTATCTGTGTGGGTTTTCTATGTAAAACATGTTCAGAAAAACTTTAAACTTGAAATTTATAATTTAAAACAATGAAAAAGTTAAATCTCAAATAGTGTCCGAGGTATGGTATTTTATAAACAGGGAAAGACCTTAACCTCACCCTGAATAATGCTATAAATCTAAAATAGTGCTGTTGCGTCAAAATCTAAACTTTACCCGCCTTCTATCCAACTTTACTTCCAAGGTGGCAGCACACAAAGCTTTGTAGATGATTTCATTATTTTTCCACTGTGATATATTTTAACCCTTTTGATACCAACCCAAACTGTTCTAATTTATGATACACAACTGCTTTAAAATATTAATATTTATGCTAAAATCTATGAAAATTTTGTTAAAAAATTTTTTGTTACGTAATGTTTTAAACAGTGAAAAGGTTATCTCAAATTCTTTAAATTTTCAAAATTAATTAAGATATATAGGCAATGTACTTCATTAAAAATACGTTAACAAAAGGGTCAATCTATTTTTCTTGTATCATTTTTTTTTTTTACGTTCTATTTATTGTATAGATAGACCCCCGACAGTTTTATATAGAATATTTTGAATGTACGTGTGAGGTTTCTGATATTAGTTCATCAATTCTGTCCAAGAAAATCACATTTTCTGTTAAGGCTACACCAAAGATATTAATGTCACCATCAAAGCCATTGAACAAACAGAAATTTAGGAATTAATTTGTATCGTGTGCCCCAATAAACAAACAATTAGTGATACATAAATTTAACGATCAAATTTCAAATTCCAACTATCAAGTCAACACAAATACTGGAAATAAAGTTTACACAAATTAAATTTACCTACAATAAAAGAGGCAGTCAAAAAGCCAGCAACACTTCATATCCAATTTTTATTCACAGTTGTATAAATAATATTACAACTTGTTCGCAATTCTTTCAGAATGAAAATATCACCACATAAAATAAACACAACTAACTATTGCTAGGAATCTTACAAATAAAAACCACCAAAATATACGATGAAAGCGAGAGAAAGAAACAAAAAGGAAAAACAAAAACGACCATCAATTCACCACCAAGTGCCGCACATCATAAGAGTCAACAGAAATTGAGGCAAGCCAACACGCTCACAGCTTTACTGCGTGCGATGGTGAGGCTAAGGTGCTGAAACAACCAGGCACACTCACGGGCATAACTTCGGTAAGGTGAGCCCCCAACAAGAACTATACTGTGAGAGGCCCAACTACACCATCAATAACCAGTGCAAAGAAACCAGGTCCTAGCGGGTCACCTTGTTGGACCCCTGAGGCAGATATGAAGAAATGGTTACCGAAGTGGCGATGGGAGGGACCCGGATAGACTTGCCAAGCAAAGTGTTAAAGCTGAGGGGCCTTGTCCTTTAGTGAACAGAGGATGCCATCCCGACTGATGAATCTGTTGTTGAGACTATGAAAGTCGAGAACATTGATAATGGATTTCGCTTGTTCCACATGGTAAAGACAGGCTTAAGGAAATATCCTACAAAAATATAACCTATATAATACTAAAACTCTGTGATTGCTTACTTGTCTGTAATGTAATACAGTCAAAAGGGTGCATAATGGGAAAATACTTTGAAAGGAAGTTGACCCTGAAATGGGGATACAAATAGAATAAAACAAGTTTCGCGTAAATCAGAGCAGCTGTTCCCAAGATACAGGGTTTTTCCGGGTACCTTTATAAATATATATATATATATATATATATATAGAGAGAGAGAGAGGGATAGACAGAAAGAGATAGTTGTTGTGAGAAAATAGATTGAAAGAGTGACGGAGGATACAGAGAAGGAAAATGGAAGAGAGAACTGGTGGTGTTGTGTATATATATATATATATATATATATATATATGAGAGTATATATATATGTATATATGTGTGTGTGTATATATATGTATGTATGTGTGTGTGTGTGTGTGTGTCTTTTACCAGTGTATATAGATCACAGAACCCCTCCACACACACACACACACTATATATATATATATATACACCCACATACATATATGTATACACGCATTTATATACATACGCACACGTATGTATATGGGCCTTCCAGTTTCATTTCACATTATATACATGTCTGTATATTTTAATTTTTTTTTTTAAGTGAACATAATTAAAAAAAACACATTTTAAAGTGAACGTGGCCCAACGGGTCACGGTTGGTCTAGTATTAACGTTAAAACTTGACCATCGTCAAGGATTCAGTAATACATGTTGCAAGGAAAAGCTCGCGCGCGTGCGTTCTTGCGTATCCATCCACATATATATATATATATATATATATATATATATATATATATCCATATACGGTGAACAGCAATATGCTTTCTCAGACTTTACTGAAGGTGTCTTAATGAAATAACGAACTATAGGAGGCATCTTCAATCAGCAACGCTTCAAAGCAAGAAATAGAATAGCATACCAAATGTTACGCTATTTGAATTATTTGCACACTCCCTACGTGACATGCAGCTCATGCTTTCGGGTTAACAATAAACAAAGTCTGAACTCATGTTTCGACCAAAGCCAGTAAATAGTCTCGAAACTCTGCCACGGATTTCTTTTGAAGGCAAAACTCTGAAGACAGTCTGTAGTTTTACATACCTTGGATCAGTGATGTAAAGTTAGACAAATAAACTGAAAAAAACGCATAGGAAAGACACATTCAGCCTTTGGTAAATTTTAATGAAAACCAAAGCCTCTATTTGGTTGCTTGATCTTCTAGAACCAATAGCAAAATTCCTCTTAAATCACATCTTATCTTAAGAAATAATGAGGTTCTTATATATTCTTAAGAAGATGTGACTTTAATAGCTGAAATCCATATCATCATAGGTCTGCTCAATTAGGGTAGAACTGGGTCTAATCAACAACATCCTACATGTAACTAGGTACCTGGGTTATGAACCCCAATTGGAAATGAACTCATAATATTAACAGACGAGACTATATACTGGAACGCATTTAGCGTGGAATTCTATTTCCCTAGTCATCCCAAATCTTCTCGCTCTTCTAATTATCAGAAAAACGCCAAAGGAAATTAAACGTTGATAAAGATTCCATATTTCAGCTATAAAGCTTTGTTTGGATAGTATTTGCAGCTTGATTGATTTTTAATCTTTTAGAAAATTGAAACATTATGTGATGTCAATTAGAATTAGGGAGAATGTAAATTTGAAGTAGTTTACCCAATTAAAGCAAATTGTGGAGAAAAAAAATTGATCGATATGTTTAGAAATATACAAATTAGTCGGATCTCTGATTCGATACTGGCTATCTTTAGGTCTTGCTTCTACTAATCTGTCTCAATTAACTTAACATTACATATTTAAACTATCATATTCCTTCATCTATAAATTCATATGTTTCACAATCGACATTCCGAATCTTCATAACAGTAAAAAGACAACGGTGTAGTTATATTTTCTTTTTGTTATTTACATTGAATGTGAACATAGCTCTGTGGCTAAAGCAGTCACTTCGCAATAACGTGGTTATGGGTTCGATACGACTGCTTTGCACTGTTGGCGCATTTAAACATACTTTTCGGTTGACCAATATCTTGAGAGTGAATTTTAGTTGACAGAAATTCTGTAGAGGCCTATCACTTATATTATATTTTATACATACTCAAAAATAGGTGTCAACTCCTACACGACTGTGTGTGTGCTGTGTGTGTGTATATATCTCCGCAGCGCCCTGATTTTCATATTTACACATATTTTTTCCTCTGCTGCTACATGTCTTTTTCGTTCTATGTATCTTTACCCTTTCTAGCAGTCTCTCTCTCTCTGTTAGCCTCTTCCTCACCCTTCACTCACTCATTCTCTGTCACTACCTCTCCTCCTCCTCTTTCTTCCCGTTTGACCTGTGTGTAATTCTTTTCTCCCGCACGCTGACCAAGCTGGTATGAATTTTTTCTCTCTCTCGTCTACGATTTCACAGAACTTATGTTTACCGAATTCTCAGACCAGACCCCTTCTTCCTCCCGTTAGACCTGTGCGAAATTCCTTCCTTGCTCACATTTCAACCAGGTTTGATGGTCTTTATTCTCTCGTTCATGATTTCACCGAATTTAAATTCATAGAAATCTGGGACTTGTCTCTTTCTTCCTCACTTTCTGTTGCTTCACCATTTTGTTTGTTTACCCTCGCGTCCCCTTTATTTACGTGTCCCAACGTCTTTTTTTAGCCGTTGCTCGCACCAACCGGAGGTATATTGTCTTTAAAGCGATGAAATGCCTATGATGGTTGGAAGATCACTGATGAAGGACAAACTTTTTTCATATGTAACCCATTTGCAACTCCGCAGCGCCCTTATTTTCATATATATATATATATATATATATATATATATATCCTGATTTATTTATATATATATATCTGTATATATAAAACTGAGGATGTCTGAATGTGTGTGTGTAAGTTTGAATCCCTAAAACTCGAGAACCACCCAACCGACTGTCTCCAAACTTTACACATGTAATACTTATGTTTCAGGGAGTGTTCTGCACAAGTTTATTATCTTTAAGGCCCGCATTAGATGAAAAATTGCGTTTTTAAGCTTTTTAGGGTTTTTTTGAGGCGTTACGTCAGACCGATTTCCTTGAAATTGTAACTATGTATTAGTCAGTCTCTTCTTCATACCGTGAGCAAAGAAAATTCAACTTTTTTTTATGGCCTAGGGCCCGCATTAGGTGAAAAACTTTATTTTTTCAGCTTTTTAGGGCTTTTTGGAGGCGTTACGTCTAGCCGATTTTCACGAAATTTTAAGGCATATTATGCACATAAAAAAAAATTCATTTTCTTGTTCCCCTAGGTGAAAACCTACATTTTTCCTACATCATCGAGGAAAATTCTTAAAGATTATCCAGCCATCAGAGTATTCGGTTTATTTTCTTTACATATTGTCCAGGCATGCAGTTTTTCCACGATTAGATCTGTTGGCGGCCCGCCTTCCAAAATATCTTATCCCGTGCAACGCCGGGTACCACTGCTGGTATATATATATATATATAAATCAGGATGTATTCAGTTTGAAACTGGTTAGACCATTACTCAACAGAGTACTCGATACTTGGGGTAGTAGATTATGGTTATATTAAAAGAGTCAGGATCCGACGGCTGAGCTCTTATTGTTTCAACAGCTAGTCTGGAACTAGATGTTGAAACAAGAAGAGCTTAGCCAAACTGTCAAGTCCCGACTCTTTATAATAAAAGATAACGAACAGTGTGATTTTGCAGGGTTTTAACCAGATTTTCTGTTTCACACGTTTACGATGTACCAGGTAATTGTAATTTACAACATCTACTTCGCTAATTATATGCATAAGCAAACGTTTCGGAACATTTCGGATAATGCCGTTACGAGAAACCGTGACAGATATTTCTAGGCATGTATTAATTTTAAAAATACAATTGTCAATATATATATATTTTTTTCTGCTTTTGAATTTTTGTTTATGTTTTTTCCATGTCCCCCCCCCCCCCGCACTCTCAAGAGCGTGAACCTAATAAACCTTTATTTGTCTGCCTCTCTGTTTTGTTCCCGTCTATTTGCACTATGTATATATATATATATATATGTATATAAAAGGTAAACAGAAATAACAACACAATCGGTAATCCCTTCCATATACTGTACCGATTATGTTGTTATTTCTATTTACCTTATATATATGTATATATATTTATTTATTAATGGACTTTTCCACCAAAATTACTGACTAAACACACACGTCTTTTCCTCATGTAAAAAGGTTTTCCTTTTCTTACTCTCGTCTATCATATTTCTTCTATCGCTCATTCAATCTTCCGATGAATGACTAACGACCTAAGTTTTAAGAATCTTTTCCTTCTATAATAAACGTTAAACTAATATATATCCTTATTGTACTTTATTGCTCTTCTGTGATTTTTTCTTGTTGATGTTTCACGTGCAAATCGGTATTTGTGAAGCAAATTTCATAACAGACCACTATCTCGGTATCTATGAATAAATGCATAAATTTCTAGAAACGAAATGACTAGGCGATTTGATTTGAAATTTGCTTTCTTTATAGCATAAAAAGTGACCAGAAAGTGTCATTCCATTTTTTTTAGTCACAATCGGCTATAGGTATTTCAATGTTTTACGGGACAGCTAATACTTAACTATTAAGGATAGCAACCAAACATTTCTAGTACCTAATGTTTTCCTCTCTGAAGGAAGATATGTGCATATATATTACACGTTTAGTGTTATAAAACATGAATTTATGCATTTATCACATTATTCAATCATTGGAATTCAGAAATATTAACTTTATTTTCTAATATACTGCAATAAAATCTACGTTAGAACATGTGTTGAAGTTGGTAGTATATTGCGTAAAAACATATTAGAAATATCGTGCTAAAATCTACATAATTATGTGGAAAATCTAAAAACTCCGCCTTAAATTGTACTTTAAAAGAAAATGCTGCGTTAAATTCGTTAATTATACTAGCTTTTGTAGAAAATTGAATATATTTGTCTTAGGGACGAAATGGCTGTGACCTTTTTCATAGAGCCGCTGTGAGTGATAGCAGAAAGAGATCTTGATACCTACTCAACACCGAAGATCTGTAGGAGTACTTGAGAAAGAAACAAAATGGGAATTTTAAAGTCATTCATACTTTGCTGACGAAATAATTCTCTTCTCAAGCTCATGAACTGAAACTAATATTAAATCAACTGAACAGTGAAAACAAGTGAATTAAAAATATTGGAAGAAAATACGAGTCATATTCAATGACCATGCAATAAATGAGGTCATCAAAGTCCATAATGATACTGTGATAACAACAGAAATATATTTATCTTAGATAGCTTCTAAAAGCAAAATATTGCTATTTGAAAGAAGGAAAAGGACGAATCCAACTGGATAGTGTGGATTTGTCGAATTAAGAGACATCATAAAAAGTATAATGCCACTATGTCTGAAACAGAGATTGACCTGTGTGTTACATTTGCAAGGATTCGTGGTACAGAAACGTGGAAAGATGTATGTTAAGTCTAAATAAAATGGATAAGAAAGAGAACAAAACCAAAGTAGGCGAGATAAATCATATTTAAAAAAAAAAGAAAATGAAGATGAGCAGGGCAAGTAGCACGAACAAATGATAAAGATGGACACAGCTGTGCGCGCAGTCGAAGAATACCAAGGATGAGATAGAGAGATTATATCGACGAGAAGGATAATATAAAACCAGTCCGTACCAGTCTGAGGAGACCTTCACTTTACAGTGGGTAAATGGCTGATAATTCTGATGAAGAATGACGACTAACCAAACTGTACAATACTTTTTTCTATATATAAAGACTTTTGCCACTTAAAGTAGACTTGAATAGGCTATACTATGTTGAGGACTCCTAATAAGACTAGCATTTCTGTTGCTGTCCACTTGTCTTCAAATAAAGACCAGATTTCCCCTACGCATGTAGACTGAGTTTGTGGAATTCATTCATTAATTATTGAAATTGTCTACCCTTTACTGTGACAGCCACATAGAATTACAACTAGATTCTTTCTCCAATTATAATGAAAATATCAATTGGGATTTTTACGTACATCATTCAGTACATATTCAGAACATAACCAGTTAAACAATGATTTCAGCAATGACCATACTGTCTATTTAAGGGTATATACTCGGATGTATCTTTCAATAATTTTAAAGACGGAAGAAAGTTTTTTAGATTGATTTGGCTGCTATTTCTGAAAGGTTGACCGACCAAACAAAGCCTTCCTCATTGACTCATGCAGCAGCAGCAGTAGTTGTAAAGGTGGTGGTACTGACAGTAGTAAGGCTGGTCTTATAGTACTGATGGTAGAAGGTGGGAAAAGATCCAAAGAAGATCCAGAGATCGGCAATGAAAATTCGTATATAGTGTCCAACAAATGACAGTTTTGCCATTATGGCACTGAGTGCACAGGTATTTTTGAAAGGTCAGTTGGCATTTTGCTGCCAATCAAACAATGTTTATTTCCAAGAAATACAAGAATATTATTTGATTGTTAGCATTTGGATATTGTTTAAAGTGTTGTATTATCCTCATATATCGCTCTCATTTTTCTCTCCTTTTCTTTTATACAGATTTTATTTGTAGGGATTTGATCTTTAATAACGTTTGAGAGAAGAGCAAACTGACGTGAATTTCGCGATTTATAGTTTCCAGAGATAAATAAATATATAAATAGATATGTAAATACATAAATAATATATAATATATAAAAATAATAAATTATCATGCTTTTATTCGTAGAAAAAGCTTCATCTTTGATGTGAATATATCGCACGTGCTTTTGGCTCCTCTAGTTAGTTTCGAATTTATTGTTAAAGATTTAAATATTTGTTATAGCTATCTCAAATATGGTGACACCGTTGGTACCGTCTAAGCAGGCGAGACAACAGGGAAACTGGACGTGGGAAGTGGTTCAACGTGTGAGCACGCGTCTTTATTCCCTCAAATCGGGATTTTCCATCACTATATTGCTCTTACAGAACAGGTGAAAAAACACGAAAGCAAGAACACGAACAAGAAAATATGCAGTGAAAGCAACTACCACCCACAATACAACTACCACTACCGCTGAAACCTCAGCACTCAACACTTAGCTGTTAGTGATACAATCACCGCAGCATTAGGTTCCAATAACTGTTTCTACTTTTGGCACAAGGCCAGCAATTATCCCAGTGAATTACTGGTACTTTATTTTATCGACTCCGTAAGGATGAAAGGCAAAGTTAACCTCGGCGGGATTTGAACTCAGCCCGTAAAGGGCCGTAACTATGCTGCAAAGCATGGCGTCGGACCCTCTACCGATACTGCCAATCCATTGCTTTTGGTTTCAATAACAACGAAAAAGGCAAAGACAACAACGACAAAACTATAGAGATTAAAAACGGGGTGAGCACCAGCCCCAAGAGAAGGAAAATTTCGCAATGTAACAGAAAAACTACATCATAGCGCTAGACACGCTCGCACCCAAAGATGACGTTATGGATAGGAGTCAAAGGCACTCACTAGCGTACAAATATTACAAAAAACTTTACAATCGAAAACCCGGGACCGACTAAAAAAAAAAATTATTTGGAATAATTGCTGTGCATTATGGCCCATTAATAGAGGAAAGGAGGAGGTTTGCAGTTTTTCAATAATCGCTGCTCCTCTGACGACGAATTTCTGCTGTCATTATATATGGGTAATACATAAACAATTTCACCGTTCATAATATATCGTCCCACAAAATTAGTTAGAATTTTGTTTGAAGTCGCAAATGCTAATTCCAGTAGGCCTAATATCATTCGCCGATCAGATACATCTAACAATCGGAGAACAAATAGCTCTCTATTTAAACATCCGTGAAACTAACTTTACCACCAACACCACAGCAACAACGAGGAACCACAACAGTAGCATAAGTAGTGGTTGCCACAACAACAGCAACAATATAAACTGAAAAACAACAACCTCAGAAACTCTAGAAACAGAATTACCCAAAATGATAATAGGGACAAAAAATTTCCTTTCCTTGCCACCGTCAACAAAATATAAACATACCTACTTGTGTAGACATATCACTCTCTCATACTCTTCATACTTATTATAGGAAAATGGGCTATGGTGCTCACAGGAGAAAAAACAAAAATAAGGGCTAAATATGGCTCCATAAGCATAGAGGCACCATCACAAGCAAAACGAAAAGAAACACCAACACCACAATTGCATCTAAACTCGCAACTACACCACCAAAAATGGAACACACAGATAAAACACCAACCACAAAAAGAATAAGAAACAATTACCAACCACACACACAAATCACACCCACATCCACAATTGTAAACATTTACAATGTGGAGATTTTAAAAAGAAGAAATAACAGCATCAAGAGGAGAAGCTCTTTCCTAAACAGGTTCATAAAAAACCCACAAAACATTGGTAGGAAACTCACAAAGATTCTCAAACGATGAGTGGTGGAGTAAGAATAAGGTTACGAAACAACTTTTAGAAGAATCATTCAAGCTGTACCCCTCAAATACTGAAAGGGCCATTCTACCCTTCCTCTCACAAGAGTACGTGATTTCATCTTCCTGATCAGCAGGGTCTTACTAAGATTAAGAATTATAAATATACGTGACTTGAGATTGCATTGGAATGAAGGGTACTTCATTAATTACCCGAGATAACTTGATATAGACATGGCAGCCATCAGCGAGACCAGAATTTGCAAACCAGATACGCTCAAAATCATCTTCAACGTCTATAAATCTGTTATTCTGGGTGGATAGGGTGTTGGAACGGCAGCGTTGTTTTGGAAAGGATTGGGTCTCATGGTACAGACAATTACCCTTGAGTCGGAGGGACAGTCGGTGGCCATGGACGTGAGCAACAAAGTTGGTGTCTTCAGACTAGTGGCCATGTGTGATCCTATAAAAGTAGAGAGGTCTGACGTATTCAGGAATAACGAAACTTTCTTAGGTAGATCTAATTCTTTCATACTAGTGGGAGACTGTAATGGCAACTTAAACACTCGTTTGGATTGCGTGAATTTGTCAGATAAAAAAAATATTTGGAAGTGAACGTGACCCAACGTGTCATTGGTGGTCTAGGAGCTATTAAAGATATGTCTTTGAGTGTGGTTTGTATAAATGTTATTTCAATTTTAGATATCCTGAATCTTAGTCTTCAATTGATTAAGAACATACAAATCCTGATCATCAAAGTCTACGAAATGAAGCCAAAATTTTAACTTGCGCTGAATGTCTTGTTAGAGTCACAACATAAAGTTACAACGTGTTACTAAGTCAAATCTCTGACGAATGAGCGAGCCTCAATGAGGTTATTCAACCTGCTAGATCGTACAACAATATTTCCCTCAATTCTTACACTGCCTTCTTAAAAGTGCCAAAGCGGAGAATGATAGTTGTGCATCCAGAATGATATAATTCTAGATATTGAATTTTGCCTGAAAAATAAGACGAGAGAATTTCTATACGTCATTTGATGTGCTAGAAAGAGCAACAAAATTCCCCAGAAATAACATCGTACCACCTTTAAAAATTATGTCCTAGATAGATTATAGTTGAAAACAAAATGACGAGGTGGTTCCAACTTAAGTGCTTTTGATCATAGATCTGTTGAATCACTATAGAACTAGGGCTAAACAACAACAATCTAAAACTCAAACAATTCTCTATCCAGCTAGCCTCTGATTATAATTCACTTTCACGTTGTCGATATTCATTTAACCTAATGTACTCAGTTATTGCAATCAACTCAATAACATTGCTCATGTTCTTTGCAGAAAGACCTGAACGTCCCACAGTCTAATATTTTTTCTTCATCCTTGAGATGTAATATTTATGCTAGAAATCAATATTTTTAATGTTGTGATGATATTTTTGTGCGATAAGTGTATTTCATATCAGAATTGCAAAACTCTTCTCAACCAGGATTTCCGACAGCTGTCTATTTATAAACGAAAACATTCTGTGTCTGAATAAAAATGTTACCTTTAAAGTAGATACTTAAGACAGCTTGGTAATTTGTTGTATTTCTATATACTACATCCCACAAAACACGGAAGCAGTTTCTAAACGAAATATAGAAGAACAACGTGATGACCAGAAGAAGGGAAAAAAAGTAGATACTGCTAAGTGGATATGCGAAAAAAAAAAAAAGATGACTACGGTGAGATTTGGCCTGAAGACTTGATATGAGAACGAAACGCATAAATCACTTCAGATTAATACTATTATTGCTATTTCTTACCATCTGATATTTGGAACCAAGAAAATCTCCTTATAAAAACTTTCATTTCATCATGTCTATCAAAAAGCTTTGACGATCTAGCAAAGCACGCCATCGGCTAGTATATATATAAGCACGCCAAGAAAGATCGAGGGAGAGAGGAAAAAAAGAGAGGAAAGCAAAAACAAAAATGAAACCATTAGATTTCCTCTGATATTACAAGATTTCAATTTACTACTTATTTGGGAGTTTAGGAGAAAAACTAAGTATGTTTAAATAGATTGGTTATTGTCTGTCAGTAGTATACTAATGTTCAAACTGTGTCTTCTTTGCAAACATTTATCAGATGTACATATGCCAAAAGAGAGCTATCTGAAGTATTAATGGAATATAAAGAATGAATGAAGATGAAATGATATTGAGGAATATTTAAATAGATTCCATTTTCTGTTTCACATTGGTTCTAATAATAACCTGGCTGATATTATAAAAAAAGTTGTTAATATTCTATGAAAGGAGAGTCTATCAATATAACTGGTGGAGGTGGTGAAGAAATATGCCAGGAGTCTGCTAGCATTTGTCTAATAGTGATTTGATACATATAATATCCAAATAAAAGTGTCTCAAACTTATAAGAGCATATTTTGAGAAGTTACTAAAGAAAAATAACAAAAAACTTGGGAAAACTTACGGAAAAAAATTCTGTAAGATCATCTGAAGCATTTGAAGAATAAATGCCTTGAGCAATTCACACAACACTGTTGCATCGGTAACCCTTTGGCTATTAGTCCAAAACAATTTTCATTTTGGCTAACTATGGCAAGCTCTATCGGCCTTTACCTTCCTATTGTACGAGATTGGTGGATGACACGAATGGGAAGAATTGTATGCAAACATAACTGCTGACCAAAAAGATGAAATGTAAAGTTGCAGATGTGTATGTCCTTTATTATACACATCAAGTATCAGAGAATGCAGTAAACCGTAAAGAATTTCGAGAAGCTAAATAAAGCACTAACTAAATGACAAAGGCAAAGAAAAACCCCAATATAATGACAATTTAAACACAAATGGAATTCTAGGCTACTGTGGTGCAATCTGAGTTTGTTGCCATGGCCGTTGTCCCATAGATTATAACCCCAGTTTTACAGACCCTAAAGAATAAGCGTGTATCTCTGTTCTTTCAAGAGCACCCGGCTAAGGTAGTTAGTGTGGATAATGAATACAAAACCATACAGTATATATTATATATGTAGCCGTAGATACAACTTCTACAATATTTCACTCAAAATGATTTAGTGAAATATAGTAAGAACGTAATCGGAAATACATGGTTGAAAATCAAACTTCTTAACCATGCAGCCATACCTGTGCCCATTGAGTTCAAAATAGCCATTTCCTGCTCTTGGACAAATTTATTTGAATAATTTTACAGAAGAAGCAGAAGACGCTAGGGGAAAATCATAAACGGTATGTATGATATATTAAAACATTTATCTGCTTTATTTGTGTTTCGTACTTACTTTACATCAGTTTGTAATTACCTTTTTCTATGAGAGAGGGAGGAACTAGTCCTTAGCTCTTCATTTCCCGAAAAAGTGTGGATACACTCCCACCCACCCTACACACATATGACCCTTCTTGCAGCGCAACATAGCTGATTCCGAGAACATTTGATGTTATTTATCGACGCTGGAAGGATTTGAACTCAGCACACACATAGCGAGAAAAATGCTCCAAATCATTCTATCCGAGGGCCAAATAACTATCAATTTGCTGCCTTTATTACCTATATATTTTGTACAAAGTTTCTTGTCGGTTGTATAATAGTCTTCTTTGAATATTTAATTTAATCATTTGATATATATCTGAAAGGTAAGAAACAGAAGTTTGGAATAATTTTACATCCTTTTTTGTCGTAGTTTAAAAAATTACTTTCAGTCATTGATGTGTTTTGTTTTAAATTTCCTGTTACTATATTGTTTACTCCTTCTGTGGAGTTTAATGAAATGTCTAATGTTGTTTCACTCATCTTTATGTCGATCGTCCTTAAGCTATGAACTTCATCATGTACAGATTCTTTCTCTTTGTGGAATGTTCAAATGTTCTTCTATTCATTCCCTTTTTAGTTATCGAACCAGAATCCAGGTAAGTGTAGTTATTTATACAATGAGCTTCCGTGCAATAACCTTGTGGTTACAAAACGTAATTCATAACAGCATACATATACCTGGTGAGTACGGCTACACCCCTGAGTGTAGCCGTACAACAGGAGTGAGAAGACCCTGGATTAGATTGGACCTATACCTTCACCAGTTGAAAGCAAAGAACTTAAATTAGTTTTTGTGCTATATGAATTAAGAAAATTCTAAAACCAAAGCAAACTGAAATGAAAAAAAATTGCAAATTGATTTGTAATTTAATTATTTACAGTTAAAGTTTCTTTATATCAGTATTTGTACGTGAATTTAGTTATGATTGTCGCACTTATGATTGTCGCACTTGGTGGGGAATTGCACACCCTTTTTTCTCTTCATTTCTCGTGTCTTTTATGTGTTTATATTTGAATATATTATATGTGTTTGTGTTTTTGTTCTGTAACCATTGTATTATTATATTTTTATACATACGGGCGGTGAATTGGCAGTATCGGTAGAGGGTCGGACATGCTTCCCAGCATAGTTACGTCCCTTTACGATCTGAGTTCAAATCCCGCCGAGGTTAACTTTGCCTTTCATCCTTACGGGGTCGATAAAATAAAGTACCAGTAATGTACTGAGTAATTGCAGGCCTTGTCCCAAAAGTAGATACAATCATTTTATTGGAATGTCAATATCTGCCACAGCCTCACCGCATACTTATATATAAATTAGTTTTGGCCTCTCCAACTCTTCTTTGCAGCAAATGGATATTCTCACCAATGCAACCGCTCCACAAGAAGCAAAAGAGTAATTGTAAACCTATCATATGTAGTCTGGGGAAAGCCTAATTGTTACGAATTCAATGCTCTCATTCACTACCCCTGTTCAATCATCCCGAGACAGCTTACTCGCAGCTCATACTGAGATTAGACATACCCCATTGCTTTTAATCTTGTTCCAGTTCTTATCCAACAGGTGATTGATTTGAATTGATTTAGAACCCAAGTACTTTAACGATAAACTCCACTACTGAAGCTAGTAGTGGTGACGACATTGACAATATTCAGTGTAGGATTTAGGTTTAGCTATAAACCAGTATAAAATCTTTGAACAAATTATGACCATGTATTGTTATCATTGTCATCAGCATCATCATCCCACCATCCACGCAAGAAATAATTAGTTTCATAATATTTCCAAACATTCAAGTTTATTAATTAATCAGCAACCATATGAAACTGCAACATTTCATTGGATAGAATGTATTATTCATCTATCGAGTACTTTGGTTTCAAAAAGTAATTTCCTGCAAACACGTGACAGTCTACTAATAACACACGACAATTACAAGTGCAATTATTTACCTCGAGCTATTGTCATATAATTTGTTTAATCATCATTTCAACACAAATTGATTGATAATATACATACCTTGATATATTTATGACGATAATTATGTAATAGTTATTCTCCACATATTTCCTACTTCAATTACTTCACAATATTATTACATTTGCACGAGCAGTAAAGTAGAGTTAGATGAGTTCGCAGCAATATTTCGATCTCTGGTGGAGCCATTTCATTTAGGTTTTAGCTCGTATTTCAATTTTCTGACCTGAAGAACTGTGTGATGTCCTAGAGCGTGGTTTTTGGTGAATGGACATATGGATGACAAGAGCAAGAGAGATGAGTGAGTGAGGAGGACTTTAGTGGAAATAGCACGAAATTTCAGAGCTCTGAGAAGCAGATGCCACTATAATTGTTTCTACTTTTGGTACAAGGCCCAGTGCATTATCCCAGTGCATTACTGGTACTTTATTTTATCGACACCGTAAGGATGAAAGGCCAAGTTAACCTCGGCGGGATTTGAACTCAGACCGTAAAGGGGCGTGATTATACTGCAACGTCCCTTTACGGTCTGAGTTCAAATCCCGCCGAGGTTAACTTTGCTTTTCATCCATACGGGGTCGATAAAATAAAGCACCAGTAATGCACTATAATAGCAGTAGGAAAGGAAGGAGGAGACAGTATGTCTGCAGGACAAAGCCTGAAGTGTGTTGGCAAGCAATGTTATGCTAATTAATCAGATAATCATTTATATACAGGGAGAGCTATGCAACTCAAAGAATAGTGCCCTTAATAGGTAACTCTAAAACGTATGCTTTGAGTGTTCTCCCTTCTACCTAAAGAATTATAGTTATCACACATTATCATATGGATAGTTAATAACTGCCGAGAGATGCTCAAATGGATAGGTTATTTAACTATCAGATCAGAGGCCATGTAAGTTCAAATCCGTTTTAGGCCTGTGTATTTTATTTCTGAGTAGAATATTTTAATTCATATTGTCTTGGTCATATCTAACCCTTAGTTATATACATTTAGCTGTTACAAGTTACACCAAGGATAATTTCCTTACTCCCTTTCTCAAAGGCCAAGAAAACGTCTATGTGCATTGCTCTTCCTTCTCTGACTAAATCATAAAAAATAGCAGTCATAAATAGGTACCAAATAGCGATATTCTAACGATCCATCCAGTCTTGATATTATTATTACAAAATGATTAGTATTACAAGTCTACTAATGCTAGTAATATATTTGATACTATTATCAAAATCATTGCTGCTATAAAACGGGTAATTAATATGATTGTTATTACAACCCTATTATTACGGGTGTTAACTTCAGGACTACTCTCAAAGCCATTGCTGCTACGAATGTAATGAGTTGATGGCGGTTATTAGTAAATAATAGTTATTAAAACTCCTATCATCATTATTGCTAACACGGTTATTAAAACATTTACCTATTATTACTACCCTAACTACTATTAACTATGAGAATATTTATTTCGGTACAATATTTTGGAATTTTATTACCTATTGCAATATCTAAACTGCTAACATAGATGTGATCAACCTTTGGCATGGAAATGTAGTCAAGTGACTCAGAGGTCAAATCCCCCAACTTGACCAGACGCTTGGGGCATCTATTTGTATTATCAGATTTACTGACGCTTAGTGACTATGTCTGACACGGCTTTGTATGTCAAATAATAAACTATAATAGTTATAAATTTAGACAAAGGACTACGTTTGTAATTGGTTAATGTATATATGGTCGGTAACTCGTACGGGAGTCGTAGGGGGCCCGGTATTGACATACGACGTTTCTTGGACAATTTCAAACCTGCCGGAGACTGGGTTAATAAACTCTTAAAATAATATATTCTCCTAAAATTATGAAATAAATATTAACTTTAAATCATATAGTTATGAGGGAAATCTCTACAGACTTTTCTGTAATAAAATACATAGGAGCTTATATACAGAAACATTTGTAAATAATTCTAAAAAATTGGTGATTGAAACATCCGTTGTTTCTCAATTATAACCCCTGTAAAAAGAACAGCGGAGATTCTCGGATCAAATCTAGGATAACATAGCTCGGAATTTGAAATCTATCTATTTGATCACCACTTTCCGAAACTTCCCTGAGCCAACAATTTAAGTTAGAAAGAAAACGGTTTGACAATGATTTTATTTGCATAAATATTCACAATCATTCAATTTAATATAACTGTAAATGTTGAACTAATGATGACCGCCAGAATAAGTCATTTTTTTTCTTTTCACGCGGAATACAGGCATTCCTAAGTAATTCAATAATACCGGTGTTAAGGAATTTGAAAAGAAATTGTCTTTCGTTTGGGAATTCATGCTTGGTTTAGATTTGTTGTACTCGACTACGTTTCTGTTGATACTGGATGGAGTTACGGGACAGGTAATTATATAAGGGTAAAGACGCCCTTCAGTAAAAAGAACAAACAAGGAAGTTAATTTTAAAGAAAACCACCAGTTGGCCATACATACCAGTCCCCACCTTCCACATTTTCCAGGAGAAAGGCAACGACCAATGTAGCTTGGCATTCATTTCTGGTGCAAGGTGAAATAGTGTCTTACTCAAGGACACAACGCACCGCCCTCTCCTGCAATCGAACTCCCAACCTCACAATTTTGTATCCACGGCTCTAAACACTATGCCATATGACTTCATGTAAATGTATGGATATAAAACCTTTCTCCACTTAAAAAAACTTCAAGCACAAGCATCGCTTGATGTGACATCTTTTGCGATGCATGATATTGCTGGCCATAGGCAAATCCCTAGCGGGACTAAAATGCCACGTCCGTGGTGATTTGTCTTAACTATCAAGCGATGGCATTACCCGAAATCGAGTTGCAGCCAGCATCACACACACACGCACACACACACACCACACACCACACACACACACACAGACACACACACACACACACACACACACACACACACGCACGTGTGTATGTATCCTGATGTCATGGGTATCTTGATGCTTGGAAGCCAGACGCGAAGGACGATTTTTCTGCAGTGCAAGTCCATTGACATAGTGCTCTGTCAATGTTCAAGATTTCCCTAGTATATTTCGAGTATTAAGGCTGCCTTTGATATATGCAGTAAGTCAGATGATTAGTTGCCAAACAACTACAAATTACAATCTGTTGTTTGGGGAACGAAATGGTCATAATGAAAAAGGCGGTCGTCCAACTTAACTTTTAAAAAGATAGACTGACTGCCGTTGGAATGCCTGTGATCATAAAGTTACTCAATCTGGGGGTAGACAACAACCACACGATGTCAGAATTCTTCAGTATTGCCTGTACGATTTCTCCAAATAGCCCATCACCAAGATACTGTAAAAAACTGAAAGACAGACTAAACATTAATGAAACTTCAACTATGTGGATAGCATCATTTTCTACTCGGTTATTGCAAGTCTATTGTAAATTTGTATCAGAAGAATCTAGATTAAAAATAATTATAAAAGTTTGCTTAATGAAACAGCTGATACATCTCATTACCAAAGATTCATCTATTACCCAATTACGAGAAATTTGTTTTTCAGTCCTTTAGCTTGCTAGAACTAGTTGTCAAGTTTACTCAAATTACACTCTACCATCTTAAAACGGAAGGAGACATTGAACAATACGTTTCATACATAATAAGATTGGATGGTCCTACCTAGAAAGTCTTTTATAATATGTTTGCTCAAAAGTCTCGGGTTTTACAATAAGAGTAAAACTAGACTTAAAGGAGTGAATTTACCTTGTGTAATTCTATGCAGTTCAAACTACATCTGATGGACACCAATTCGTTAATGAAGGTTGCCACCCTTGTCAGCTCAGCAAGAAGAGAATAATGCTATGTATCTCCCAATTTCTTTTTCAAATAGAACTGTTTTTAT
>OZ024747.1:69738584-69753584 GCA_964016885.1 Eledone cirrhosa
CCCTATTGCATGTGCGACCATTTTTCTTACCTGATCAGTGTTTTGGGGGGTCCGTATAGCTTTGGTCCACCCAATCCACCTTCCTATGGGAGTCTTTTTAGCCATTGAGGTTATGGTGGGGGGTCTACCTCTTATAGGTCTACTAGGGCAGAAACTACTGACTGTAGTAGGTTTTACTTTGTATTTAGGTAACGCGGGTCTTCTCTATTACTGAATACCGCCAAAGCTCGTCGGTCCAGTGACATTGTCTTTGAGAGGTGTAAGTGTGTGAGGTCGGAATTTATCAGCTCGTCCCAGGTTTTTCTGGGTCTGCCTACTCCGTGGCTACCATCTATCTTTATTGCCCTGCACTTTGTTATACAGCTGTCGTCTTTCATGCGCATCACGTGACCATACCAACGTAGCCTTCTCTCGAGTAAACAACATCTGATCCCTCTTATTTCTAATTTTTTCCTTAGTTCGTTTATGCTTTGCCGTTCACGTATATTACTATTACACATCCAGTGGAGCATGCAAGCTTTGTACCTCTCTAGTCTGCGTATATCCTCTGCACACAATGCCCAGGTCTCACTGCCATGCAACATTGCTGTTCGTATGCAGGCATCATACAACCTGTCTTTCACTTTTAGGGAGAACCCTTTAGCGGCTAATAGTGGTATAAGCTCTCTGAACTTTTTCCATCCAGTTCTGACTCTAGCTACTGTACTTTCGGAGCACCCTCCCCCACTGCTGATTTTGTCACCCAGGTAACGGAAGCTGTCCACTATTTCTATAGAACCCCCTGCGCAGTTGAAAGAGCTAGTATTTTGTGGGCACTTGCTGCTACTTATTGCACCAGAGCACCGGCCACATGTAAAATCTGTGTTCTTAGTTAGCTTACCTGTGATCCCACTACATCTTTTATGCACCCATACTTTGCATTTGGGACATAAAATGGAGTTTCTACCTACGCCTTTCCTACACACTGAGCATGGCCATTTCCCGGAAGGGACTGGCGCCTTATTTTCTTTCCTACAAACTAGAACTTTAGTCTTAGCCATGTTAATTTTAAGGCCTTTTGATTCTAGGCCGTGCTTCCATGTTTGGAATTTCTTCTCTAGCTCGGCCATTGATTCAGCTATGAGCGTTAGGTCATCTGCGTATAGGAGTTCCCATGGGCAGCCGATCTTGAACTCCTCTGTTATAGCCTGAAGAGCAATAATGAATAGTAGGGGGCTAAGAACAGAGCCCTGATGGACACCAACTTTTACGCTAAACTCTTCACTATATTCGTTGTTAATTCTAACCTTGCTCACTGTTTCTTTATACATGGCTTGTATAGCTCTCACAAGCCATTCGTCAACACCTAGTTTTCTAAGAGCCCACCAGATAATGGAACGGGGGACTCTGTCGAAGGCTTTCTCCAAGTCGACAAAGGCTAAGTATAGGGGTTTACTTTTAGCTAGGTACTTCTCCTGTAGTTGTTGTACAATGAAAAGAGCGTCTGTGGTACTTTTACCTGACACAAACCCGAACTGCATTTCATCTAGATCGATTCTCTCTCTGATTAGTTGCACTATTACTTTTTCCGTGACCTTCATGACCTGGTCGATTAATTTAATCCCTCTATAGTTACTACTATCTAGGGCGTCTCCTTTACCCTTGTAACAGTTAATGATGATGCTGCTACGCCAGTCCTTCGGAACAACCCCATTCTGTATGACTTGGTTTACTATCCGGATGACCATGGTGTGTCCCACCGAACCAGATGCCTTCAGCATCTCAGCAACTATTTCCGAAGGCCCAGCCGCCTTACCCGTCTTCATATCTTTGATTGCCTTACTTATTATACTACCTTCAACTGACACTGCTGGTCCCTCTATTGGATCGATCTGGGGGAGACTGTCTTTCTCCCATTTGTTCTCCTCATTTAGTAGCCTCTCGTAGTGACACTTCCAAGCGACCTTCTTATCAGCGTCAGTGATGGCGAGTACGCCATCATCATTTAGTACACACATGTATATATATATATATATATATATATATATATGTATATATATATATATATATATATATATATATGTGTGTATATGTATATCATCATCATCATCGTTTAACGTCCATAGTCCACGCTTGCATGGGTTTGGACGGGAGTTTTGTTAGAGGTGCCTACTGACTGTGGTAGGTTTCACTTTGTACTTAGGTAAGGCGGGTCTTCTGTATTACTGAGTACCGCCAAAGATCTCGATCCAGTGACATTGTCTTGGAGAGGTGTAAGTATGTGAGGTCGGACTTTATCAAGTCCCAGGTTTTTCTGGGTCTGCCTATTCCGTGGCTACCGTCTATTTTTATTGCCCTGCACTTTTTTATACAGCTGTCGTCTTTCATGCGCATCACGTGACCATACCAACGTAGCCTTCTCTCGAGTAAACAACATCTGATCCCTCTTATTTCTAATTTTTCCCTTAGTTCGTTTATTGTTTTGCCGTTCACGTATATTACTATTACACATCCAGCGGAGCATGCAAGCTTCGTTTCGCTCCAGTCTGCGTATATCCTCTGCACACAATGCCCAGGTCTCACTGCCATGTAATATTGCTGTTCGTATGCAGGCATCATACAGCCTGCCTTTCATTTTTAGAGAGAACCCTTTAGCGGCTAATAGTGGTATAAGCTCTTTTCTATCCAGTTCTGACTCTAGCTACTGTACTTTCAGAGCACCCTCCCCCACTGCTGATTTTGTCACCCAGGTAACGGAAGCTGTCCACTATTTCTATAGAACCATCTGTGCAATGGAATGAGCTAGTATTCTGTGGGCTCTTGCTGCTACTTATTGCACCAGAGCACCATCCACATATAAAATCTATGTTCTTAGTTAGCTTATCTGTGATCCCACCACATCTTTTATGCACCCATACTTTGTATTTGGGACATAAAATGGAGTTTCTACCTACTCCTTTCCTACACACTGAGCATGGCTATTTCCCGGATGGGACCGGTGCCCTATTTTCCTTCCTACAAACTAGAACTTTAGTCTTAGACAGGTTAATTTTAAGGCCTTTTGATTCTAGGCCATGCTTCCATGTTTGGAATTTCTTCTCTAGTTCGGCCATTGATTCAGCTATAAATGTATATATATATATATATGTGTGTGTGTGTGTGCATTTAGTTATTTGCAGGACTGGAATTGCTTAACTCATATGAAATATATATATATTATGGGTATTATTTGCCCAATTGTTAAGCTTACACTGCTTTGATAGAAAATGAGACATTCATTTCTTATTTGCTATCCACATGATATATAAGCTTAACCATACGGCAAATAACACCCATGCTCTATTTCCTTTAAGTAATAGAGTAATGAGTGAGTTAAATAATAGCTTTACTGGTCTAAACTTGTAACATCTCGCAACGTATATGCATTTATAGATATATGCATATGAGATCTGTCAAAATAGCATCCAACCCCATACTGGGGAATGATTACATATTTGGTGGGATTGAATTGCTAATCTTTTTGGAAGGAGACCCCTTTTGCCTCCCTATACTTAGCCCTGCAAACATTCCACCCTTCAAAGCACACCTGGAATGCTTCTTCCAGAAAGGCTCTCAGCTCCATTGTTTCTGCTTAAGTAACTCCCAAGCTTCCGACAAAACTTGATTCAAAAGTGTTGCCCCACAAATTTCGTCATCACAGGCAAAATGAAAATGTAATAAGTCAGTCATATAGCACTTCATAAGGTGGCTGCCTGACAGTGACGTGTGAATCCAGCTAGCTCATCAAAAACCATGCATGCACATGAATGCATGCAGCCTCACTCTGCATACTCATGTCTCCATAACATCAGATACGTTTTCAGCAGACCATATATATATATATATCTGTGTTTGTCATTTTTTAAATTGTATATATGTATGTGTATGTGTGTGTGTATATATATGTGAGTATGTGTGTGTGTATATATATGTGAGTATATGTGTGTGTGTGTGTGTGTGTAAAAATATGTTAACCTGATATTTATAGTTACCAGCTATAATTATTAGTTGTTAGCTATAAATCTTAGTTGAAGAAATCAGATAAAGTACTGTTATGGGATTCGAACCAGGCATATCTCTTTCTATATATGAGTGCATATGCACACACACACACACACATATGCCAACACACACACATATACATATTTATGGTTTGTCTGAAGGAATAATTTTGTCATATAAGTATAGAATGTGTGAAGAAATATTTCTCATTGCTATTATGTATTTGTTTATGATACATTTGGTGTTTGGACGAAATATCTCTCAACCGAGGTTTGTGTGCTTCTGGGAACCATTTGGAAGAATGCAGTGGAAAATAGTGGCAGCTATGTAACCATTATATTAATTGTCTTAACTCAACTAAAAGTTATGTAATACTCCCGAGAGAGTGTTAGCTAAGTTAGAGAAAGAACTGCACTGTTCTTGATCCATTTCTCCATAGTCTTAAAACAGTACTATGCCAACACAAGATACATCTTCTGTTCTCTGTTGGAGTGGGGACCATTTCAATTAATTGCTTGTAGTTAGCTTTGACTAAATAACTGTAGCATTAGAATCTGTTCTGATAGCAAAGCATGTCGAATTGCATGCTTAGAAGTCATTCTAGTAGAAG
Organism: Eledone cirrhosa; assembly: GCA_964016885.1. NCBI lineage: Eukaryota > Metazoa > Mollusca > Cephalopoda > Octopoda > Eledonidae > Eledone > Eledone cirrhosa. Next base: position 69,743,215 of record OZ024747.1, read on the forward strand.
GTTTCTGAAATATTAATTAAACAGAAGGAAATATTCATTATGATGATGCAAAATTTTATATGAGCTTATTTACATCTTACTTCAGATTTATTGATTCTTATCTGTCAAAAGTGAAAGCTAAAGGAGTAACAAGAGAGGAATGGTAATCATTAGCCAAGGTGTGGAACACAACAGCTATATATTTATAGCATCAAGTAAAAGATAATTGATAAAATATGCGATTTCTATCCTGCTTGGTGGTAACATATTTAAAAAAATGTTTTATTTTAACATTTATATCATTGAACATTTAGATGAGTATATGTTAAAAGAAATTTTAATACTGTATATAAGATTTTTAGTTCAAGCTCAAATGCTAGTTTTAAAGATGTGGTCACAAAGTATTTAGAAATGTGACAATGAAATATTACCTTCTGATTCTGTTTGTAAAGTTTAAAATTTTGCTGTAAATGTTGTCGTTTTTAACTAAAATAACACCTTTTATGTTATATTTTAATTCATTGTTCAATATATAAGTTCATCTATCAAACTATCTCTCTGTTTCTATTTCTATACTCTTCCCCCCCCCCCCTCTCTCTCTCTCTCTCTCTCTCTCTCTCTCTCTCTCTCTCTCTCTCTCTCTCTCTATATATATATAGAGAGACCACCTGTGACCCAACACGTCACATTCAGTCCAAAATAATTTTAAAAAGTCATGCCAAAATATACACAGACATGTATATAATGTGAAATGGAACTAGAAGGCCCATATATATACGTGTGCGTATGTATATATATATGGGTGTCTGTGATCTATATACACTGGTCAGACACACACACACACTCACATATATATACACAACACCACCAGCTCTCTCTCTCTATGTCTCTCTTTCACTCTACTCTCTCACAATCTCTTTCTCTCCATCTTTCTCTTCCTCTCTCTATTTATGAAGGTACCCGGAAAAACCCCATATCTCGGGAACCCATGCTCTGATTTACATGAAATTTATTTTATTCCATTTGTATTCCCATTTCAGGGTCACTTTCTTTCAAAGTATTTTCCCATTATGCGCCCTTTTGGCTGTATTACATTACAGACAAGCAAGCAAGCAATCACAGAATTTTAGTAGTATATAGATATATACCATATTTCCTGGTGCTGAAGATACTTCGTCCTCAAGGACACACCCTAATTTTGACAACCAAAAATTTGAAAAAGAAATAATCAACAACCTTCAGCCTCCAGGTCAGATGGTAGATTTTTGAGACTTATTTTAGGGAAAAAGTAGCATCTTTGACGCCAGGAAATTGTGTGTGTGTGTGTATATATATATGCTCTAACCACTGTGCCATGTGCCTCCATATATATATATATGATGATGATGATATATATATATTTATATATGATGATGATGATGATATATATATTTATATATGATGATGATGATGATGATGATATATATATATATATATATGGAGGCACATGGCTTAGTGGTTAGAGCATTGACCTTGCAATCGAAAGGTTGTGAGTTCAATTCTCAGACCGGGTGATGTGTTGTTTCCTTGAGCAAGACACTTTATTTCACATTGCTCCAGTTTACTCAGCTGTAGAAATGAGATGATAGGACTGGGGTCCATATCATTCCACTGCAAAGTGGTCGTGGAGGTGCCACGGCAAAAAAGCACCCAGCCCACACTGTAAATGAGGTTGGTGTTAGGAAGGGCATCCAGCTGTAGAAATCAACCCAGAATCAGTTCCCGTCCCACCCTTGTAAGCAGGGAAAAAAGCGGACGTAAAATGAAATGAAATGATGATTTTATATTTATTTATTCAATTAGGGAAATGCTGGCAAGTCGCCGAAGTAAATATCTATGGCCATTTGCATATCAATATATATATATATATATATAAAAATATATATATATATATATGTCAACTCTGGATGTCGGTGAGCATGTCCAGCCAACCTCAGTCTCCTCTGTGTCACTTTTGAGCTGACTTTTGGGATGCTCCCATACAGCTCTGAGTTTTTCATCCTCAGTGTATACTGATTAATGTTCAGAGCCATCCTCAGCATTCTCGTGTAGCACCCATCCACCATCTAAGTGAGTTTCTTGGTCAGTGTCCAAGTCTCGGACCCATACAGCAGCACAGACTCCACTACAGCAATGAAGAGGCGGATTTTTAGGTCTCGACTAGAAGAGGAAGACCAAGGTTAACGTATGTTGATGCCCTAAGGACAGACACTGGTCTATTGGAGACGCAGGACATGACAGCGATAATGAGGGACAGAGACCGCTGGAAAGAACTCGTCCATGTATCTCAGGAATTTTACCCGCCATAGAATAGAATAGAATATATATATATATAGAGAGAGAGAGACAGAGGGGGGGGGGGATTATATTGGTATAAAACTAGTAAGACCAATATTCATTACTATCACTATCTATATATCCGTCTATACATCTATCTATTTGCCTATGCTATTCAGTCAATTTGATTGTCCATTTATTCATCTGCTAATTTGTATATTTATTCATGTTCAACAAAACCTCAATTTGTTTGATCATTCAAATCCACATCCATATCATATAATATATCAATTGGTTTTGTCTAATTAAATGAAAAGAGAAAAAGATTGCTTTCGTCATTAAGCATATATTAACAAGTCCATGGATTAGAGATATTTGATTAGAGATATTACCATATTTCTCATGAAATTCACTAGTGACTTTTTGCAAAATGAGAGTTAGTTTCGGATAGGTTGATATCAAAAGAGTTAAAACTAAAATTGGTATAGTAAAGTCAGAAATGAAATGATGAAACAGTGAAGACACAAATCTTTGGTTCATTACTTGCCTGTATCTACACTCAACTCCCTGTGCTAAATAGCATCACTAAAAGTCTGAATCACAAAACACTATATAATAACATTGTTCCAATAAAGTCGTGTTTATGTAGTTGATCAACCTACTAGACAGCAATACAGTCTCACTCAGATCACACACTATCATCTGAAATAAGGAAAAGATAGATTAGATAATTTAATTTCTACATACATCTAATAAGAGATGATGGTAATGGCTGGATTGTCTTTAGACATAAGTCTACTTGCTCAAGATTGACTTGAAATTAAACAACATAAACTTACAGGAAATTTCAAAGGCATAAGAATCAAAAACCTAATTCTACTTTTAGAAAATGTTCACTTTTAATACTCTCATTAACCTTTTTACTACCATACTTTTGATAAAGACAACCAATGATTCTCAAGGAAATTTGAAAATAAGCAAGAATTTGAAATGATTTATAAAACTCGATTTAGCATTAGTAAAGTAATATTTGGGACATAACTTTACAATGATTCTTGCCTAAAATTATGATGAAATGTATAAGCACTTTAAAAGATACAGCCTTGTATCATAGAACCAAGGTCAGTTTGCTGTGGCTTGATATCAAGACTGTTAAAGCAATTTCAAGGACACCCAAGTCACTGAGGTATAGGTTTTCATTCAATTAAAACTCTTTTGCCAGATTAGGTTTCCCATTGAAAATAAATCTGTTGAAGAAACTATTGTTTATGAGGTATAGCAACACAATGTATTGAGTACTTTCAGTTTGATATATACATGGCAATCCTAACTTTTTGTGATCTTTTGTGGATATTTATGACTTAGACATAGAGTATGTAGGTTCGTGTTGCTGGCTGACTCAATCACCTCCCAATAGGACAGTAGAGGTCAGAGTCAAGGGAGTTGCCATTTTAGGAATCGAGCACTAAAAGGACTTAATGGATCTGCAATTAAATAAAATCATATAAAATATATTTCAATGATAGGATATATAACACATGAATTCAGACAGTTTCCAGTGATTGCAACAGTACTTAATGATTTATATTCATTCCACTGAAGTTTTTCTTTATATAAATTTACCTTTCTTTTCCACTTTATATTTTTAATGCTCTTCCCTCAACCTTCTGTTCCTTCATTTTAGATAACAATAAAACCAGTAAGCAGGAATATAAGAAACAATATTTGTTATATAATTTTGTTGCCAAACAACTACATTTTCTGAGTTATTTGTCCTAGTATTTACAAACCAGTAAGAAAGTTATTGAAAATAGGTCAATAAGTTTAATTTCCTGTGAGATATGTTCATCAAACATTATTTGGAAATTCAGTGAGATATTCAACAACTAATTGTGTTGTTTCAATCACTAACTGATTGTTTTTCTTTCTTTGAAAGGAAGCCATTTACACACTTTACAACTATGTAAGGTCTTCATTTAACACATTCAAAATTGTTAGGGTACCTGATTTCTAATGTGACCTAGCAATCCAAACAATGATTTCACAGTAATCATTTGTTGACTAACATGGTTGTGGAGGAAGAGATATGGCATGTCACATTTTAATTGTTTTGGGATCAAATTTTCTGTGCAAGCATGAGTTAGACAGGTCTACAAAGTAATTTCTTGCTAATCATCTTAATTGTGCATCCAATATTATGAAGGTTGGGTGACAGGGATGAAATTGATGCAGATGAATGGGTCTACACTGACTATGCTTTTCTAAAGAGGAAAGAAAGTGGAAGAGGGCAATGTCAATGCCTGTGAAGTGACAGAGTAATTCAGGGTTTTATCTGAGGTTCACCTTGGAATTACCCAAAAATACAGCCCCCTCCCAACCTTTGAGGAACCATTCCTATTTGACATTTTTTTTATTGTTAATATACTTACCATGAATATTTTCCCTTTGGTGATGTCTCCTTTCCTTGATGTAAACCTTACTCTGTGTTTTTTTTGTCTCTGTATTGTCTCCAATGCCTTGCAATCTAGAAGTCAATAAAATAATAATCATCATCACAATAGTTATTGTTTTAGTTGTCTACACGTGACAACTTTTTTATCAGTGCATAAGCTTTGTAAAGTATATTGGATTACTTTCCAAATTGGTTGGTTTTGTATAATGAGGGAAGCAGTCTTTACACAATTTTTTTTTGTGAGTTCTGATGCCTACTGAAAACCACAGACGTATTATGGGTACAGAGAAAAAAAGAGTTAAGACTGGTGGTGCAAGTCAAAATCCCAGCTAGTATACATTTAGAAATAAAAGCTTTCTGTACAGAAGAGGTGGATCAGTCGAGGCGGAGCACTACCACTCACAACTCAGAGAGTAGCCAAAAACTCTGATTCATATTCTGTATGAAGTGAAATTTAGCAGGATATCAAAGGGTCCTCATGTCAGTAGAATTTATCTATCATCTTATGACAAAGAGGAAAAAATTCAAAATTTTATTAACAGTTTTGTTAGCATGGCCATAAAAAATGCATTGGATATATGTCAGCTTTAGAATAAAGAAGATGCTGGAGATGCATATTATGAAGAATATTGTCCAGGAAATATATCCAGGAACAGACAAAGAGTAAAGTAGCAAACTTCTCTTTTGGCTGTCAGTATTGTGGGATGCTTTGACCAGTGTGTGTCATAATGGGATTTCCAATGACTTGGGATGGCATATGAAATCTTCTATCTTATTTTTGAAACTGAGGATGAAACATATTGAGAAGAACATTGGTAGTGATGTTGATTCTTGACTTTTCTTCAACTTTGCATTAGAGTATCAATAGATATTCATCACAGATTTACTGTCAATCTACATATATGAAATCTTAAGGTTACAGAGGTATACTGGAGCTGCAGTCCAATTGTAGGTGCAGAGAGGAAAGTAATTATACTGTTATTGCATGGTAGAAATTGCTGTTGATATATATAGAGAGGTAAAAGCCACTTGAGGCACTTTCTTCTCTGAGGAGCTGGAAAAGTAGAAAAAAGAAACACCAGTAAGCCTACAGCACCACAGGATACAGCTATGAGAATAACAAAATCCACCCTGTCCCCAGTCTCTATGAGGAATTCTACCTTTAATTGCCTCAATATATGTGTGTGGTCATGTATATGAATGCATGTAAAGATAATTTGTTTTGTAACAATGTAATCATTTCCCGGAATTCTCTTGATGGAAAATATATCATTCTCTTCTTATACTGAAAAGAAATCACTTGTAGAATAACAATTGTTCTAACTATATGTAATGTAAATGCAAATATGTTTGAAGAATCATCATAGCAATATTAGCATAAAAATATAAATGTTGAACTGTAAAATATAAAATATAAAAGTATGTGTATGTTTGTGTACAACAATATCTGTGTTTATTATAAATCTTTCTTTCTGAATACATAATGATTTTTCATTGAGTTTATTTTTATGACCACTCAAAGAGAGAACTAAAATATCTGTGAAACAGATTTTGTCATTGCGACACTTGAACTACAAATCTCAAGCAGTACACATATTATACCTCTTCAAAAGTAATGCTATTCTATAAGTTTTATGCAATTACTTCAACAGTTACCTGCCTATCTTTGGTTTTACAAAGTATTTTACGAAAAGCACAATGGAATGCTATCTCTACAGAACAAACCAATAAAGACAATAAATAAAGCTTTGATATTTCAAATTGTATTATTTCTAGATTGTTTTTGAAGTGCAAAACAAATTCTCAAAATGTAAATATATACTTACTGAGAAGATATTTGAAACTGATCTGCAAGAAATGCCAAAAATCTTCTGCATTTTCCCATCTACTTAGGCAATGCTTTCATCATCCTATGAGAGACAGATTTTGATAAACAGAATGCCATCAAGAGATTTGACAGTATTCCTGATGCTTCTGTACACCATACTGAATATCTGCCAAACATGACCTTAACTCTAGTGATAATCCTACATATTGTGTGGAAAGTTTCTGCTGATAAAATAAGCTTAATTATTGAAGCAGGTCAATGTATATTTTATTATTGTATAATTCACAGACCTTTGAACATATCCCCTGGCAGTTTATCATATATATTCTGACATCCAACAGTTTTCCACAACATCTAGTTTCAGAAAAGAAAGACTCTTAAATCTTTGCAAAACAATTCTTTCTTTGTGTTTGTGAGTACCCCGCCACGCACACACTATACACACAGCGGTGTGTACACAGCCATATATTTATTTATATATATATATATGGTGGCTGCCAACTCGTTTTCGAGTACGGCCACTACTTTATATCCATGTAGGAGAACCCCTACGGATGCGCTGAAAGAGTGTGACTTTTTAGTCCAGCCAGCGACTTGAAAACTCTGGTACAAACACTACACTTGTGACAATTATTGACACATAGTGCTGGGCCCATGGTACCATCTGACGACAAGTGCAGAGAGATCTCCAGATATAAAGCAATACCTGTGCCGTGAAGCTTTTATAGTGAGTAAAGGCACTGCACAAAGCCAGTCCCACTCTCTTAACCAAGATGATATGTACCAAAAAGAAGAACAAGTCAACATCATTGGATACCATCAGGGTTGCAGGTGTTATATCAGAGTTTTCCTTCTCCTAGAATTCTGCCTTGACAAAGGCTAAGGGGTCATACATACATATACACAATACATATACTTGTGCATATGCTTATATATATGTACATACATGTACACACACACATATAAACATGACTGAATGCTTAAGAAGGCAGTTGATGTTTAATCCAAAATCAGTTTTGACTTAGCATTCCAGAAATGACCATCCCGTTAATTTTTTAGGTTTCATATAGTCTTAGATAATATAGAAACTATGTAATATGAAACCTGCAGCCTGAGGACGTCTGTCACCCCTTAACAAAAATTGAAGCAGGCTGGTTGTCATTTACCTGAAAGGCTGAGGTATAGTTTTGAAGGTATTGTTTGAAATACAGTTATGGCTAATGTGCTACGTTTTGGGGCATAGGATTTATTGGAGGATTTTAGTTTGAATTTATTTGGGTTCACAGTGGCCTGGGTTTGGTTTGGATTTGTTTTCTTTCTAGTTCAAGCATATATGGACTTCGTTTTATTTAATTGTTAGGGTGGTATGGTGGGCTTTAAGGAAAATATGAGTCTTATTTCTAGCAAACCAAATGACTACATTCCTATGTACATGATGCCGTTTTTAAAGATTTACTGTTCACATATGTTGATGTTTAGGTCAAGGTCAGCCCTGAAACAGTAAACATACAACCAAAGATTTTCCTTCTGTTTTTCATATATCTGGGGTTACATTATCTAATGTGAGCCTTATGCATCAAAGATGGTTGTGCCTGCTTTGATGGAAATTTTGCTGCTATCTTTAGTGTAGCTTCCTCTTATGATTTGTCTTTAATCCATTTGAAGTCATTAAGCATCACTGATATATAAAGAATATTGTTATTTTCAACTGCAGCATTTGTCTTCATTAATTGGCCTTTAGTATATTCAAAATAACAATGATTATAACCACTGTTAAATGAGTAAGTGGTTGTTGATGATAATGTGGCTTAGTGACCATCATATATATTTATATATCAGGACCGTATTGCCACCAGCTCATGTGACCAACTAGAAATGCAGATTTTGGCTGGATGCCATTCCTAACGCCAACTAAATTTGCAGTGAATACTGGGTGCTTTCTGTTGTGACATCTACACAACCAGTTTACAGTGCCGGCTGGGTGCTTTTTGTCATGTCACAAAAACGAACTCTTTATGCCTAAATTGTTTTGGTATTGAAACACAATCGACATAGTTTAAAATATGAAGTACTAAGTGGAATGATGGTCTTGCTAGTCTCAATTCATAACATTTTATCTCTCTTCCTATATATATATATATTTATTAAAATAACAGATTAAAGTTTAAGCAAAGAATCGCTGCTTCCACCCTTAATGGGATCTTCTGAAACACTACGGTTCTTATATATTTGATATATATTTATCCTTATCGAGCCCTCTTTGGATTTTAGTCTTCAAATTTATTATTATTACTATATATATATATATATATATATATATATATATATATATATATATATATATATATATACATAGAGGGAGAGAGAGGGAGAGAGAGAGAAAGAGACAAAGGCAATGCTGGTGCATAGCCATTAAGATGGTGCCTAAAACAAATTAAAGATATGTGTGTGTATATGTGTGTGTGCGTGTGCGTGTGTGTGCATGTATAGGTATATATATGTAAATAAATATTTATTTTATAGATATTTTTATTTGTATATATATATAGTATATAGAGTATACATATATATGTATACTTTTATGTGAATACATAATGTATGAAGAGACATGGATGTGTACATGTTTATGTAATGTCACAAATGCATTTGAAATTATCTAAAAGACAGATCTCACTCAGTCACCTGTTTATATGACAAAGCTATTTTATATGCTTCCAGCCTGCTTCGTAGTTTTGCAAGGTTTCTCTGTTGTGTAAGAATTTTCAGTGCAATCTTCAATTTTCTAAATATCTATAACTCAGACAGACTGACAGGCTACAAAGACAAACACCTCATATTGTACACATCATACACACAAATAGCCATATATACATGCATAAATATATAAACAAATATATATACAAACACACGTATATATATAGGATTTCTACTTAAATATATGCATAGACACTTGCATATGAATACAAATAAGCACACGCACATATATACGCACATAACTACATTTATTATATATAAATATATACATATATGTGTAAACATACACATATATTTATATATAAAGATGTATATATAGAGGTGTATGCGTATATATATATATATTTGTATATATATATATATTTGTATATATATATATATATTTGTATATATATATATTTGTATATATATATATTTGTATATATATTTGTATATATATATATTTATATATGTATATATTTATATGTGTATATATTTATATATATATATGTATATATATTTGTATATATATATATTTGTATATATATATATTTGTATATATATATATTTGTATATATATATATTTGTATATATATATATTTGTATATATATGTATATATATATATATGTATATATATTTATGTATATATATTTGTATATATATATATATATTTGTATATATATATATATATATATGTATATATATATATATTGTATATATATATATTTATATATATGTATATATATATATGTATATATATTTGTATGTATATATATTTGTATATATATATATATATGTATATATATTTGTATATATATATATATGTATATATATATATATGTATATATATATATATATGTATATATATATATATATGTATATATATATATATGTATATATATATATATTGTATATATATATATTTATATATATATTGTATATATATATATTTATATATATGTATATATATTTGTATATATATATATGTATGTATATATATATATGTATATATATATATATATGTATATATATATATATTTGTATATATATATATATATGTA
>OZ024747.1:69763584-69776084 GCA_964016885.1 Eledone cirrhosa
TCAACCCTTTTGATACAAAACAACCTAACCCCTCCCCCTAGTTTTATTATATAAATTTGTATATTTTAAAATGTTTATATTTATGTAAAATCTTTCCATCATAATCTTATGTAAGAAGTTTTGTTATATTCCAAACACAAACTTAATAATGAGAAATTTAGTAAAGAATTTGAAGAATTTTTTAAATATTATTGAATCTCTACAAGTTCTTCACTATTTTCAAAAGTAATTGAAATTCATTGGCAATGACTTTCATTGGGAATATGGTAATGGAAGATTTAATCCAAAATCCAAACAACAAACTAGTAAACAAGCAAATCAACACATATCAAAATCACATGGAGACCTTAATACTTGGCCTGGTTTGAATTAGAGCTTGCCTTTAAAAAGGTATGGTGGTATTAATTTCTATTTTGCAGTGAAAGTGCCACAAGGTTTCCTTGCAATTCATCATTCAAAAATTTATAAAATATGCACCAGTTGCATACAAGGGTTGACTGAATAAATCATGTCATCTTAAATCGGTATTTATGAAAGTCAATATGAGTATAATTTAAGAAATAATCTTTCCACCCTGTGTTTAAGAAACAGGAATGATAAGAATACAGAAGTTTCATAGGTTTGAGTTGAAGACATTCGTAGATTATGCTTAAAGAGAATCCTTTTTTCTATCTGTATCAGTTATGATATTTAATTACCTGGCTAAATTTAAAAATATTTGCTCATCTTGGTTGCTATCCATTATAGAAAATTTCAATGATTGTTTCATTTATAAAATGATATTGCTAAGAATTGGCACACACACACGCACACGCACACGCACACACACACACACACACACACACATACATACATACATACATACATACATACATACATATGAGAGAAAGAGAGATGTGATTTGAGATGAAAAAGAAACAGAGGCATGATGAAAAGGGTTTGAAATGAGAGAAGTATAAAATTATGTGTCTTTAGTCCTGCATGAACAACAATGGCTGTGGGTGGGTATTAATCAAAAGTTCAAGAAAGGAGTAAGGGAGAGAATAAGAAGAGATAAGTGAAGAGGTTGAGGAAAAGTGATAGAAGAGTATTTGGTTCCTTATAAATAATCACGATTATTCACTTTCTTTCTTTCTCTTTCTCTTTTGCTATCTCTTTTTGTCTCATACACACATCAACATACTCATGCACACAGTTAAAACACCATACACAATGCACAAACAAATCTATCTATATATCTAACTATCTATGCATCTATTTATCTATCACTGTGTGTGTGTATGTGTGTCTTTATGTGTGTGTGTTGTGTAAGTATACTGTTTGTGTTCTGTATGTGTTTATTGTATGCATGTGTTGTCTCTGAATTGGAGAAAGAGAGGAAGTATATATATAATCTAAGGAGAATATAACTGTAAAAATTAAAATTAATGAGAACAAATTTATAGAGGAACGTATATCGAAATAAAGCAAGAATAAAGAAGAATGCTGGGATTGATAAAAGGACTAATCAATATAGTGAAGTGATTCCTAACTGTTGACAGGGATGACCTACATTTTAACATCATTTTGAACTTTAAGACCTTTTGCTACTTTCCATGTTAAAGATAAAGAAAATAGACTGAAATAAGACAAAGAGGAATAGTTTTTATTACTAACTCATCAGAGGAAGAGTGACATAACACTTGGCATTTCTAAGCCCAGTTATTTCAAATGCTTGGGATGTATGTGTTTATTGTTCAGTTTAACAGAAGAAAAAACTGTGGGAAGGAATGAATAAAAAGTTTTGGAGCTAGCTGGGGTCCAGCAATAGAGAGAATTGATTAGGGAAAAGTATTTAGTGTTGGATTTGTTGAGTCATAAATGAATGGGATAACAAGAAGATAAAGATTGTATCACATAGAATTTGTAGACATTGTAGGGTTGAGATTAAGTTAAGTGATATTCAGCAAGAGAAAAAAACCTTCGAAAAGAGTAGGTGATACTTCTAATGAACTGGAGCCAGCAGTAGAGAGAACTAATTGGGAATTGCCTTTAGTATGGGATTTAGAGATAGTGATAACAAGTGGAATAGAGATAGGTACAACAGGTAGTTGATGGTGCTGCTAGATGTAATAAAGTTAGTTTATAATATAGCAGTGAATTAAATCTTTAAATAAGCATGTCTGAACATAAGGTAAACTGGTAATGAATGTGTGTGTGGTGCAGGAAATAAATATATACATATACATAGAAACTGGGTATAAGAGGGATAAGTTGTGGTGTGCAGGAAAGAAGGCTGAGATGATATGGGCATGTGATGCGCATGGAGGATGACCGCTGGGTAAAGAAGTGCCAAGAAATCCCAAGGAAGACGCAGAAGAGGTAGATCACATAAAACATGGGTGGAGGTGGTGAAAGCAGACCTCAGATCGCTGAAGCTCACCGAGGAGATGACGAAGGACCGTAACAAGTGGAAAGATGCTGTGCTAAATAGGACCCGTCCAACCCTTGCAAGCAGGGAAAAGTGGACGTATGATGATGATGATGATGACATACATCAAGTACGAACACAAAGGAACTAAACTCCCGCTGTCACTGCCTCCACTACTCTCACTCTCCCCAACTCTCACTATTATGAGCAAATGGGGTCCCACGTGTTGGCTGCCCTGGTGGACTGGCCAACCTGCAGCACCAGTGGACAGTGATTTAGTTTTGCTGTTGTTTAATCTTGACTGAGAATACTTATCTACAATCAAATGTAGATAACACTTTTATCAGACAATATGTATCTTGCACTATATTATTCAATATGTTCTTTCTTAATTAATCAAAGAAAACATTCAAGGTGAACTGGGAAATGTTTTGAAAAGGTTTTTATAGAAATTCAAATAATAAAATGCATAATTCTCTCTTTATATTCATTAGTATGTAATTGCAATGAAATCTATTGCTTATTTTGGCATTCATACATACATAGAGAGAAACACATGTGCATGCACACACTCACACACACACATATATATATATATTTATATATATATTTATATTTATATAAATGGTTTCTTACATAGGCACAAGGCTAGCAATTTTGGGGGAGGGGAAAGTCGATTAAATTGACCCCAGTGCTTGACTGGTACTTTATTTTATCAACCCGGTAAGGATGAAAGGCAAAGTTAACCTCAGCGGGATTTGAACTCCGATCATAAAGGGGGCTTTAACTCTATGCTGCAAAGCATGGTGTCCGACTCTCTACTGATACTGCCAATCCACCACCCTATTTATATATATATAATAATGTGTTTAGATTGATATCCATTGACTACTATATATATGCTAGCGTGGAAGATGGACGTTAAACGAAGATGATGATGATTATGATCCCTGAATTATGCACTAAGCAGCATTCAGTATAGTGGTGCAAGGTAAACTCTTTTACATTACATAGGAACTGTTGAATAATTGTCACAAATGTAAATAACCATTATGTACTTTCAAAAATAAAAAAAAAAGGATTGAAAATGGATCAACATGACTAGTTTTAAATCTTGTTTGATTCTCATTCGAGATAGAATACCATTTGACTTGTCCATACAACATCACACTTCTCATGCAGGCATTCATAAAGTTGGCTGTTCATTCATTAGAGAGAAAGATTTTGTTGTCAAAAGAGGCAATAGTTCTCTGAATTACATTCCCACCAAACACATTTCTACATATAGAGCATGGCCAATTCCCTGATGGGACCATTCTACTTAATAAGACATGGATCTTTTGCTAAATTTAATTCTAAGTTCTATTGAATTTCTCACAAATCTTATTACCTGCTCTCACTTTGTTGACCACACCCACGTACATGGCTTGCACTGCTCTTACAAGCTACACATCTTTCCTCAATTCCTTAAAATGCACCAGATAACACACCAAAGGCATTTTCTAAATCAGTGAAAGCAAGACATAGCAGTTTAGACTTAGCTAGGAACTTCTCTTGTTGTCTTCTCACTAAGAAGAGAGCATCTGTAGCGTTCCTTCCTGGCACAAAACCAAAATGAATCTCATCTATTTTGAATCTTTCCCTACTTAGTTGTGCCATCACTGTTTCCATTATTTTCCTCACTTGGTCCATCAATTTTATGCCTCTGTAGTTGTTTGTTTCTAGCACATCACCTTTTCCCTTATAGAAATTAATGATTATACTGAATATGTATACATATACAGAAGACCTGCCTTCTCTTGCATACAAACTTAAACCTACAGTCAGTAGGTACCTCTTAACCCAATATACACCTTACCCCATCCTCCCATTTCTGTCCACTGTGTCAGTGACACAACAGAAAGCACCCAGTCCACACTGTAAATGTGGCTGGTGTTAAGAAGCGCATCCAGCCGTAGAACACCTGCCAGAGACAGTTCTGTATGAGTGAGACATAGTCTCTCGACCAATCCAGCATTGAGTGGAATAAAACCGTCTAACCCATGCTAGCATGGAAGATGGACGTTAAATGATGATATATATATATATATACACACACACACACACACACACACACACACACACACATACATATATATATTGAGAGACACAAAGACAAAGAAAGAAAGAATAAACAGAGAACTGGCATTAGAGGATGAACTAATAACAGCTTTGTAAGAAAAGCTGTAATATCATTAGAAGACACTGCATTCTAACTTGATGTACATTTCAAACAAATATTCTTCAAGACAAACATGAAATCTCCAACGCACAACTTTATACAATAAGCAGTGTCACTAAGATGAAGTCCAGACTTGAACATCTCTTCCTATTTTTACAATAAAAGCATGTCATTTCAGTTTGTGACAAAACACAGCAACTATGTGTGAAAGATTATATACGCATCTAACAAACATGTCTGGAAGGTTTTTGTTATACTTTTTTTTTTTATTCTTTTGTGTGTTTCTTCTTTTCTTATTTTTATCTCTTTCGTCTTTATTCATATTTTTTTAGTTTTATTTCTTTCTTTATTTTTTTTTCTTAGACCATTGTGTGCATTCTGGCAGAATTCTAAGCTATCTGTCAGAATGCTTACCGGATAAACTGTAGAATTCTCACTAAATCTCTACTAATCCTTACTGATGTATTTTATTTGTTTTCTCTAGTGAACAGAAATCACAGAATGCCCAGTCTGCCTGAAGCAGAGCATTTGGATTTAATGGCAACATGGATGAATGTGAGCACAGACGATAAGCAAAAATATGTGACAGAAGAGAATTGTCCCTACAAGTTGTTTTCTAAATTGTTATAGTCTCTGAGATGTGACTTGGAATATTTATTTAGTCACTTCTCACTAGTTTTATACAACTTGGAATAATGTAAAGGACTGTATTTCCTTCTGTCAATTTATCTCTACTGGACTAACTATTCACTTCCCTTCTATTTCCATCTCACACTTTTTATCTGTTTGACTATTGACATTTTGTTTAACTTATTTGTATCCATCTTTGTTTTTTTTCTCAGCCTAATCAGTCTATCTGTCTGACTATCTTGTTTTTTTCCAACTGATTTATTCATCAATCCATCTATCTATCTATCTATCTATCTATCTATCTATCTATCTATCTATCTATCTATCTATCTATCTATCTATCTATCTATCTATCTATCAGTTTATCTCTCTATCCATCTATTTATCTATCTGCAGTAATGTTCCCCCTATTGGGGATTTTAATTGTTATTTTATTTTATATATAGTTTATTGTTATTTATTAATGTTAAAATTTATACAATTTTTATGTAAAACCTCCACCATCATGCCTTGTAATGTCCTATTTCTTGTATGCCCTTGTGGCAAATAAAGAAAGATTCTATCTATCTCGTCACGTCTTGTAATGTCCTATTTTTTTACGCCCTTGTGGCAAATAAAGAAAGATATCTATCTAGCTATCTATCAATCTGTCTCTCTACCTACCTATTGACCTACATCCTATCTTTTTATCAATATATATTACTATTTATAATTTATCTACATTTTGTTTGTCTCTTATTTTATATTGGTTTATATTTTATCTCCATATTTATCTGTTTGCCTATTTTTCATTTGTCTATCTTTCTGTCTGCCTCTCTATCTGAATGTCCATCTGACCGTTTGGTTGTATATCTGTCTGCCCATCCACCTGTCTATCTATCTTTCTATTTATCTATCTATCAATCAATCTATATATATATCTACATACCTATTTATCTATCTATTCTATCTATCTATTTATCTATCAGTCTATCTATAAATAAATATATTTATCTATATATCTATCTATTCATCTGTCTATCTATCCATCTATATGTCAGTCAGTCAGTCTGTCAGTGTGACTGTCTGTCTGTCAATAAACTTATCTCCATGTCAATCTATCTGTTGCTTTAACTATATTTTCTATAATGCCATGCTATGCAATGAGGATGAGACAAAACTGACAAGTTTGAAAAAGAATAGTCAGTATATGGACACTGATCAACAGTAAACCAGAGTCTGCATTTTATTTCTTTTAATGTAAGTATTTATCTGTGATAGGAGGCACATGGCTTAGTGGTTAGAGCATTGGCCTTGCAATCGAAAGGTTGTGAGTTCAATTCTCAGACCGGGCGATGTGTTGTTTCCTTGAGCAAAGCACTTTATTTCAGGAGCGGTGAAAAACAATTACGCACAAAGACAGAACCACGTTTATGGTATAAAAGAGGTCGTAGACTAATGTTCTCTTAGGTGGTGCATAGAGACGTTCTCTGGCAATGAACGAAAAAACGAAGATAATAAGTCATATGTGGAGCGTGGAGAACAATAGCACGCAAAGACAAAACCACTTAAATGGTATAGCAGAAGTTTACGACCTCTTTTATACCATAAACGTGGTTCTGTCTTTGCGCGTAATTGTTTTTCACCGCTCGTATTAATGACGTTTATTCATTTTTTCCCGTTCTTTGCCAGCGAACGTTTCCACGAACCAAAGTATCGTCTTCCTGTCTTCCTCCGGTTGCAACGTTTTTTGAAATATCCAGTTCTGCGTTTACAGATCGACTTTGTTAGTTTCAGAAGATCCCGTTAAGGGTGAAAGCAGCGATTCTTTGCTTAAACTTTAATCTGTTATTTTAATAAATATATATATATATATATATTTATATATATATATTTATATATATATTTATATATATTTATATATATATATGGAAACATGGATTTTGTGGTGAGGCTGGGTGCATATGATCCAAGTACCAGGTGGAGAGGGGAAAGAGAGGAATGGGGAAATAGGGATAAAAACATGAAGAGTGAGGTGGAGAAGGAGCTTATTGTGACAGTGAAGATGGGAGAAGTGGAAAATGCAAGAACAAGAAAAAAAGGAATATAATGCTTGTAATGATTATGATTATAATGGTGATGTTATGGTAATGGTGATGGTGAGAATGATTATGATAAAGATGATGACCCCAATTACATTCTTAAAGCGAATCAATATCCCTATTCTAAAAATGTTTAATGGCTCCATATCAATAATTTCTAAGCATACATTGTATGGTGCCTAGATCTACCTTTACAGATTCTAGCAGCATGCTGGAAGATAGTTTTACATATATATCCATTGAGAGATCTATCGACTTCATATAGAAATGATTACTTGAAACATTAATACTAGAAACATATCAAATATCACCAAGAAGCTTGTATATGGAACCAACAGTGATTAGAAGACATTTTAGAATAGAATATTACAGTGTTTATGTTACTCATAGAATTTAAATGCTTAATTTAACAATATAATTCACATTATTTGACTGAAGGGATGCAGGAAAATAGGAGATGTTGTGGAATTGGAGATTTTGGTAAATTAATTTGGATTTACACTCTAAGTCCTCCTAATAAAATATACTCACTAATGCGCCACATTTTAGAAAGTCTAATTTCTTTTAATGTAATTATATATTTATGGGTACACATTTATATATTTATGTGAACGCACACACACACACGCACAAGCATATGGGTATGTATATATGTATGTATATATATGTCTGTATGTATATATATATGTATATATATATGTATGTATATATATATATCTTGCATGCTCCGCTGGATGTGTAATAGTAATATACGTGAACGGCAAAGGATAAACGAACTAAGGGAAAAATTAGAAATAAGAGGGATCAGATGTTGTTTACTCGAGAGAAGACTACGTTGGTATGGTCACGTGATACGCATGAAAGACGACAGCTGTATAAAAAAGTGCAGGGCAATAAAATTAGATGGTAGCGACGGAGTAGGTAGACCCAGAAAAACCTGGGATGACTTGATAAATTCCTACCTCACACACTTACACCTCTCCAAGACAATGTCACTGGACCGAGATCTTTGGCGCTACAAAGTAATAGAGAAGACCCGCCTTACCTAACTACAAAGTGAAACCTACTACAGTCAGTAGGCACCTCTAACAAAATACACCCTCGTGCCACTACCCCCACCCCATCCACACCAGCCCTTTCAATGTAAAGTTATGTTGGTACCACAACATCCAGCCCGAAACAAATGAGGTCGTGTAGGTGTCACGACAAAAAAACACACAGTCCATGCTGTAATGTGGCCGTGTAGGTAACACGGTAAAAACCTCCCAGTTCCACACTGTAAGCGTGGTTGGTGTTAGTAAGGGCATCCAGCCGTAGAAAACCCGCCAGACAGTCCTATGCGAGCAAGACAACCACTCTTGCCTCAAGTGGGAAAACTCCCGTCCAAACCCATGCAAGCGTCGAATATGGACGTTAAACGATGATGATGATATGTATACATAAATATATATATATAGATATATATATATATGTATACATATATATATAGAGAGAGATATATATGTTTACATAAATATATATATATGTATGTATACATATATATATATATGTATACATAAATATATATATTATAGTTGAAACAGATAATAAAAAAAAACAACAACGAAGAAGCGAAGAGGCAGTACAAGAAGTTAATATTAGTTTCACGCTTGAGAGTTGAGGGTATATATATATATATATATGTATACATATATATATATATATGTATGTATACATAATTGTATAAATATATATATATATGTATGTATACATAAATATATATATATACATAAATATATATGTCAAAATACGACGATAGCTTATATTTCTAATTTCAAACTCGCTCGCTGTTTCGAAAATATTCTTACTTGATATATATATATATATGTATGTATAAATATATAATTATATATATATGTATACATATTTATATATATATGTATGTATACATAAATAAATATATATATATACGTATACATATTTATAAATATATGTATGTATACATAAATATATATATATATATATATATATGTATATATGCATGTATATATAAATACATATATATATACATATATATATATATTTATGTATATATATATGTATTTATATATACATGCATATATACACATATATATATATATATTTATGTATAAGTTATAAGAATCAAAGTTCTGATCAAATCATTTATATGCTTACAATTGTTTCCTCCAAGGAAACAATTGTAAGCATATAAATGATTTAATCAGAACTGTGATTCTTATAACTTATATATAACTGCTCTGTAAAACATATGATGTTATTACATTGAGCTATTTAACTTACTGGTAATAAGGTAGTAATATATTACTGCCTATCACTATGTAGGGTTTGTAAAAATATATATAACTACAAAAGTTATTTGTATTTGCATAACCATAATACTATATATATGTATATATATTTACATATATATATACATAATATATATATATATATACATAAATATATATATATATATATGTATATATGTATCTATACATAAATATATCTATATATATATATATATATATATATATATATTAGAATTGGAGCTCTGAAATAGCAATATATATATGGATGTATATATAATGTATTTTGCAATACACTTTATGCTTAATTAAAAGCATTTTGAAGACCGTATCCAATTATATATATATATATAAATATATGTATATATATATATAAATATATGTATATATAAATATATGTATATATATATATAAATATATGTATATATATATATAAATATATATATATATATATATATATATATATATATAAATATATGTATATATAAATATATGTATATATATATATATGTATATATATATATATATATATATATATATAAATATATGTATATATATATATATGTATATATATATATATATATATAAATATATGTATATATATATATATATATATATATATATATATAAATATATGTATATATATATATAAATATATATATATATATATATAAATATATGTATATATATATATATATAAATATATGTATATATATATATATATATAAATATATGTATATATATATATATATAAATATATGTATATATATATATATATATAAATATATGTATATATATATATATATATATAAATATATGTATATATATATATATATATATAAATATATGTATATATATATATATATATATATATCTGGAGAAAGCCTTCGACAGAGTCCCCCGCTCCATTATCTGGTGGGCTCTTAGAAAACTAGGCGTTGACGAATGGCTTGTGAGGGCTATACAAGCCATGTATAAAGAAACAGTCAGCAAGGTTAGAATTAACAACGAATATAGTGAAGAGTTTAGCGTAAAAGTTGGCGTCCATCAGGGCTCTGTTCTCAGCCCCCTACTATTTATTATTGCCCTTCAGGCTATAACAGAGGAGTTCAAGACAGGCTGCCCATGGGAACTCCTATACGCAGACGACCTGACACTCATAGCGGAATCAATGGCTGAGCTAGAGAAGAAATTCCAAACATGGAAGCACGGCCTAGAGTCAAAAGGACTTAAAATTAACCTGGCTAAGACCAAAGTTCTAGTTTGTAGGAAAGAAAACAAGGCGGCGGTCCCTTCTGGGAAATGGTCGTGCTCGGTATGTAGGAAAGGCGTAGGTAGAAACTCCATCTTATGTCCTAAATGCAAAGTATGGGTGCATAAAAGATGTAGTGGGATCACAGGTAAGCTAACTAAGAACATAGACTTTACATGTGGCCGGTGTTCTGGTGCAATAAGTAGCAGCAAGTACCCACAAAATACTAGCTCTTTCAATTGCGCAGAGGGTTTTATAGAAATAGTGGACAGCTTCCGTTACCTGGGCGATAAAATCAGCAGTGGGGGAGGGTGCTCTGAAAGTACTGTAGCTAGAGTCAGAACTGGTTGGAAAAAGTTCAGAGAGCTTATACCACTATTAGCTGCTAAAGGGTTCTCCCTAAAAATGAAAGGCAGGTTGTACGATGCCTGCATACGAACAGCAATGTTGCATGGTAGTGAGACCTGGGCATTGTGTGCAGAGGATATACGCAGACTAGAGAGGAACGAAGCTTGCATGCTCCGCTGGATGTGTAACAGTAATATACGTGAACGGCAAAGCATAAACGAACTAAGGAAAAAATTAGAGATAAGAGGGATCAGATGTTGTTTACTCGAGAGAAGGCTGCGTTGGTATGGACACGTGATGCGCATGAAAGTCGATAGCTGTATTACAAAGTGCAGGGCAATAAAGATAGACGGTAGCCACGGAATAGGCAGACCTAGAAAAACATGGGATGAGCTGATAAACTCCGACCTCACACACTTACACCTCTCCAAGACAATGTCACTGGACCGTGACCTTTGGCGGTACTCAGTAACAGAGAAGACCCGCCTTGCCAGTAGGCATCTCTAACAAAATACACCCCTCCCGCCGCCACCCCC
Organism: Eledone cirrhosa; assembly: GCA_964016885.1. Classification (NCBI taxonomy): domain Eukaryota; kingdom Metazoa; phylum Mollusca; class Cephalopoda; order Octopoda; family Eledonidae; genus Eledone; species Eledone cirrhosa. The sequence continues at coordinate 69,775,369 of OZ024747.1, forward strand.
ACCCCATCCACACCACCCCGTTCTATGTAAAGTTATGTTGGTGCCGCGCCATCCAGGCCGAAACAAATGAGATCGTGTAGGTGTCACGACAAAAAAACACACAGTCCACGCTGTAATGTGGCCGTGTAGGCAACACGGTAAAAACCTCCCAGACCCACACTGTAAATGTGGTTGGTGTTAGGAAGGGCATCCAACTGTAGAAAACCTGCCAGACAGTCCTATGCGAGCAAGACAATCACTCTTGCCTCAAGTGGGACTACCCCCGTCCAAACCCATGCAAGCGTGGAACACGGACGTTAAACGTTGATGATGATGATGATGATGATATAAATATATGTATATATATATATATATATATATAAATATATGTATATATATATATATATATATATATAAATATATGTATATATATATATATATATATTTATAAATATATGTATATATATATATGTATTTATAAATATATGTATATATATATATATATATATTTATAAATATATGTATATATATATATATATATATTTATAAATATATGTATATATATATATATATATATTTATAAATATATGTATATATATATATATATGTATTTATAAATATATGTATATATATATATATATATATTTATAAATATATGTATATATATATATATATATATTTATAAATATATGTATATATATATATATATATATTTATGTATATATATATATATATAT
>OZ024747.1:69778584-69816084 GCA_964016885.1 Eledone cirrhosa
TGGATGCCCTTCCTAACACCAACCTCATTTACAGTGAGTGCTGGGTGCTTTTTTGCCGTGGGACCTCCACGACCACTTTGCAGTGGAATGATATGGACCCCAGTCCCTATCATTTCTACAGCTGAGTAAACTAGAGCAATGTGAAATAAAGTGTCTTGCTCCAGGAAACAACACATCACCCGGTCTGAGAATTGAACTCACAACCTTTCGATTGCAAGGCCAATGCTCTAACCACTAAGCCATGAGCCTCTCTCTCTCTCTCTCTCTCTCTCTCTCTCTCTCTCTCATCATCGTCGTTTAACGTCCATGTTCCACGCTTGCACGGGTTTGGACGGGAGTTTTCCCACTTGAGGCAAGAGTGGTTGTCATTGCTCGCATAGGGCTGTCTGGCGGGTTTGCTACAGCTGGATGCCCTTCATAAATATACATATATATATATATATATATATACATCTATATATATATACATAAATATATGTATATATATATACATAAATATATGTATATATATATATATACATAAATATATGTATATATATATATATATATTTACATAAATATATACACATATATATACATAAATATATATATATATATATACATAAATATATGTATATATATATATATACATAAATATATGTATATATATATATTTACATAAATAAATCTGTATATATATATATAAATATATATACATATATATATACATAAATATATATTTATGTATATATATGTATATATATATATATATATACATATATATATATATATATACATAAATATATATATATGTATATATATATATATACATGTATATATACATAAATATATATATATGTATATATATATATATACATATATATATACATAAATATATATATATGTATATATATATATATACATATATATATACATAAATATATATATATGTATATATATATATATATTTACATATATATATTCATAAATATATATATATATATATATATATATATATATCCTTACCAGAAGACGTGACAGAGTGTCTGTTGTAAACACTAAATCCCTCCCCCATGAAGAATGCACCTCCCAACATAGACTGATAATTAGCGACCTCATAGTCAGGACGAAACGTACTCGACAACAGAAGAGGACTATCCTCAGGAGGAAAATATGGAAGCTAAAGGACCCCACAGCCAGGAATAAATTTCAAAGCATATTACTTGATGCTTTCGACAGTAAGGAAGAACATTTAGAGTCGGACAATATAGAGGGAGAGTGGGAATTTCTGAAAGCAAACCTGCTGTTGGCGACAGACGAAGTCTGTGGCTGGAGCAGGCCTGTAGGCAGGAGGAGAGTAACATGGTGGTGGAACAGTAAGGTGGAGGGGTCAATTAAGGCCAAAAAGCAGGCTTGGAAAGTATGGCGGGATGGGGGAAGTAGAGAGGACTATCAAGTGGCCAGGAGGGAAGCTAGGAGACAAGTGTACTTAGCAAGAAGGGAAGCTGAGGAAAGAAAGTTCAAGCATGTTCTACAACGCGATGACCAAAAACGTGAGGTGTTCAGGATTGCTAGGCAATGCGTCAAGGAAAACCGTGATATTGTCGGGGAGAAGTGTGTACTAAACGACGATGGCACACTTGCCATCACCGACGCTGATAAGAAGGTAGCTTGGAAGTGTCACTATGAAAGGCTACTAAATGAGGAGAATAATTGGGAGAAAGGCAGTCTCCCCCATATCGACCCAATAGAGGGACCAGCAGTGTTAGTCGAGGGGAGTATAATAAGTAAGGCAATCAAGGATATGAAGACTGGTAAGGCGGCTGGGCCTTCGGAAATAGTTGCTGAGATGCTGAAGGCATCTGGCACGGTGGGACACACCATGGTCACCCGCATAGTTAACCAAGTCGTACAGAATGGGGTTGTTCCGAAGGACTGGCATAGCAGCATCATCGTTAACTGTTATAAGGGTAAAGGAGACGCCCTAGATAGGAGTAACTATAGAGGCATTAAATTAATCGACCAGGTCATGAAGGTCACGGAAAAAGTAATAGCGCAACTAATCAGAGAGAGAATTGACCTAGATGAAATGCAGTTCGGGTTTGTGTCAGCCAAAAGTACCACAGACGCTCTTTTCATAGTACGACAACTACAGGAGAAGTACCTAGCTAAAGGTAAACCCCTCTACTTAGCTTTTGTCGACTTGGAGAAAGCCTTCGACAGAGTCCCCCGCTCCATTATCTGGTGGGCTCTTAGAAAACTAGGCGTTGACGAATGGCTTGTGAGGGCTATACAAGCCATGTATAAAGAAACAGTCAGCAAGGTTAGAATTAACAACGAATATAGTGAAGAGTTTAGCGTAAAAGTTGGCGTCCATCAGGGCTCTGTTCTCAGTCCACTACTATTTATTATTGCCCTTCAGGCTATAACAGAGGAGTTCAAGACAGGCTGCCCATGGGAACTCCTATACGCAGACGACCTGACACTCATAGCGGAATCAATGGCCGAGCTAGAGAAGAAATTCCAAACATGGAAGCACGGCCTAGAGTCAAAAGGACTTAAAATTAACCTGGCTAAGACCAAAGTACTAGTTTGTAGGAAAGAAAACAAGGCGGCGGTCCCTTCTGGAAAATGGTCGTGCTCGGTGTGTAGGAAAGGCGTAGGTAGAAACTCCATTTTATGTCCTAAATGCAAAGTATGGGTGCATAAAAGATGTAGTGGGATCACAGGTAAGCTAACTAAGAACATAGATTTTACATGTGGCCGGTGCTCTGGTGCAATAAGTAGCAGCAAGTGCCCACAAACTACTAGCTCTTTCAATTGCGCAGAGGGTTCTATAGAAATAGTGGACAGCTTCCGTTACCTGGGCGATAAAATCAGCAGTGGGGGAGGGTGCTCTGAAAGTACTGTAGCTAGAGTCAGAACTGGTTGGAAAAAGTTCAGAGAGCTTATACCACTATTAGCTGCTAAAGGGTTCTCACTAAAAATGAAAGGCAGGTTGTACGATGCCTGCATACGAACAACAATGCTGCATGGCAGTGAGACCTGGGCATTGTGTGCAGAGGATATACGCAGACTAGAGAGGAACGAAGCTTGCATGCTCCGCTGGATGTGTAACAGTAATATACGTGAACGGCAAAGCATAAACGAACTAAGGAAAAAATTAGAGATAAGAGGGATCAGATGTTGTTTACTCGAGAGAAGGCTACGTTGGTATGGACACGTGATGCGCATGAAAGTCGATAGCTGTATAACAAAGTGCAGGGCAATAAAGATAGACGGTAGTCACGGAATAGGCAGACCTAGAAAAACCTGGGACGAGCTGATAAACTCCGACATCACACACTTACACCTCTCCAAGACAATGTCACTGGACCGAGACCTTTGGCGGTACTCAGTAACAGAGAAGACCCGCCTTACCTAAATATATAGTAAAACCTACTCCAGCCAGTAGGCATCTCTAACAAAATACACCCCGTCCCACCACCACCACCCCCACCCGATCCACACCACCCCGTTCTATGTAAAGTTATGTTGGTGCCGCGCCATCGAGGCCGAAACAAATGAGATTGTGTAGGTGTCACGACAAAAAAACACACAGTCCACGCTGTAATGTGGCCGTGTAGGCAACACGGTAAAAACCTCCCAGACCCACACTGTAAATGTGGTTGGTGTTAGGAAGGGCATCCAACTGTAGAAAACCTGCCAGACAGTCCTATGCGAGCAAGACAATCACTCTTGCCTCAAGTGGGACTACCCCCGTCCAAACCCATGCAAGCGTGGAACACGGACGTTAAACGTTGATGATGATGATGATGATGATATATATATATATATATATATATATAGTAATAATAATAAATTTGAAGACTAAAATCCAAAGAGGGCTCGATAAGTATAAACATATATATTTTTCAGAAGATGCCGTTAAGGTTGAAAGCAGCGATTATTTGCTTCAACCCTAATCTGTTAATTTAATAAGTATATATATATATATTTACATATATATATATATACCTAAATCATCATCATCATCATCATCATCATTTTACGTCCGCCTTTCCCTGCTTGCAAGGGTGGGACGGGTCTTATTCAACACTGCATCTCTCCACTCGTCACGGTCCCTTGTCATCTCCACCGTGAGCTTCAATGATCTGAGGTCTGTTCTCACCACATCCGCCAATGTTTTTCGTGGTCTACCTCTACCACGTCTTCCTTCAACTAGCAATTCCTGGCACTTCTTCACCCATCGGTCATCCTCCATGCGCATCACATGTCCATACCAACTCAGTCTCCTCTCCCGTACACTACATTCTATCCCTCTCAGACACAGTTTCTCTCTCAACACATTTATGCTGGGTTGTTCACGCATATTTACACTGCACATCCAATGGAGCATGCTTGCCTCATTTCTTTCCAGCCGTCACATATTCTCTGCAGTTGCTGCCCATGTGTCACTACCATGCAGCATTGCGCTCCTCACACAGGCATCATACAACCGGCCTTTCGTACGCAGGGAGAAACCTTTCTTCATCAACAGAGGAAGCAGCTCCCTAAACTTCTTCCAACCCGTCCTTATTCTAGATACTATGGCCTCGGAACACCCTCCTCCCATGCTAATCTGATCTCCTAGGTACCGGAAGCTATCCACCACTTCTATAGCGCCCTCTTGCATTTGAAAAATGTGTCTATCAGTGCGACTTCTACTGTCTAATTTCCCTGTACATCTACTGCATACATATTTCTCCCTACCTGTTAGTTTGCCTGCTATCCCGCTACATCTCTTGTGTACCCAGGATCTGCATTGTGTGCATTTTATAGAATTTATGCCAGTTCCTTTTCTGCATATCGAACATGGCCATTTCCCTGACGGAATCAGGGTTTTGTCCTCTTTTCTAGTCATCAACACTTTTGTCTTAGCTAGATTCACTCTCAGTCCTCTTGCTTCCAACTGCTGTTTCCATAGCCAGAATTTATTCTCTAGCTCCTCTACTGATTCTGCTATAAGAACCAGATCGTCAGCATAGAGAAGTTCCCATGGACAGCCAGTCTTAAACTCCTCTGTTATGGCTTGGAGGACTATAATGAACAAGAGCAGGCTGAGGACCGAACCCTGATGTACTCCTACTTGTATCTGGAATTCCTCACTAAACTCCATTCCTACCCTGACTTTACTGAGAGTACCTCTGTACAAAGTTTGCACTGTCCTCACAAGCCATTCCTCAACACCTAGCTTCCTTAGGGACCACCAGATGACAGATCGGGGTACCCTATCAAAGGCCTTCTCTAGGTCAACAAAGGCTAAGTATAGTGGCTTATTCTACTCTAAGAACCCCTCTCGCAATTGTCTCACCAAGAAGAGGGCATCTGTTGTACTCTTCCCAGGCACAAACCCAAACTGCATCTCATCTAGTTATATATATATAAAATAATACAACTGGCTTTTCCACATAATACATATTGTTAGCACCCCAAACACTTAAATTGGGTTTATATTAAAATATAACCTAATGTTTGTTGAGTGAGATGGTTACCAGTCAGAGATTAGCTTTAAACTATCTCTGTTATTGTATTAATATTTTACTCTTGATTGGCCAGAGGTGTTTATTTCCAGGTACCTTATAAATTTGACTTTCCGTATTTATTACTGTTGTGCGATATTGTGGTTTTTATTGGTTGTAACTTCTCTGTTTTTTAGCCTAAGGAAATATATATATGCCTATGTATATAATTACATGCATACATTTAGTTTTTTTTATTAATTGAGTTCTTTGCACGAAGAATTGATATTGGTTTTGAAATAACTAATTAACCCGCGTGTGTTTTATATTTTACTCTTAATTCGGCCGGAGATTTACATTCCCATTTGCCCTTTAAAGCATAACTCTCCGTATTTACTACGGTTACGAGACGCGGTCTCTTATTCGGGTACAACCTCTGATTTTAGCCTAAGAAAATATCTATATGCGTGTGTAATTTATACACGCATATATTTATTTTTTTTAATTTCAATTGAGTTCTTAAACACGTTGGATTGATAATGTTTTCGAAAAAACTGATTAACCCGCGTGTATATTATTATTTTTTTTCCTCATTTCGTGGATCGTAGTTATCTCCCCTTCCCGCTTAGTGACGCTATAATACTTCCTCAGTCAAAAACTGCTGGAATTTCAAATTTGCGGGTCATTCGATGCGTGAGGGAGCAACTTAACAGACACGATTTTTAACTGCGGAAAGAAAAATTTTTTTCTCTTATATCAAAGTTTAATGGGCTTCCACTGATGATTTATAAACGCCCACCTAAATATACTCTTACATGAATGTATATTAGGCTTCTACATAAACTGGAAATATTCTCCGAATTTGTAGAAAACTTATAATGAAACAATTGTTTGGAAAGAGAGATATATTTTAACTTTAATTATATCTCATAAAATAATACAACTGACTTTTCCACATAATACATATTGTTAGCAACCCAAACACTTAAATTGGGTTTATATTAAAATATAACCTAATGTTTGTTGAGTGAGATGGTTACCAGTCAGAGATTAGCTTTAAACTATCTCTGTTATTGTATGAATATATATATATATATATATATATTTACATATACAAATATATATATGTATATATACATATATTTATGGAAAACTTGAACTGATAAGGTATATTTTCCTTGTTTATGTCAAAATTTATAAAACACACTTCGTATTTTATCTGATGATAGCGTACCAAAGTTTTGGTACCCTTAAAATATATATAATAGAATAAATATCGTTTTATAAATATCGTTTCCATTTATTTAATATCATTGAATATTATATTCCAGAAAACCTATCGAGTGCTCTGAATCAGTCATAAACATTTATATTTGTTGAATTCCAACAAATTGAATATCCTTTCTGCTTATACATATATATATACATACAAAAATATATATATACATATATAAATACATACATAAATATATATATATATATACGATATTAAATAAATGGAAACTATATTTATATGGTTTTATAAATATAGTTTCCATTTATTTAATATCGTATATCTACTCCAAAAACTTGTCGAGTGCTTTATATCAGTTATAAAATATTTACTTGTTGTATCCCAACAATTTTAAATAGAACTTTTGCATATATATATATACATATATAAAATACATACATAAATATATATATATATATTTACATATAAATACATACATAAATATATATACATACATATATAAATACATACATAAATATATATATATACATATAAATACATACATAAATATATATATATATACATATATAAATACACACATAAATATATATATACATAAATAAATACACATATATATTTTTATATATACATAAATATATATATATATATGCAAAAGTTCTATTTAAATTGTTGGGATACAACAAGTAAATATTTTATAACTGATATAAAGCACTCGACAAGTATTTGGAGTAGATATACGATATACGACTATCCTTATGTCTTCCAAATCTAACGGTCGCATTTTGAAAGGGTACGTCAATGTTTATTTATAAAACAGGTATATATTGTATTTTGTCTGATGAAGGCATACCATAATTTAACTTGGTATCCTTGAAATATGTATAATGAAATAAATATGCTTTTATAAATATAGTTTCCATTTATTAATATTGTATATATATATATATATATATATATATATATATATATATATATATATAAATTTATTAAAATAACAGATCAAAATTTAAGCAAAGAATCGGTGCTTTCACCCTTAACAGGATCTTCTGAAACTAAAAAACATTTTAGTCTTCAAATTTTATTATTACTATATATATATATATATATATATATATATATATACACACACCATGGTCACCCGGATAGTAAACCAAGTCATACAGAATGGGGTTGTTCTGAAGGACTGGCGTAGCAGCATCATCATTAACTGTTACAAGGGTAATGGAGATGCCCTAGATAGGAGTAACTATAGAGGCATTAAATTAATCGATCAGGTCATGAAGGTCACGGAAAAAGTAATAGCGCAACTAATCAGAGAGAGAATTGATCTAGATGAAATGCAGTTCGGGTTTGTGTCAGGCAAAAGTACCACAGACGCTCTTTTCATTGTACAACAACTACAGGAGAAGTACCTAGCTAAAAGTAAACCCCTATACTTAGCTTTTGTCGACTTGGAGAAAGCCTTCGACAGAGTCCTCCGTTCCATTATCTGGTGGGCTCTTAGAAAACTAGGTGTTGACGAATGGCTTGTGAGAGCTATACAAGCCATGTATAAAGAAACAGTCAGCAAGGTTAGAATTAACAACGAATATAGTGAAGAGTTTAGCGTAAAAGTTGGTGTTCATCAGGGCTCTGTTCTTAGCCCCCTACTATTTATTATTGCCCTTCAGGCTATAACAGTGGAGTTCAAGACCGGTTGCTCATGGGAACTCCTATACGCAAATGATCTAACGCTCATAGCTGAATCAATGGCCGAGCTAGGGAAGAAATTCCAAACATGGAAGCACGGCCTAGAATCAAAAGGCCTTAAAATTAACCTGGCTAAGACTAAAGTTCTAGTTTGTAGGAAAGAAAATAAGGCGCCGGTCCCTTCCGGGAAATGGCCATGCTCAGTGTGTAGGAAAGGCGTAGGTAGAAACTCCATTTTATGTCCCAAATGCAAAGTATGGGTGCATAAAAGATGTAGTGGGATCACAGGTAAGCTAACTAAGAACATAGATTTTACATGTGGCCGGTGCTCTGGTGCAATAAGTAGCAGCAGCAAGTGCCCACAAAATACTAGCTCTTTCAATTGCGCAGAGGGTTCTATAGAAATAGTGGACAGCTTCCGTTACCTGGGTGACAAAATCAGCAGTGGGGGAGGGTGCTCTGAAAGTACAGTAGCTAGAGTCAGAACTGGATGGAAAAAGTTCAGAGAGCTTATACCACTATTAGCCACTAAAGGGCTCTCCCTAAAAATGAAAGGCAGGTTGTATGAAGCCTGCATACGAACAGCAATGTTGCATGGCAGTGAGACCTGGGCATTGTGTGCAGAGGATATACGCAGACTAGAGAGGTACAAAGCTTGCATGCTCCACTGGATGTGTAATAGTAATATACGTGAACGGCAAAGCATAAACGAACTAAGGAAAAAATTAGAAATAAGAGGGATCAGATGTTGTTTACTTGAGAGAAGGCTACGTTGGTATGGTCACGTGATGCGCATGAAAGACGACAGCTGTATAACAAAGTGCAGGGCAATAAAGATAGATGGTAGCCACGGAGTAGGCAGACCCAGAAAACCCTGGGACGACCTGATAAATTCCGACCTCACACACTTACACCTCTCCAAGACAATGTCACTGGACCGAGATCTTTGGCGGTACGTAGTAATAGAGAAGACCCGCCTTAGCTAAATACAAAGTAAAACCTACTACAGTCAGTAGGCATCTCTAACAAAATGCACCTCCGTCCCACCACCCCCACCCCATCCACACCGCCCCTTTCAATGTAAAGTTATGTTGGTGCCACAACATCTAGGCCGAAACAAATTAGATCGTGTAGGTCTCACGACAAAAAAACACACAGTCCACACTGTAATGTGGCCGTGTAGGCAACACGGTAAAAACCTCCCAGTCCCACACTGTAAATGTGGTTGGTGTTAGGAAGGGCATCCAGCTGTAGAAAACCCGCCAGACAGTCCTATGCGAGCAAGACAATCACTCTTGCCTCAAGTGGGAAAACCCCCGTCCAAACCCATGCAAGCGTGGAACACGGACGTTAAACGATGATGATGATGATGATGATGATTTACATATCTATATTTACATATATATATATATTTACACATACACACATATATATATATACATTTACATATGTATATATATATACATTTACATATAATACATATATATATATACATTTACATATATATATATATATAGTTACAAATATATATTTACATATATATATGTACATATATATATATTTACATATATATATGTACATATATATATTTACATATATATATGTATATATATATATATTTACATATTTACATATATATATGTATATATATATATTTACATATATATATGTATATATATATATATTTACATATATATATGTATATATATATATATATTTACATATATATATGTCTATATATATATATTTACATATATATATATGTATATATATATATATATTTACATATATATATGTATATATATATATATATTTACATATATATATATGTATATATATATATCGAATACATACATACATATCCGAACACATGCATATATTCATGTGGGATATATTTGCGTATTTGAATAAAAATGTAAATATTTTCTAATCCCTGACTAGTATTCAAATGTTAATGACTAGCTCTGGTTTCATGATGTTGATATACAAGACAAATCTCCCTTCAATAAATTGTCACTCAATCTAATGTAAAATTACCAAAAATTATATGCCTATTTATAACTACATAAACTGAGGCACATAGAATTATGTATACTAGTCAAATATATATCAAAATATCAGCTGTATATTTGAAATCAAAACCTAAGACCCTCTTAAATATTATATGTGTAGATCTATATCTGTTCTACATGCATGCATTTCAATATATATATATAGTTATCACAACGAAAATCACCCAAAGTTCACTGTAAATGAGATTGGCATTAGGATAGGCATCCAGCTATAGAAACCAACCCCAAATCAGTTCTGTATGTGCTAGACATGTTCACCTGACCTAACATTGGCCACAACAGGACAATTTGTCTGACCCATGCAGCATGGAAATATAGACATAAAATGATGATGATGATAATTATTTATCGTCAAATTTGTATAAGTATTGTTGTCTTAATATCCTTGTTTACACACTGCTATGATTTGCATGTGAATTACAATATGACATCATTGTAAATATTTAAATTCATTTTCATGTCATCTATGAAACCCAACATTACTAAGTCATACTTAAATAACTCTTTGATTTTCTTTCACTAACTGCTCAGAGGAAATGTTCATACTATTTGCAGCCCTCATTAACATTACATGTCTATGAATTGTGTAGATATGATGACCCAACATCATTAGAGCTATAGAGAAAAATAGGTGAGAGAACTGTACAGATGATATCATTGAAGATAGACTGACCAGCTATATATTATTAGACTGAATCAAACTTTATTCAATACAAGTATTGACTTGGGATTTTCCAAAGTAAAGAGAAGTGCAAACATGAAAGCACCATTTTGAGCCTAAAATTAGAAGTATAGAGTACACATGAAACTAAGAAAAGAAAAGCTCAGACAGAGTTGATTGGAGAAACCTTGTTCATATCTTCTGCTCAAAAAAACATTGAGAAATAAAATTAAATAAGCCATTTTATTGAGCATTGTTCAATTGATCTTACCTTTATACAATACGACAGAGGAGAATTACTTTGCATCTACATAGAACATATCTATATATATATATATATACCAATTCTTTCCTACATACTCTGAATTACTCAATAATCATTTAATACTTAATATATAGCAACAGTAATATTTTGTATGGTGCTGCTTCCAGGATATGTTTAAAGCCACTCTGACCATTCCTGTGTACATTCCATCATGTTTCTTCTCAAGTCACTTTGTGAATATCCACATAGTAGACCCATACATTACTGACTCCACTGTCACAGGAAGAATTCGCATGGCACTCTGTGCTTGACTTTTAGCTTCATCAGAATGTACTTAATATTACCTTCTATGTCTGTACTGATATAATGTTCATATTTGTCATCAGATGTAGTCATCTCTTAAAGTTATTGGAGGGCTTCAAACCTGCTTTTAAGGAGAGTGCATACTCTGGGTTTGTCAATGACAGCCCATCATAGCACTTTGGTTTTGTTGAGTGCTTTTTGTTCATTCACAGACAATTCTGTGATCAGAAGAAACATGTATTGAAAGCCTCAACTTGTTTGTTACTAGTAAGTAGTCTATCTGTCTTTGGGAGTATATAGTATATGTGATTGCCCATAATTTCCCCTTTCATTATTGATATTTCATATCGAGGCATAATGGCCCATTTTCTGCAGTGAATTCTTTCAGAGATATTCACTATTCCTATTTGTTGTATCATAGAAACAGTATTTGTTTATATCTTCCTGACCATTATCAGCATTCATATCTCCCCAAATCATCAAACCATTGTATCTTGGAACTTGGTGTACACGAGATGATAACTCATGATAAAAAGTGACAACATCTGTTTCATCAGACACATTAGTTAGACTATAGCAGGAAATGACTGTGGTACGAGGATTGCCATTAAAAGTTTCTATCATTATTCTTGGTTATATTTTCTCGATATTGTTTAATGACCTGAAAACACGCAGAGGTTGAGAAGCATTCTAACACCTCCTATGACAGAGTTGTTGGAGCTTTTCCATGCAGATGCTGATATAAAAGTCCATCTATTTCCAGCATCAAGATCTTGGCAGCTATAGCGGTAAAGGTAATTCCTCTATAATTCTTTGCGATGAAAACAGTGTGACTGAATGCAGATTATGTTAATGTTCTGTTTAACAGTGGTGAAAGTTTTATCTTCCTTTAAAAGTATAATATTCTAATGCAAACCTTAATATAACCTGTTAGAGGGCGATCCAAAATGACAAACTAAGATCACAAAAAGGGCTCACGATTTATGTTGGCCTCAGCCGGATGGCTGGAACAGGTAAAAGAGTATGTGTGTGTGTGTATGTACATACATATTTATTTATATATATATATATATTTATATATATATATGTATCATATATATATATACATGTGGAGGTGCCACGGCAAAAAAGCACCCAGCCCACACTGTAAATGAGGTTGGTGTTAGGAAGGGCATCCAGCTGTAGAAATCAAGCCACAATCAGTTCCCGTATGAGCAAGACAAGGTCAGCCGACCGGACACTGCCCACAAGACAACCTGTCTAACCCATGCTAGTGTGGAAGAACGGACGTAAAACGGTGATGATGTGTATTTATTGTATAGATTATTGAAAATAATTGTTTCTACTTTTGGCACAAGGCCAGAAATTACACCAGTGCATTACTGGTACTTTATTTTATCTATCCTGCAAGGATGAAAGGCAAAGTTAACCTTGGCAGGATTTGAACTCAGAATGTAAAGTGCCATAATTCTATGCTAAAAAGCATGGTGTCCAATGCTTTACCGATTCTGCCAAATCCACCGCCTAGATTATTGAAAATAATATGAATTAAACATTGTTTTTAATTCTATGCTTTTATTTTCTTTTGCAATATATGAATATTGTGTTCACTATATAAAGTTTTACTAACTTTGCAAAAGTCGATCTACTTGTAGGACATTAAATAGTTTCAAGTTTTTAAAGACATGCATTTCATAGCTTACAAGTTTTTTTTGCTTGTGTGTATTATTTTATTATGTAAAAAGCAATAGAAATCACTGCTTGTCATGAAACTGTTTTATGGTCCTGGCAAACAAAATGATGAATGTGTTTACTCCATAGGATTGCAAGAGAGAAGCACTGAAAATGCCAGTTTATCATAAGAAGATCATTGGTGTGGACGGCCATCTCCATCTAGATCAAAGTGGGACTGACACTGATTTCACCAAGTCACTACTAGAGATGGTATCATTGTAGCCTGCATACTAGATTAAAACTTTTGCATCAGAACTTGCAAAATCAGTGCCCCACTATAGATGCAGCTCAAAAAGACTGAAACCAGTAAAAGTATATTTTTCAATATATCATTTGCAAGTAGATTTTAAATAATTCATCCTTTGAGAGAAACTAAAGTCTGAAGTATTTTGAAAAAGCTATTACATCATCTGTTTTACCCTATTTTATTTTTTGAATTTTCATTTAATGTAAGTTCTTTGTGTGCTCCTGGAGAGGCTGTAATTGATAGAGAACATTGGTTCTTCTATTCTGATAACATGTGCACATGCACACATCTTTTGCAACCAGTGTATAAAAGATATTAATTGTGCAGTCAAAATGTTACACACACACACACACACATAAAAGATGCTGTGCTGAATAGGATCCATCCAACCCTTGCAAGCAGGGAAAAGCGGACGTAAAATGATGATGATGATGATGATGATTATATATATATATATATATATGTAACAGGCTTTTACACAGTTTCTATCGCTACCGAATTTAACTCAGAAGTCTTTGGTCAATTTTAGGCTATGGTAAAAACAACATTGTCAAATGCACCACACAGCTAGATCAAGCTCAAACCCATGTGACTATGATGCCAACTTCATTTAGTTTTCTCAAGTATGTTGACCATATCTAGCCATCATTAATCTAGGATTGAACTTCTGAATTAAATGTACATGTACATTCCTTTTGTCAAAGAAGTGTCCGAACTTTAGAATCCAGTCATTTAATAAAAGTAACTTGGAATGTTATTTTCAACACTAGAGTATTGAATACAATGTAACATTTGAGAGAATACTCTGTAAAGGATCCACTGAAACAGGTGAAGAAGAAATTATCTTGTTTCTAAAAAGAAGAATTAAATGGATTTTGTAAGAGGTTAGTTTGTGAAAAGTGCTGAGAAACTAATGTTTATTGATTGTCTTGTTGAAACTGAGGTCAAATGAAATGCTTTTAGCCCAGTGTTTCTTTTAAGAAATCCATTGATAAATGCTGTGAAAGGCAAAGTTACTAGCAGAAGAACAGAAACCCCACATATTTGGTCAGTGATTCAGTAATGATTTTGTTTCCAGATTTTCTGAGGCATACCTATTGATTACTGCAGTGTTTTCAATTGTGTTCAATCTATATAAGACCTATAAATATTAGGGTACTTTTTGAATGGATAAAATATTAAAGATAAAATTGTCACTAAACAGATCTATAATATGATTTTCGTTCCAAAACATTTCTATATAACTCAAGAATCTACAGAATATAGGTGACTCAATTGATAAAGTAACTCCAAAGTATTGGTTTAATCACATTATACTAGAAGGTATCAGAACCATCAAGAATGTTAATACTTAAATCACACAGAAGCAGTCAAAAGAAAATTAAACAAGCCTATAAGAGAGTGAGCCAGCAGAGGAGCAACTACAGCCTTCTAGACATGGCAACCAAATCTACCTCAAATTGCACTGAATTATATTTAATAAATAAGGATGCATTAGATCATGTAGCTATAGTTATCCCTGGAAAGGGTTGACAGTCATGGTTGGAACAGCTGGGTTGACCCAGGATTAAATAACAATAACTGGGAGGACTCTTCAGTTATGACAACGATATGGCGGCATGTCTAGTGTTGGTGATCTACATGATAAACCCAACCATTACATACTGTAAAGTGGTTGGTGATAGAAAGGGCATCCAACCATAAAAAGCTGCCAAACAAATGGTTGGGGGGACTCTTCAGTTGTATCAAAAACATGACAACCTCCCCTGTGCACTCAATAGAACATAAATCCATACATAAGAGAGATACAGACTCCTCCCCTCCTGGCCTATCTGGGAAGTCAGTAACCCCACTGCAGTACTGGTATGGTCTAGGTAGACCCATCCAACACTTTCTAGTAAGGAAAGCAGACGTTAAAAGTCAATGATTATGATAATATATGAGTTTATTAATTTCTTTGTAATTATAGTCTCAATCAAGTCTTTTTTATTCTGGGTGACCAGGAGAAATTTGATTATAGGAAAATAATTTAGAAAGATTGGCCAGCTAAGAACAGATGTTATCTTCTCAAATTGATGAACTGAGAACTAGATCATTCTTTACTCTCTCATGCTTTTGCTTCTTTCAACCACTTGAACAAAGCCATTTCTCTGAGGGAATCTGGGACCTGTTTTCCTTTCTAAATACCAGGACTTTTGTTTTTGACACGTTAACTTACCGTAGTCAATTTTATTTTTAACCTTGCTGACTGGTCCTCTATACAAGGCTTGTACAGCCTTCAAAAGCCACTCATCTACTCCTAGTTTTCTAAGAGCTCACTAGATAATGGAACGGGGGATTCTGTTAAAGGCTTTCTCCAGGTCAACAAAAGCTAAGTAGAGATGTTTACTTTAAGCTAGCTATTTCTCTTGAGTTGCCTCACAAGGAAGAGATCATCCATAGTAATTTTACCACGCACAAATCCAAACACCATTTCATCTAGGTTAACTCAGTCCCTAAACAGTTGTAGCAATTAACAATGATGCTGCTTGCCAGTCATTGTGTATTAATTGGTTGATAATACGGGAGGCCATGGCATGACCACCATCTCAGATGCTGAAAGCATCTTAGCAACTATCCCCGAAGGTCCAGCTGCTTTGCAATCCTGAACATACATGCTTTTGGCCCTCATATTGCAGACATGCTTGTTTTTATTTTCTGCTTCCCTTCTTGCAAAGTACACTTATCACTTAGCTTCTCTCCTAACCACCTGGTAATGTTCTCTACTTCCCTCAGCCCACCATTTTTTCCATACCTGTCTTTCTTTTGCCCCCTTAATTATCTCCTCCACCCCTACTGTTCCCCCACCAAATCCCTCTCCTTCACCATAAAGATCTGCTTCAACTGCAGATATCCTTTGTCCCATTCATTAGGTTATCGTTCAGGAATTCCCACTGCTCCTCTGTTTTATTTCTCTATTTCCTCTTCATTATTGTCAAAAGCATCAAGCAACATACTTTTAAATTTGTTACCAGCTGTGGAGTCCTTCTTCTCCTCCAGGTTGTCCTCTGATCTAACTATAAGATCGCTAACTACAAGGTTATGTTGGGATGTGCATTCTTCACCATGGAGGGACTTTGCATTTACAACCATCACTGTGTCGTGTCTTCTGGTAAAGATTAGATCTATCTGGCTGGTATGCTCACCTGGTCTTTAGGTGATCAAGAGATTGTTTGCTTTTTTGGAGTTTGTGTTACAGGTAAAAAATATCATTGGCATCACAGAATTCCATGAGCCTGAAACCTTCCTCATTTCTAGCACTAAACCCATAACCCTTCGTAGCCATCACAGTGTGCAACATGCCCATTAAAGTCACCGGCAATGATTATGAAGTCACCGTATCTTATTTGGAAAGAAGTGTTCATTAGGGACTCATTGAACCTGTCTTTTAGTAAGTTCAGTGGACCAGATTGGGGTGCATAAGCAGATATAATTGACATGGTTTTTCTATGTAGCACTAGCCTAATTTTAATGATTTTGTTGTTGATATATGATATATATATATATATATATAACGAAGGAAATGTGGTAAGGAACCAGGTGGACCATAACGCACCAAAGTACTCAATACTTAGGGTAGTAGAGTGGGTAATAGGAACCAGTAAGACCCCGACGGCTGAGCTCAAGCCGTTTCGACAGCTAATTCATATATATATATCATATATCAACAACAAAATCATTAAAATTAGGCTAGTGCTACATAGAAAAACCATGTCAATTATATCTGCTTATGCACCCCAATCTGGTCCACTGAACTTACTAAAAGACAGGTTCAATGAGTCCCTAATGAAAACTTATATATATATATATTTATATATATATATATATATATTTATTTCGTTTCTGAATTTGTTTAGCAAGATTCTTTATCTGAAAACGTGTGTTGAAACCGATATTGTTATGCTTTGGGAGGGTCATGTTGCCAATAAGAAACACACACACCAGTTGCTTTCACTCCAATTTATTATAAATTAAATTTATAAATTTAAGAATTTATAAATTTATAAATTTCCGGTTGGTTGGTTCCATAACCGGACGGTTGTTCATATATTTTCAAAGTTCTTTCGTCACACATTCTGTGACCTCTTCAGTGACTGAGGATTCTTTTCTTTCTTTTTGTGCCTCTCCTTTGTTCTGTCCTATGCCATCTTGTTTTTGTGTGTGTTGTGTGCTTAGTTTGCGCATGTGTTACATCCGGGTGTCTGTGTGTGTTTATATTTGTTTATTTATTTGTTTATTTACATGTTACTGGTTGGTTGTTTGTTCTATGTGTGTGTGTTTTCATTTTGTCCTTAATTGTAAGTTGTGATGTTGCTATTCCATTCATATTTTCTATTTAATTTTGGTTTGAGTTCATTTATGTTTATTGCCTCTTTGATTTGTCTAAACATTGCGTATTTTCTGTGTGTAGATTCTATTTTTATTTCTATGTTTTCTAATTTACCCTTATGTTCTATTTTAGCATGTTGGTGGAGTACAGATGATTCTTTTCTATCTTGAAGCTCTCACCAGTGTTCATTTATCCGTTCTCCTATACTAGGAGCTGTCTCACCTATGTACACTATATTCTTATCTCTACATTGTCCTTCAGTACATCTTATGCAATATATTACATTTCTAGTTTTACAGTTAATATGGGGGCTTAATTTACAGATTATACATTTCTTATCTATACAGGAAGGTCTTCGAAAAGGGTATGTATTGCTAATAAGTGTATTTATGGAGGTACCTGCTCGTTCTACTATCTTAATATTGAGTTTATGTTTATCTAGGACCCTTCTAAATTTGTAAGCTAATTCACCCCATATATATATATATATAGGAACGAGACAGCTGAGCTCAAGCCATTTCGACGGCTAATTCTGGACTAAACGTCGAAACGGCTTGAGCTCAGCCATCGGGGTCCTACTCGTTCCTATTACCCACTCTACTACCCTAAGTATTGAGTACTTTGGTGCGTTATGGTCCACCTGGTTCCTTACCACATTTCCTCCGTTATATATATATCATAATGTATTTTTTTATTTTCATCATACCACTTATTTATACAAAACAAAATTGCTACTAAACTTTTCTATATATTTCTCTAACTTCATATTTTCACTTACTTTGTCAATATCATAACTTACACAATAACTTTATACACTTCCTGAATCTAACATACATATATCCAAGAGCTTTTCATTTATACTATGAGAAATTTTTTTGATACAAATCCAATTTGAATGTTATCTATACAAATATATTACTTAAATTGTATATATATGTATATATATGAGCTATATAATATAATATGTATATATATATATAATCTATATATATAATATATATATATATATATAATCTCACCCTTGAAGGCAAGGAAAAGCGGACATAAAATGATGATGAATCTATATACATATGCCATATAAATATAAATAGAGATATATATACATATGTGTATATCTATATATATATATATATATATATATAATCTCTCTATATATATATAATATATATATATATATATATATAATCTCTATATATATATATAATCTATGTATATATATATAAATAATCTCTCTCTATATATATATTGATATATATATATATATATATGTGAAATAAAGTGTCTTGCTCAAGGAAACAACACATCACCCGGTCTGAGAATTGAACTCACAACCTTTCGATTGCAATGCTCTAATCACTAAGCCATGTGCCTCTATATATATATATATATATATATATATATATATATATATATATATATACATATTATATATATAGATTATATATAGATATATATATATAGATTATATATATATATATAGATTATATATATATATATACATATTATATATATAGATTATATATATATATAGAGAGAGAGAGATTATATATATATAGATTATATATATATATATAGATTATATATATATATTATATATATATATATAGATTATATATATATATATAGATTATCTATATATATATAGATTATCTATATATATATAATCTATATATCTATATAGAGAGAGAGATTATATATATATATATATATAGATTATATATAGATTATATATATATATATATATGGATTATATATATATATATATATAGATTATATATATATATATATATATATATATATATATATATATATAGATTATATATATATATATAGATTATATATATATATATATCGATTACACATATATATATATATATATATATATATATATATATATATATATATATATATATATATATATATATATATATAGATTATATATATATATATATATATATATATATAGATTATATATATATATATATATATATATATATAGATTATATATATATATATATATATATATATATAGATTATATATATATATATATATATATATATATATATAGATTATATATATATATATATATAGATTATATATATATATATATATATAGATTATATATATATATAGATTATATATATATATATATATATATATAGATTATATATATATATATATATATATATATATATAGATTATATATATATATATATAGAGAGAGATTATATATATATATATATATATATATATATATATATATATATATATATATATACTTTGCAAGTAATTATATTTCAACATCTCAGTGTGCGTATTGGCTGGTAAAGAAAAATAAGGTTCCAGTGAGAAATATAAAAGGAAGCGTCCAAAGTTTGATGAATGATTTTGTAAGATAAATCAGTTTCCTTCAGTAGATTCATGTGTTAAGTGAGTTTCTTGCTAAAGCCCATGGCTGTTAATTGTTCGAACTAACCAGTAGCTAAATCATTATTTCATTGACCAAACACTGTTAAATCTAATATCAGTAAGCAGAGAAGAAAAACAACCAAAACTCACTAATTGTTTCTTTTAGATGTATACTTAAGCTGTTCCTTTCCTTTGGCATTTTCATTCAAGATTTTGTACTGAGATATATTTGCATTCATTTTTTCTTTCAGCATTGGTGAGACATTCCTAGGTTTCTTTACACGACATATAACACTGTCTTTACTTAATGTACTGTCTTGTTTTATACTTTTATATCATCTCCATAAATAACAGCTGAAGTTGAAATACCCTTTTATAAGAGCAAAACTAATTATATTCTTAATGACAACACTATCTATTAGGGTTTCTTTTGGAAAGGCCAGCTTTCCATTGAAATTATGCACAGGTATTTGTAAAGTGTCTTGTGCATAAGTAAGTTGAAAAGAATTCTTTCTTTTAATGTAAACTTCTTGCCAATAAAGACCTTGAAGGATGCCACCATCATAAATTAGAGAAATAAATACTTTAAAATGAGATCATAGAAAATACAGCTTTGCTTCCACTGGGTTTTGTCCTCTTCAAGTAATTAAAATAAAAACAGTTGTAAAATGCGTTATTGCTATTATCTTGAATATTTGGACATTTAAACATTGTACACATACATATACACTCACAAATAGCGCAATTATATACATACATTTACTTTTCAAAAGTGAGTAAACAAGTTACTAATCTAATGCTAAGATAATGAAATTACTACTAGATACACAAAAGGGTTAAATAATGGCAAAGGATCTTGATTTGACTGCCAGATATAATAACATATAAAATGAGATTTGGATATTTCGATGGTAAAACGTCTCATTTTATTTTTACCAGATAATAATCTATATCATACATTATATTCTCCAGAATATGAGAGAAGAACATAAAGTATCCATGTAAAATAAAGTAATATGAATTTATTACCCTATTCGCTTCATTTTTATATTCACTTATACAGTATGTTTTGGGAGGATAAAATCTCTGATATTTTGCACTGGTCAAAAAGCCCAATGTTGTTGTTTATGTAATGTCCTTTTATGTACCATAACTTAATGGTTTAACATATAGGTCAATGAAATACATGCAATACTGAAATATATACTGAAGTCAATATGACTAATTAAAACACTTGATGACTGAGCCCTGGTAAAAGAATAAATATTTTAAAGTATGCTTAAACAGTGGTAGAAATCATAAACATTGGTACTCAATGTATACATGCAAATATTTTGGCATCTGAAGATGATCGGAAAATACATAAAGAAATTAATAACAGAGAGTGAAACACAAAGGATAGCTTTCTTTAGTTTGTCTTAGTCATTACAGCTAAGGCCATACTGGAGTACCATCTTCATAAGGTTTGATAATTTGACTTCTAACAAAGGATGAAAGGGTGTAGCATATTAGCCTAGCTTGGATTACTTGACCGATATTCCTTTTATTGAATCAGGAAGGATGAAAATCAAACTTGACTTCAGCAGGACTTGAACTCAAAATGTAAAGGCGCAGAATAAAACACTGCTTTCAATGTCTCTTGGGTTCCTTTAGAAGAGTTCATTCTATTGAAGACATTTACATCAATGTTTCTGAATTATAAATAGTTTAATATACTGATGTGCTGCCTCATAGTACAGCAACCCATGAAGTGTGGTTAATTCTTCCATTTTTCCCGCCGACACCGATTTAGAGGCCCAGCAAAGGCTATGGAAGACATTTTTTGTCATTTCATATCAGATAATATTATTAAGAAATAATAAGGAGGTGGATTGGCAGTATCGATAGAGGGTCGGACGCCATGCTTTGACGCATAGAGTTACGGCCCTTGCCATTCTGAGTTCAAATCCCGCCGAGGTTAACTTTGCCTTTCATCCTTACGGAGTCGATAAAATAAAGTACCAGTAATGCACTGGATAATTGTTGGCCTTGTGCCAAAAGTAGAAACAATTATTAAGAAATAATGGTTTCTACTTTAGGTACAATTTTTAGTGGGAGGGGAAAGTCAATTAAATGGATCACAGTGTGTGACTGGTTCTTTATTTTATCGACCCTATAAGGAAAGGTTATGGATTTTGTCCTTCCTCCTCCCACGGTAGCATAAAAATATATTCAATGCTTTGCCATTTCTGTTATTCCAATGATGGATCTGTCCAAAGATGGATCTGTTTTGATGTGGATAATGAGTGTTCAGTTATTTTATCTCCTGAACTAACAACCTATTGAATTAACTTGTAAGTGAGTATTTCACAAATACATGTACTTGTCATGTAGTACTTAGGATCAGCATGACTATGTAACAATGCTGGCATTTTGAATTACAATTACATGCACAATCCTTCCTATGAATTCCCATATGGTTTCCACCTGCCCAATTTCACTCACAAGGGTTGGGTTGACCCAAATCTTTCACAAACATCTTTTGTCCAGTGTGCTATGCAATATGATTGTGAAGGAAACTTTTAGTTATTTATTCATACATTACTGATACTTTATGTAAACATCATCAGCAGCAGCAGCATCATTTTACATCATTTTTTCCACACTAACATGGGTTAGATGGGTTGTCCTATTGTGGGCAATGCTAGGTCAGATGACCATGTTTTGCACATACAGAACTGATTTGGGCTAGGTTTCTACAGCTGGATGCCCTTCTTAACACCAACCTCATTTACAGTGAGTACTGGGTGTTTTTTTGTTGTGTGACCAGCACGACCACTTTATATCAAAATATAGGCATATACTACAATTGTGATATACAATTTTTCAAATACTATCACCATATTTATATTTACTGGTACAATACACATATAAAACAGACAAACAAACAAACAAAATAAACTTTTAACAACACAGTATAATTTGGTATATTTCTCCACATGAAAAATAAATATACAAATATGCTATATTGTAAGGAGAACAAAAGTAATTTTCATGTATATGGTTAATGCTTGCAACAGTTACAAACCAAATAACTGGAGAACCCATATATTATATGCTGTTATATATTATATATTACATGGTCTTCATTAATTTCTTCCATCAGATTATCAACTCTGATGCCACACTCACTTGTTTAGACTATCTCTTAGATATAATAATTCAATGAAAATATTGGATTGAAATTATAGTTTACAATATTATCTTGTTACAGGTATGTTATTAAATGTTGCACAAAGAATATCAATAACAAAATGTTTGTAGTGGAAAATATTTAGGAATATATCTATGACAGACCACTAGAAATAAACTTGGATTATATGCATCTATTATACGTGCATAAACATAAAACACACATATGCTCTCACACTCATGGGCAAATGTGGCAAAATATGTTGTATATATGTGTGTGTATATATATATATGTGTGTGTGTGTGTGTGTGTGTATATATATATATATATATATGTGTGTGTGTTAGTATATATATATATATACTAGCATCATACCCATAAAAAGTGATGGGCTATATTGTAAAAGATTATTTGATTTGATAATTCTTTAATTACTATATTTTATATAAAAATGCTTGAAGCCTCAGGTTTTCTTGGACCTTCTCCCTTTTGTCACTAACACTATTGTATTATGAATATCATTTTATATTCATTTAAATCAATTACAATAATTTTCTTCATTTGTTACTAATAATTGTTTCTACTTTTGGCACAAGGCCAGCAAATATCCCCAGCGTATTACTGGTACTTTATTTTATCGACCCCTTAAGGATGAAAGGCAAAGTTAACCTCAGCAGGATTTGAACTCAGACCGTAAAGAGCCGTAACTCTATGCTGCAAAGTATGGCGTCCAACCCTCTACCGATACTGCCAATTCACCTACTAATAATATTCTCTAATCTAGATTGTATCAGAAGACATTTTTTGTCATATCATATTAGACAATACTAATAAGAAATAATAGTTTCTGATTTAGGCACAATTTTGTGGTGGAGTGGAAAGTCGATTAAATTGTCCCCAGTAAATGACTGGTACTTTATTTTATCAACCACATAAGACATAAGGATGAAAGGTAAAGACAACCTCAGCAAATTTTAAACTCAGACTGTAAAGGACCATAACTCTATGCTACAAAGCCTGTTGTCCGATGCTCCACTGATACTGCTAAACCACTGCTCTATTAAGAAATAACAAAAGTGAACACAACAGTTTTTCCGTTCTCTTAAATAGCAAAAGTTAATCTTCCATTCAGAAATTTAAAAACGAATAAATAAATCACAACCCAGCACAGCTTCAAATCTACAATATCCCCAAACCTAGAGTTTCTAACTTCAACCATATACAACTAACATGAAATAATGCAAAAATTATTTGCATTATTGTATTAGTTCATTCCCAATAGTTTATGTTAAAAACCAATATGAATTATATTAGATGTTATTACTGGATTAGTTCTTTGTTCCAACAAACATTATTGGAGTCATGATATGAGTCTTCGGGAGAATGAGAAATTTGATATTTAGTATCAGCCAGTATTAGCAATATCTTCACAAAACAACAACACCACCCTAATAAAGTTGTTGGGACTGCTGGTAACAGCAGCTGGATGTCTTTCAAATCATATCCTTGCACCTTTAAAAATGATGCATCAGATATGGTTAAAGGTTTATCATGTATGTGAAAGAAAAAGAGTATAATTTCTTTAATTTTACATTACTATTTACATTATCTACTTTATACTATTGTAGTTTTGTGGTAAAAACTTATGTAAAATCTTACATAATATCAAATCTACGAGATTTTGATGTTATTTATTTGGAGGACAATACTTTAACGTCATTATGAGCAACAAGTTATGGCCAGTTTGAATAGAAAGAGGTGAGAGAATTCTCGGTGGACATGGCCAGTTTAAATGCTAAAGAGGTAATCATAGTTCTGTTTCAGAAATGATCACTTGAAGTTAAAGTACATCAACTATAATAATTCAAAGATGAGCAATGTTTGGAATCATTAATGTAATGAAATATTAAAGATGTGAAAGTTTTACAGTATTTTTCAGAAAATTCACTACTATGTCTAATTATCAATATAACAACACAGGTACTAATAATGGTTTCTGATTTACACACAAGGCCAACAACTTGGAGGGAGAGGAAAGTCGACTAAATCAACCCCAGAGCTAAACTGCTGCTTTATATTATCGGCAAATTTAACCTCAGTGGGATTTGAACTCAGAATGTAAAGGGCCATAGCTGTATGCCACAAAGAATGTTGTCTGATGTTCTACTGATACTGCCAGTCCACCACACTAATAATAATAAAAAAAAACAAGTTTACTTTAATACACAAATAAGTTATCTATCTCCACCCTTCTCTCTCTTGCTTTTCCCCTCTCTCTCTCTCTCTCTCTCTCTCTCTCTCTCTCTCTCTCAATCACTCTCTCTCTCTCCTCGCTTTAATTGATAGATAAAGTTTTACATATAAAGGAAGGATAAGTTAAAGATATTGCACCAAACTTACAGGAAATTGCTGAGATATTTGATGATTTACGTAATACATATGAGAAAATATACACCATTAAACATTTAATTACTGAGGTAAAGAGGAGAAAAAAAGGAAGTGAAAACTGATATTTCCAATATTTCATGCTTTTGACATGTCATTGTAAAATATGGTGAATGCATATGATATAATATGATAGAAAGGACTTCTTTAAAAAGAATATGATGAAGGGCCATTGAAGAAGAATCCATTTAAGTTTGGAAATGTTATGATATTCAAAGAAGTAGAGCTAACCAAAGAAACATGTTAAATTCTTTAGAAACGAGGCATCTACTATGTAACTGATACAAACTACACTGAACCGAGTGCACACAATATTCAATTTTAATCAAAATTGCACAGCAAGGATAAATAGACCAACACCAAAACTGAATATTACATCATAGATTGGATACAAACGTGAGTTTAATATATGGAAGTGAATTATTTGATCCATTTATGTGTTTCAAAGGCGTAGAGAATGAGATTTGCTATAATCCTAAATTAAGCATTTTATTCTTGCCAAGGATGATATCATACTCGACCCAATTGAAATAAAATTTAATAGATAGAATTTTAAATAGCAAGTTATCATATGAGTGGTTATGTTGATAGTTGAGTTAGTAGACAGCTGGAAGATCAGTTAAATTATTAATGGCTCATATTCCATCTTTGGTGATTTGTATGTTGTATAGCTAAGATACCAGACTGAATTTCTCTCACAAGCTTTGAGACTATAGTAGAAAACACTCAATTTCTTAACTGCACAAGAACACCTTCACCCACCTATGTACTTAACTTTAAACATCACATTGAAGACACCTAACATATTTCTTCTATTAGCTCTCCTGATAAAAAAATCATTACAAAGTCCTTTACAATTACAAGTGGTCTTATAAATATGCCATCTATTGTGTCTTCAAGGTAGATACATTGGATTGTATTCCTAGGTTGTTCTTCAGATCCATACAAAAACTTAAATTCCACATTGCAGTATGATAAAACACCTTTTTAAAATGTTTGTGTTCTTCTTGATTTTATCATTTAAGTGTATCTATCCATGAAAGCTATTTATACCAAACAGAGTTAAAAGTCATAAATCAAATTTTTACTTTCACGAGTTTGGTCAATAACAAATACATTTTTTTTAGTAATTTTCAAATAGCACTGCAAATAAAGAAACTTCTAGACATTTATGCTTACACTATTGCTAAAACTATCTGCATTAAAAATACATATTTCATATTTACCAAATAGTAGCCAAGTCTTCCTAAAATCAAAACTCATCACCTTTGTGGTAGTTGTGATTGTTGTTGCCAGTGCTAGTCATAATAATGCACCTTCTACTGTTGTTATTGCTGATATTGCTTTTATTTGTGTAACAAGGTCTGGCAGCAATAGAGTTGTGAATTCTTCTCCCTTACCATATATCAAAGAACACACAAATTACTTGTTCTATTAAGATCTACATACTAAGCAGCGTTCTACTCTTGAAGCAAATGTGGTCAGTGGTCCTTCTCATGTGTGCAGATAATGTCAGTATCAGTAGCTCATAAGGTAATCTTGACCAGTTTTCCATACAAGTTGATCTAGCACTAGTAACCTTGCCATACTTCTTCAGGATCATTACCAGCAGATCCAGGTCCCACTCTGGTGGCTTCTTCAACAGCATGGACCTAGAAGTTCACCATCCCATTCATGTTGAAGCAGATGAATTTAGCTGGTAGAAATTTGATTATAAAGATTTTCTTTCCCTCCTCTTGACTGTTACAAAAGAGCTACACTGTACCATTAAGTCTTTCAATTTAGGTATGTCATACAGTGTCCCTTTTAGGGCACCTTTTCAGCTTGCACCAGATTGTTTAGAGTTTCTTTAAGATGCAAATGAAAGTGACTTTTCTTTTCTCTTTTTTCAATAGCTCCTCCTCTTCTTGAAGGAACATAAGATATGGCCACATGATATTCCAGCTGTACTTCAACAAATGTTTGGTCTTTGATCTCCTAGGAAACCCTGTCATTTGCACAAACAATCCTTTTTCTCAGGAAGGGCTTGTAGCTATAGTTGTTAATCATATTGTTGGCAGCAGTATTATTTTTGACAACAGTGATGGATGTGTTGCTGTTACCTCTGTTGTTTGTATTGTGCCAGATGCTACAATGGGTATAACAATAGGGATGTGTCTTGAGACATCTGTTGAAGACACAAAGTTTCTGCTACAATTTGTTCTTGATACTATTATTGTTGCCATCATCTTTAACATCACTAAAGCTTGTGTTGCTGGTGCAATAGGCTACCAGAGACTGATGGAATGAAGGGAAAATTGCATGCTGCCTTCATATTCAATTTTATCAAAATGCTTCTAATGCAGCTTGGTCTGCTCCTCATAACTTATTCACAAGTATAAACAATGGATGCCACAAATTTTGCTGGGAAATTATTGGTGAGCTGAACACAGTATTACTTAACTCGACAGAAAATGATCTCCAGCTTACACTAGATAGCTTTGAGGCCAAGTGCTGCATGGTTGGAATGAAAATCAGTGCAGTGATAACTGAGAAACTTATCCTTTCAAGAAAGCCTGTGTAGTACACTCTACATATGAATGGAATTTCACAGAAGCAGATAGAGAATTTCAAGTATCTCAAGGTCATGTTCATGAATGATGGAAGGCAGGAAGCTGAATTAAGTGCAAGATTTGTAGGAGATGGTGCAGTAATGCACCACCTTCAGCATTTGGTAATGAGAAGGGAGGTAGGTATAAAAGCCAAACTGGCTATCTCCAATTTGGTATTCATGCCAAACTCTACCCATGGTTCATGAATCTTGGGTATTAATCGAAACAATATGTTTCTGAATACAAGGAGCCAAAAATGGAGTTCCTCTGAAGCGTCTTTGGAGTAATGTTACTCAATATTGTGCATAGCTTAGGGATCAGACAGTCATTCCGGTCAAAGACAATACTTCTCCAAATTGAGGGATTACAGCTTCAATACTATGGGCATATGGATAGAATCGCTGGATGGATTTTAAAGGCAAAAACTAATCAGCAGGAGACTCAGGGGTAGACCTCAAGCAAGATGATTGGATAACATCCATGAACTTGTCTGGTCCTCCTTGGGGATCAGTCAGATCAGTTGGAAATGGTTATTTCTGACAGGACCCACTGGAAGGAGTGTTTAAAGACCTCCATGACCCTCTCATGAATAATAAGTTGAAGAAGTTATTGTTGGTTATATTGACCACAGTACTTATCGGCTTTAGAAAGAGGAACATCAAAGAAGCATCAACAATTATGATGACTAGGGATTTACTGAAATTCTTCTTCTGCACTATCTCCACACCTATTTTCACTTTAATTCTTTTTCAGGGATTTCTATTTTAATATTATTTAGTATTCAAAGTATGATCTAACAACCTTGCCTCAAGTTTTGCTCATGTCACTCCTACCACATATAAACATACACTATTATTGGGAATGATGTTCTCAGTTTGCACATGTCATATATATCATCAACTGTGATATGACATAGAAAGAGACACAATGAAGTAAGTCGAATAACAACCTCATTCTAAATTTTCCTTATGTCACTCCTATCTCATATATTCACTGCTATTAGTGCAAACTATTCTGCCACAACCTCTGTTTTAATTACACATTCATTTGTTATATTACAATTACATATCCAACAACAATATAAGATTTTATTTAAATTTGATTAGCAATGACAAAGATTTGAAGTGTGTGAGAAATGAAAAATTCAAGTGTCATTTGTATGGAGTAGCAAATGCTCTAATAAAAGGAACCACAGAAACCTGTCTTCCAGTTTTAAGTTTGTGATAGGATTATTTCATTTGCAATTTCTCACTTTTGTTGTTGGATTATAAAAGATTATTGTCAGAAATGTCAAAGCAATTGTTAGGTGTAACCATCTCTAGTGTTCACTATCAGTACTATACCACATTGGGGATGGGTTTATATAGATACACTTTTCAGTTTAAATATCTCCTGGTCTCAAAAGGACATTTGAAAGCCAAATAACAGAAGTGTAAGAAAAGTGGTAGAAGCATATAGTAAACTATATGAAATACGCCACAGTTAAACTACAATAAAAGCAAGATTGCTTAAAACAATGTGAAATAGATTTTCATTTCTAGTTATTAAATGCAATTACACTAACATATCGAATTCATAATAAAAAAGGGTCTCTATTAATAAAAAAGCAATAAGTCTAAATATATAAAACAAATTAAGCAGAAACAAAATATGGATGACATGATTTAATCCTTTGTACTGCAGCAACAACCATCATAGCTCTTCAAATGTTTTTGTTGTTATTGATATTTAGGCCAGCAGAGATCGATGTGATTCATGATCAACGATGTTGGCCCTTGCTCAGTTAGTCTTTTTAGATGTCTAGATGTTTTGTTCATAGGGAAGTAAGTATATCTACCAATTTTGTAACATGACCATCCCTCCTAATAGTATAAGATGGTACAACAATGTAGCACGTACACTGCAGCTGAGATGTTTTTATTATACTTGGTTTATATTTTAAATTATGTTAGATATAAAGTAAATATTGTTGGTCAGGGAGGTTGTAGATTTTTATTTCTAAATTCAAAACCTGATGTCTTTGACTGTGCTTTTCTTTTTTTCTGGAGCGGATTAAAATATAATATTCTTGAGTGTTTTATTACATGAGAAATAATATTTTTTGCCTATATAATTGGAAAACAGACTGTATAATTGGAGTAAGTTAAATTTTCCAGAATTAACTAGAGATTTTATATAACTTTATGACATTTTTAATGGTCCTTGAAACAAAATAATGTATTTAAAATATTTTAGAAATAATAAAGAAACATATTGTAGTTTACACAATGTTCTGAAGAAATCTACATTATGACATAACAGCAAGACAAGCACTAGGGTGTGAGGAAAGTAGTAATGATTTTCATTATCAAAAGATATTTCAATATAATTCTTCCTTAGTACATAATTGAGAGTCAGTATCCCATTAGATTGCTTTTATGCCTTCTTTTGTTGCCAAAGTTAATTATGAAGATGGAGGCACATGGCTTAGTGGTTAGAGCATTGGCCTTGCAATTGAAAGGTTGTGAGTTCAATTCTCAGACCGGGTGATGTGTTGTTTCCTTGAGCAAGACACTTTATTTCACATTGCTCCAGTTTACTCAGCTGTAGAAATGAGATGATAGGGACTGGGATCCCTATCATTCCACTGCAAAGTGGTCGTGTAGGCGGCCCGGCAAAAAAGCACCCAACATTCACTGTAATGAGGTTGGTTTTAAGAAGGGCATCCAGCTGTAGAAATCAAGCCAGAATCAGTTCCCATCCCACCCTTGCAAGCAGAGAAAAGCAGACGTGAAATGAAAATGAAATGAATGAAATGATGTAAAGAATACTTTTAACTTAGATTTGGCATTCACATTTTCAGTGATGATAACATTTTGTCCAAATGTGAAGTGCAACAAAAAAGACCTCTTAGTCATTATGTTACCAATGTTGCTGGCATCGAGCTTTATAAACAGAACCTCAATGATGCTACCCCCAGCAGCAACCATCTTAATGTCTAGGTAGCTTCACATGATTCACTCTCTTATTAGATTATGCTCTGAACTTATTGAAGCTAAAAGTAAATCTCACATTTTCAACTATAAGTGTTATGATTACCAGGAAACAACATATTCCATAATGTCGTACCTTCTTGTCCCAGAAAGTTCTGATTAGATTCTTCTCGAATCCTTCAGATCTTAAAAAATGATTTGAAAATTAAATGTCATAAATGTGAATGATTTTGTAATTTAAATCACACTTGTAAATTTATAAGTGTAGAAATCTATTGGAAGCACACAAACACAGACACACACAAACGCACACACACATACACACACATAAATATATAAATAAGCCCATTTCTTTAAAGCAGATACTGAACACTAGAGATGGTTACACCTAAATATTACTTTATAGTGTCTGTTTATTTGTTTTGTACCCCTGACATTACATTCTACCTTGGGTGAATCTACCTTTTATCATTCTAAGATCAAACACATAAGTATTGTTGACTGTTGTTGACTCAATTGACTCTGATCTGATTCAGTTCCAGAAGTGTTGAATGAACATCAAGTAACATAAAGATAATCAATAACTAGAAATTAAACCCAAACTATACCCTATCCTTATCTGATTTGAGAAGTGTCTTAGGAAATATTGCCTGTCAATGAGGGAGTTTTTTATATAGCCATTTAACCTACAAAAATAGCAGCCAAAGAAAATGTCCCACCAATTGTAGTCCCACTGTCTTAGAAAATAATTGCACATTTGCTGGAATGTCTTTGATCACTGTTCAGTGTTAATCTAGAGCTAAATCACAAAAACAACTGTATAGTTTTGTTGTTGTTGCTATTATAGTTACTTTAAATGTTATATTCATTCCTGTTTTAACGAATAGGTTCTAATTTGTTAATTTTAGTAAAATATTGTCAGATTAAATTTCTAAACTTCACAATATTGGAGAATTCAAACATTGTTACATAGGAGCATTCCATCCATAACAGTCACACGTACTATGTTATCTATAACTTTCATATTTTTTTAAAATGGTAAGTGAGATCAGGCCTGTTCAAAGCTAGGAGGAGACAAAATGAAAATATCAAAGGACATGCTAAACTTAAATAGAAATATATTTTCAAATAATTTGTATCACAAGAAAAGATGAAAAATTGGTGTGAAATTATAAAATACATAAATAAGTACAATGAGATATTTACATATGTGATGTGTTTCATGCTAAACAATGCCATTACTTTTAAGCAATCTGACGATTTTGTGTTTATATATTTTCAGATTAGGCAGGAGGATGGTTTTTCTAATGAAATGACTCTGCTTTGATTCGTGGTTGTGAATATTTTGCTTTACTTACATTACTTTTGTCGTTCAAAACTATATATACATTTTAACTACTGTTTCCATATCCCTGACATTAGTAGACATAGATCCTTCAGTTATTGTTCTTGTTTAATTGAGCAACCCTCTCAAGGGCATTTCAGTTAGGACCATCACATTTTTATATCAGGGTTTACATTGTCCAATGCATTCTCTCTTTTATAAAACAGAAGGATGTAATTGGAGAGAGGTTTAGCTGCTATTTCTTGCAATCGAAAACCATAAAGAGGTTCTTTCATTAGCTTGATCACCCACTTATAGAAGACACAAGACTTGGAAGTTCAATTAAGTAATTATAATTATCACACTATATTAATGTATTTGCTGTGTAGCTGCAATCTGGCTCAGCTGAAACAGATTTCTAGTAGAAATAATTGGGTGGTCATACAAAAATAGAATACGCCATTCATAGTCTAATTTTGGTCATTTATCAAAATATTATAGTTCAGGATTTCACCATGAGAACAATCTCTCTTATAAAATATAATAAAATAATTTTATAATTATGGTATTATTCCTGGGTTAATTATATTTTGTATGTTATCTCTTCTTCAATCTTGGAAAATATAATATTTGAGGCAGCATAGAAGTGATTAGTTATTAGCAAGACAACTATCTGATTTCGTTTTGTTTTCACATTGTACCAGTTTTATTTCCTTTATGTAGCTAATGCCCTTGAGAATGATATAAATGTCATGTGTTCATATTTTCCATTTCATATAAATCTAAATGTTTGAGCCTGTATAAGAAATAATTATTATAAAATGGATATTACTCTGCTGTTCTTATATTATGTGTTCATCAGCCTAGTTGAAAATGTTCCCCATTCTCATATAATGGTTGACGAATTAATATTGTTCCAATAGTTTATATGGATGTATTCAAATATTCATAACTAACCCACCCATGAAAGCCAAGTGTTTATTAAAAATTTCATCTACAATAACAATTTGCTTTGCTAGTTACAAATGTTCATAGCAAGTGTAGCTAGTCATGATGAAACTTTCACAATTCTTCAACAAAGAATCATTCAGTAACTATGTATTCTTTAATTAAACTGAAGACACAGCATCCAGGTATATAAGCCAATTAAAGTTTTCTTTTAGAATTCAGTTTTCCACTGCATCTGCAGCTGAAATCTATACCTACCAATACACATTCTCTCAGAATATCGCTTCATACCTACAAAAATCATTTATTTTATTAAGTCAAAGTATCAAGCTAGATACATATAATTCTAAAGAAGTTGTTATTGTTAGCCATGTGTAAATTCTGATTGAGGGACAACATATCTTAGTTTCAGTTAATCCTGTACTGTGTTTGTACAGATATCTATTTATCATATATGCAGGTTGTTTAGTAGATACCATGCTGACAAACACTATTTTTCCTCTTATTCAACCTTCCACTCTTCTCTTTCTCCTTCATTATTCCTTCTGAGGAACAACTCCCTATGGATTGAGACATTCTTGTTCCTTTTCCAGTTTCCAGCAAGGGTGGACCAAATAAGATTTGTGTAATTGTATCTTGGTAGTTATCTTCTTTAATCTTGAAATATATATATATACAAATATATATATAATTATATATATATATATATATATATATATATATATATATACAAATATATATATAATTATAAGGGATAACAAAATATCGTTATAGGTAATCCAGTTCGAGGTTGTGAATACTTCGCATTATGGATAGGTATCTTCCGACTTCATACTATAATTATATATATAATTATATATATATTTGTTATAAGAATAGATTAAAGTTTAAGCAAAGAATTGCTGCTTTCACTCTTAACAGGATCTTTTGAAACTAAAAAATATCAGTCTGTGCATGCAGAAGTAAATTTTCGAAAAACGTTACAACTGAAGGAAAACAGGAAAACGATACTTTGGTTCGTGAAGACGTTCCTTGGCAATGAACGGAAAAAAGCGAGAGTAATTACGTCGTTATGTGGATCGATGGGAACTATTTGTTCTACAGGCTCATATATATATTATATATATATAATCCTTATCAAGCTCTCTTCGGATTTTAGTCTTCACATTTATTATTATTGGCAGTATCGGTAGAGGGTCGGACGCCATGCTTTCCAGCATAGTTACGTCCCTTTACGATCTGAGTTCAAATCCCGCCGAGGTTGACTTTGCCTTTCATCCTTACGGGGTCGATAAAATAAAGTACCAGTAATGCACTGGGTAATTGCTGGCCTTGTGCCTAAAGTAGAAACAATTATATATATATATATATATATATATATATATATATATATATATATATATGAAAAGTGTCAGGACCCCGACGGCTGAGTTCCGGCTGTTTTGACAGCTAGGTCCGAACTAAGCCACCAGTATTAGAACGGTGGAAATCTAGCTGAAATTTTCAAGGGGTACAGAGTGTATATAATAGAAAAAAGCGAGGAAGTTTTATTTACATATGAAACATATTTATTGTGTATCAATCTGTTACGTGCGTAACAGGTCGATACGCAATAAATATTTTTCATATGTAAACAAAACTTCCTCGTTTTTCTATTATATATATATATATATATATGTGTGTGTATGCATGTATGTATATGTATATATATACATATATATATGTGTGTGTGTGTATATATGCATGTATGTATATATACATACATGCATTCACACACACACACACACACACATATGTATATATATATATATATGTGTGTGCGTGTGTGTATAGGTTTGTGTGCCTGTGACCAGTGTATATAGGTCACAGGCACACACACATGTATGTGTGTGTGTGTATATATATATATATATATATATATATATATATATACTCACACACACATATATATATGGGACTTCCAATTTCATTTTACATTATATATATGTCAGTGTATATTTTAATTATTTAAAACTTATTCTTAAGTGAATGATTTAAAAAAAACATTTTTAAGCGAACGTGACCCAACAGGTTACGTCACGTGTGGTCTAGTGTAGTTGTAATAAATACAAAGATTAAATCCAAAGAGGACGCAATAAGCATTGCACATATATATCCAGGTGAAAACAGAACAGATTTAAAGTCGAAGAAATGACCTAGCATAACAGAAAAGTTCATGATGCTAGAATGATTAGGGAAATAGCAACTCAAAGAAATAGAGATTGAAAAAAATGAGTGTCAGACTTGAAAAATGATTGGTGCAGGTGATATGATCAGTTAAAATACTTTCGGTGGGGAAACATATACATGATCAAATGACAGAAAGAAGTAATAAAAAAATAAAGAGTATTTGTATAAATCATCATCCTCATCATCATTTTACGTTCGCTTTTCCCTGCTTGCAAGGGTGGGACGGGTCCTATTCAGCACAGCATCTCTTCACTTATCGTGGTCCTTCGTCATCTCCTCCGTGAGCTTCAGCAATCTGAGATCCGCTCTCATCACCTCCGCCCATATTTTTCGTGGTCTTCCTTTACTGCGTCTTCCTTCTACTGTGTATATATGTATGTATGTATAAATATATTTATTAGCAAATATCTTCAACATTTACATATCTACATACATGAAATAAAAGAAGAACTGATGCTTCCAGTACTACCTATAATATTTACAAATTTTAATTACATAATGCAATAGTGGCATCTCTAGTTATTACATGCAGTTGCTATATATATGTATTGACATTTTTTAGCTTGTCTAATACCTATTCATTTTCAAGTATGGAATACATTGAATATTCTGCTAATTTATATATATTGTTGTTTGTGTATACACACACACACATAAACATATATATACTTATTCATTTATATTATATAAGTATATATATATATGCTTATATATACATATACATATAAATATATATATATAATGATATTAAATAAATGGAAAGTATATTTATTTATGAATCAGTTATAAACATTTATATTTGTTGAATTACCAACAAATTAAATATCCCTTCTGCTTATATATATATATATATATATATATATATATATATATATATATATATATATATATAGAGAGAGAGAGAGAGAGAGAGGAACGAGTAGGACCCTGACGGCTGAGCTCAAGCCGTTTCGACGGCTAATTCTGGACGCTTTGGTGCGTTATGGTCCATCTGGTTCCTTACCACATTTCCTTCGTTATATATATATATATAGTACCACTCCACATAAATTCCCCAATTTAAGAATGACCTGTAGTATCGAATTTCATACTATAAACCTCAATTGAATATATATCTGACCAGGAATGCTTTTTGTGAAAATCAGTCATATGGAACTATTGTCATTTTGCCTGACGGTTTGAACTTTACAACACCACCTGCTTCTTTGAGGTCAAATACCAACCCTACTAGCATATACAAACTGACCAATGAGAATTAAAACTATTCCTGCTGACAACACTAAATTATTCCTAACAAGCTCATATGTCCCAAGGCTCTGATACCATCAACACCATAAACACAGAGCTGGCATATC